>JAFELO010000120.1:658049-683127 GCA_017140195.1 Eumaeus atala
GTGTGTGCGTGTGCGTGTGCGTGTGTGCGTGTGTGTGTGTGCGTGTGTGTGTGTGCGTGTGTGTGCAATCCTACTTAATACGTATATAGTTTTGATCGATTGGGAAGCCGAAGTCACGTTTTTGATGTAATACCGTAGATTGAAAAGTATTCGGCCTACCCAAGAAAATAAACACATAGTTCGATGTAGTTTTGCCATCTCACATTTAAAGCATTTAGACCGTTGAAAAAAAATGATTCTTCCTTAGAGTCAAAATATGCGTCTACTGCTTTTTTGACCTCGTCGCTTGTTGAAAATATTTGGCCTCCCAAGTGCTTTCTTAGGTTAGGGCCAATAGAAGGAGTCAGTTGGGTTGGGCAGCAATTTCGGAAGCTTCGTCACATTCTCACGTCGCCTATACCACAGAGCTTGAAGACAAAATTCTTCAACCAATGCATTCTCCTCGTGATGACCTACGGGGCCGAAACATGGCCTCTTAGTCTAGGACTGGTTCGCAGGTCTGCGGTAGCTCAGCGGGCTATTGAACGTGCTAAGTTGGGTGTTTCTTTGTACCGTAGAGTTCGCAACGAAGTCATAAAGCGGAGAATTCAAGTTTCCGATATGACGCGTAGAATAAGCTTACCGAAGTGGCCATTGCCACTGGCTGGTCACACACTTAGAAGATCAGGTGGCAAATGGACCACTAAGTTCTTGATTGAAGTGGAGAGTCGAAGGCCTTCCAGAGCGGGGTTCATCTTTCGCACTCTCTTGCTTGGTAAACTTGAATTCTTCTATCCATTTTTTGATGGATGAATAAGACAGAGCAGAATCTCCTAAAGTACTGTCCATTTCATCATGGATGGCTTTCGGTGACAGCCCTTTCTTATGGAGGTACTTAATGACGACACTTTGCTCGATTTGGTCCATTTGCAGAAACTATGAGTATGTCCGATTGCTTTGTTAAAAAAATCACAACTAATTATCGCACACGTTTCGAACTTCCCACAATGAACTAGTATGAACTGAACTAAAAATCAAATCTACCCAAGATTTGATTTTTAGAATTGAATGAAACTGTGTTAGGCCAAGTATTTTTCAATCCACCCGCGTATTCAAATAACAGTTGTTATACCTCAGTGTCCTCGACTTTTCTTATTTGTTCTGTTATATACTTGTTAACAGACACTTTTGATGCCTCAATTTCTTTTTCCAACCGAATATGCTCTTGCTCGTCGGTGTAACCAAGTGCTTTATTTTTCAAATATAATTGCAGCTCTTTGGGGATCTGAAAATTGAATAAGGCTTTTATATTTCTGTGTATGTGTCATATAACTAGCTTATCCGCCGTGACTAGTAGAAAATTTGAACTTTTATATCATAGGACCTATCGTGTCCTATAAAACTATATGATGAAAATATTTATTATGTACATTGTAAAATTTACAAATTTACTATTATTATGTTCAGAAAATATGGGTACCATACTGTGTAGTGTAGGTACACTGAGATAAAAACGAACGGCCAAAGGTCAAAGATCCAGCGCGTGCCAGCTGTGTACGAGCAACTAGCGGGCGCCCGGTCTCGATAACCGCACAAATATTCCAAAAAGAATTAGGTTAAATTTTTTTATATCTTCTGAATTAGTACCGAGTACCTACTGAATATACTCTATCATTCTTTAAAGTAGGCACCTTAAAACATTCTGTATGTGACAGGTTGAAACTGAATCACAAGTCACGGACAATAACAAACCTTCATCCTCTTGTAGGAGGCGAGTTCCTGTTCCATGTGTCGCAGCTTCATTTTCATCTGCGCGTGCTTCCACTCCTCAGAAAGAATCCCTTTGCGGAATTCCATCTGTTGCTTCATCATCTTCAATTTTTGGTCCCCAACTTTCTGAAAGAGAGCGACCTCACTTAAACTGTAACATTTTAACAGAATTAATTACATCACGGGTTAGGCTTAGCAATCTTGGAATCTGTTACCCATATAATTCATATTGTCACCCAAAATCATTGTATATAGATACTTAAGGTTATTAGTAACGAATTGAACTATCTGTACTTACTTATCTAAAAATTACTCAAAAGGCAATCTGCCTGGTTGTAAACTGTAAATCAACGTGATTTTTTAGATAGATATTTCTGTATTCTTAGATGGCAACACTTCAATTGTTTATGGCGGTAAAAACATTATAAATTTATTATACAGTTTTTACCACCAACTTTTAAGTTATTTTTAGATAACTAAGTATTGATATTTCTTTTTTTTTTCAATGATTATCGAGAAAAAGGGGATACTTATATTGACATACTAATATAACGTCGTTGATCTCCTCAATCTCCGCGCGACGCACCAGAGCAGCATCATCAAAGTCCTCGATATGACCAGTCGTAGTTATTTCTACTTGTCCCGCCGGTAGCACCAACTGTTAATGTACTCACATTAAAACAAGTGAATTATAGAATAGTTCTTTCATATACAAGCTTTTATTGTAAAATAACGTCTAACACCGGATCCTTATCCAGACAAATCAAAAAAGCCCTGGTATTATAGGATTGGTATATGTTCCCATGATGTGAGTTCCCATGGATACCTTCTAGCTCCATAAGCAGAATCGCGTAAAGAACTTATAGCAAATAAGACTAGACACGATGAGATTACGTCATTTTATTGCAGAGTACATCCAGCTTTACATTCCCTCTCCATTATCAGACCAGTATTATGATAATTTTACATTGTAATTTACTTATGTATGCTCAATAGGTAACCGGGAAGCAGATCAAATTTAACTCGCATGGTTCAGCTACATACAAGTATTGGGGTAGGTGAAACTAAATTAAAGCTTGTAAAGATGTACTTCGAGACAAATAAAAGTCACTTGCAGCGTATGAAAAAATAACAGTAACTGTTTATTTTAAAACATTTTCAACAAACGCTTGGACTAAAGGATTTGTTTATTTTCACATATTTATACAAAAATCCACAACGCAAGTGACTGGTATGTCTAACTTAAATGCAGTAGACAAATATACGCACTATATGACCAGCTGAGGCGAGAGATACTTATATAATTGACTAGAAGTGCTACATTTATCATCGCTGCGCTACGGCGGCGAAGTTTCATTTTAAAGAGTTTTATATCACTTTTATGAGGTATAAATAGTTGCAGCTACCGCACACTAAGTCTTTTCCTACCTGTAGCGTTCGGTTACGAGCGTTAAACTCCGCTTCTTGTCGCAACTCTAGCACGCGAGCGCGAGCGCGGCTCACTCGCGAGCGCCGGGCTGTGATCGCAGCGCGCCAAACATTTAGCGCACTTTCAGCACCCGACACTTCGGCACTCAATGCACGCAGCTAAACCAATAAAATAATTAACCATCGACCTCTTTTCGGCCTTAGTTTTAGGGCTCCAGGGATCGATTTCATTCAAGAAATGTCTGCGATGAATTATAGCCATATTAGTGATGAATCTATATAACTGGATCGAAATAGTCAGCACTCGATCCCTCCTTCACCTCGTTTCTATTCCATAAGTGTTTCAGATACTCACGCGTATCTCATGATCGATCTTGGTCCTGCGCAACTTGCACATGCTCGACCATAGAGCCTCGTCCATGACAGCCGGCATGTTGTGGATGTTGTCCAGTGCGTCCAAACTAAACACAGTATTGTTTTATCAGCAACAATAGTTAACGATATTAATTACTATTTCGGGTGACTAGCGATCTAATACAAAAAAAAAATATAATTAAACCAACTTGAAAACTAACACTACAGAAAAATTACAAAGAAACTATATTGAACATTTAATCTATCAATATAATTTTGAAAAATTACCATGTTATGTTTAAAGTCGCCATCAGGGCAAGCTAGTCTGCTCCTGCTACATCACAATATGGTAATATGAGTGATATTACATATTTGGAAGAGGTAGTGCCACGCACGGTGCTAACACTACATCTTCTATGTAACGGGATTGGGTCGGCACGGCCGGGGAAGCACCTCTCGCTCACTTGATGTCGGCGTAAAAATACATCGTCTCTATCACGTTTCGTGCAGTTTGTGAGTAGCCAGTGGCCCATTGAGGGGGGAGGTGGGGGGCGATAGGAGAACAATGCATCTGCGTAGCAATCTTGCGAATGTCCATGGTCGTCGTTAGTAATCAAAAGGCTCTGATTTCTCGTTTGCCCCCTTGCTGTAAAAAACCCACCATGCGTCAGAATATACTATTGGTACTGACTTCAAACTGAGGTTGTTTTTCAAAATTACATTGATAGGTTCAATATTTAACTATTTATAACTTTTTATTGTGACATTAATTATAAAGTCTGTTTGATTCGTTTTTGTTAAAATTTTATTTATTTATTTCAATATTAGTGCAATAGCCGATTTCTTGTGATGAGAATCAAACTGTTTCCTAAAAGTATTGTTAAGTTAATCCTGATTAGCATACAATTAGCACACTAAATATTTCTGCTTGAAAGAATACACCTTGCAGTCTAAATAGGTACATGTTTAAAGAACTAACTCCAAACCGTTCAAGAACTGTACCTTCCATCACCAGTTCAATGTTCAAATAATATCCTTGTAATATTACGTATGGTATACAATGTGCAATATCCATAAATATAAAATTTTAGATTTGTTTTCGATTTCTCCGGGATCTCATTGAATAAACATACAGTTGAATTAACCGATTAATGAAAGACCAACAATTAACATTTTTATAGACCTAAATACACATAGCACAATGATTAAATAGCTTGACTTAATGAAATTTTCAATACAACTACACCGAAATTTATATTTTTGCGATCTTATGGGCTGGCCGAAGTTTGTATGTGGGAGGAATATTAATGAATTAATGATATCTGTACCATTGCACAGATTCAGCACGACAACAAATCTTACCATTTTGACCGGACAACGTAAGTCGGGTCCGTTAGTTTATTATAAGGTTTTATAATCTGAAAGGAAAGGAACATACCTCTTGAGAAATTCGAGACAGTCAGGATGAAGTAGCGGTGGCCGTATGTTCGTGCTCACAGCAGCTGCCAGGTCGAGCAGCGCGGCCGGAGTAAGCGTCCCGCGTGGCTGCCACTTGGGACGTTTTCTATAAAAACGTCCGTAAAATTAAAAAAAACTGTGTGCGTCAGATACGCGGCTGGGATTTAAGAAACACTGGACTTAAGAAGTAACATGAATCGGAAGTGAAAAATGCGCGAGCGTTTACACATTTTTATTAATTATATTTTATCAAAGCGCTGATTCTAAATCTTTTGTAAAATATTAAATGAAAAAAAAAGTATTTTAACCTAAATTTCATTGACTTACAACAATATCAAGAGTCAGCGTCTCAAAACCGTTAGTATCAACCTAAATCATGCGCGTAAAATTTACTTTGCAAAAAAATATATTTATGTACATTACGGACGTTTTGGTATGACAGTTCAGTATGAAACCGAGTATATTTTTGTAAATCGATCTTTCACATACTTCATATATATATAAACGCCCTTAAATCAAACCTCTGTACTATTCAGAAAACGTTGAGTTGAAGAAATAAATCTTAATCTACTCTAGTCAGCAGAAGTAGTGATTACGAGTGGACTGATTCTCGTCATCATTATATTTCGTAATTTTTTCCATTTACTACTGAACATAGTGAATAAAAAAGTCGTATCTTCGCAACACCCGACAGTAGCCAGAAATCGTAACTACTGCGGAACTGTTCAACTCTCCGTTCTCTCTTATCTGTTAGAAAATATATAAGCATTTGAGAATTTTGAAGGTGCCACTTTTTTCTTTTACCACCTTCAGAAGAAGATGGTAAAAGAAACTTTAGATATTTTCTGAATGCTTAGTCAGCCGTTATTATATAATCTACATCTAGATACGTACTTGAAGAACTTGAAGCATTGATCCACGACCACTGGTGAGAGGTCCGCGTAGTGGTTTTTGAAGGTCTTCTCTTGCTGTCGGTCCTTCTGTACCAGGGCCTCGAAGACCGCTTGGCATTGCTCGCTGTCAACTTGCATTTCACCCAGTTCATGTTGCAGCTGCTCCCCTTCCGCTTCGTATTTACTAATATCGCCCCTTTACAGAAAACATAAGCAAAAATACCGTTACATATCTGTCAAGATATTTACATAGTCTGTATTGTGATGACAGCTGCTGCCTGTGTTAGACACATACAATATCCAGTATGGCCCCGAGGGCCACGAGATGAGGACACCGCGGGTGTGCACCTCAGCAATGTGCTATAGCCTACCATCGTACACGTAACACTCCTCACCTAGAGTCCCATCTCCTAGGCTGGCCACTCAGCCATATTATATATAGCTTATATGTATATATATAGCTTATGTGTTGATGCGTTACGTCATCCTGGCGTAACGCATCAACACATATAAGTATGTAACAATAGAGGCATTACTTTAAGTTATGTATACTTTTTGAAATACTTTGTCCTCACAGTAATATAAATTACTCGTAGTTTAAATTTTAATGTAACTTCCAAATACTAGGGATCTAAAGAGGAAAATAAAGATCAGTCGATTCTAAGTCGGGAGGGGGGATGAGGAGGACGTTTTAAGGGGTGAAAAATGTTTATCGCTTTCGCAGAACTAAAGAATTTAATTGAAAAGCTCTAGTAATTAGAAGAACCTACAAACTCGCACCACTTTTGAATTCATTTATTTCAGAAAGGTTGTTAAGTACACTCTTTTAGACTTTAAAGTAAGTAATAAAAATGGAAAGTAATAAAAAATAATCATTAAAATTACATTTTTTTGCGGTGTTTTGGTGAAAATTTACCCTTCTACTTTCCACTTACACACATTTCTTTTTCTCACATATTTAAAGCTTCTTTTTTTAAATCTCATTTTTGATGACTTGACATTATGTATACATAATCAGCGTTTTCATTATTATCAGTCTTTATACCTCTACGTTCTACTCCTAAGAATGAACGCCATTTTACCATACGATTGGTATTAGTTATTGCTACAAACAATATTACAATACAATTTTGTATTATAATTTCCCTGGAGACTTGTTTTTGTATCAACTATATTGTATGTACGTTGGGGTATTTGTATGAACATAATTTTTGTGACCCATATAACTAGACGAAGCACGTGGGTCACCAGTATCAATTATAATCATGAGCAAGCTACCGAACTTAAGTTTTAGTGCCAAATAAATAAACGGTTTCACGGAGGATAGTCTCTACCTCTAGTGGTATTATTATAAAGGAAAAAATGAAAATTTCGTTTCAGAATTTTGATTTAGAATATATTCATATATCTCGCGTCGCATTTACTATACCACATTAGGATCATGCAGTAAGGTGATCAATACCGCCTACCAGCTATAGGCGGTGCCAGCGAACGCAGCGGTGTTTGTAGGCTTAAACAAATAACACTGCGCGGCATATCAACAGTAAAACACCTATTATTCATAATATTGTAATGAATTGATATTAATTTTGATATTTTAAGTTGAACAGTACTACTAAATGAGATGTATTATTAGTATTGAATATCCATTCTGGTCAGAGCCTTGGCAAGAACAATAGGGTTTTTGTTGCATATTGCTTAAAAAATTAGAACGACCGGGCCTTTTGCATGGACTGGTGTAGATATAAAAAAGACAAAAAAACGAGCAATATTGATATTCAAAAAATTATGTCTCAATCTGTACCTTAGTTTTTCAATGCTCTCGTCCACTTCGACTCGATCCAGATTTATTCTTCTCAGACGCATTAAATTAAGGTTCTCTTGTCCTATTATCGAGTCTACCTTTAGTCTTGTAAGCCACATTTCTTTTACCTTTAAAATAATGGATAGCATAAATAATCGTATTTCATTAATAAAATCCGACAGCAAATAGACCCAAGGTTAATTCTCTTATTACTTGCTTATTTTATTAAAATTACAATATTATAAAAATATTATTCATGTCTAGGAAATCTACCTACCATGAAATATTTCATTCATATTTTTAAATTCGTAGTGATTACGATATCAGCCTTAAACTCCTAGGAGATAATTAAAAGAACAAAAGATCAATCCGGTGCTACCTGATAAGAAAAAACAAGGCCAGTTAGTAGCCGCTTTTACGGTTCGGCCCTATTACTTGCTAGGATTACCTATTATCACGACTGTAGAAGCGGCTATTAACTAGTATAGTTCTGTGGGTTCCATAGCCAAATACCAAAAAAACGGCACTCTTACAGTTTCGTCATGTCCGTCCGTCCGTTTTTGGTTTGCTGCTACGAAAATTTTCATAGGCGAATCCGATTCGCTCTTGGCCGGTTTTTCTTTTCAGTTAGTCAGTCGATCGGGTTTCTGATACTTGAAGTTATTTATTATAAATACACTAGATATTTATGATAATTATGATGTCATAATTAACATAAGTACCTAGTAACTTCTTGAAATTCTTGTGATAAAATTTCATTTGATATTTACTTCAATTGGAACATATATTCGCGTACTACACGAGACAAAATATAACATTTTCATTATTTTATAGGACATCGTAAAGCCGCCATTTTCATTTTTTATGTCACTTATGTAAGAACACGCCTTGAGCTATTTGCAGTATGTTAATAATTATATAAATCCGTTCAATTGTTCAAGCGATATGAGATAATAAATAATATAACATAGCTAGATACACACAACATATCGTATCGTATTTTGTACATACAAGATGTATGTAATATTTTTAATACATACTAACAAGACACAACCCTTCCTTTGCAACGAGTGAAAAATAAAAATCAACAAAATCGTATAATCTCGTACAAAGTTATATAATTAAGGTAGAATTGGACAACAGGTGAAAAATCCGTGGTTCAAAATCAATCAACCTCCTTTGTTATCACATTATGGACAGATTTTTTATCAAATTAAAAGGACGCCAGCTTGCAAAAAACTAATCTAACAATAGAAAAAAAGTTATTTAATACACAGAAAGCTTTATTAACTAACTTGCTAACTTCCTTGAAAAACTAGAATATTGACTATAACTTCAGGGTGTAGGTTTTTCGTGACGGTGTCGTACATAAAAAAATACTTTTATATTTTTTCCCTAACGCGCCCAAGGAATTATATAAAAATTATCGTGAACTTTTGAATGAAATGTGCCAAAGTAAGAGTCACTTGTCAAGTTACCTTGCGTTAAAGAAATATAACAAAAATAAAATGACGTTGGTACCTTTTGATTAAATCTGACAACTCCCTCGTTGAGCGTCTGTGTAAGCTTGGCGTACTCTGCGTGTAGTATCTTCCTGTACTTATCCCTTTCTTCGTTCCTAAACACTACTTTTGCTTCGTACTCGAAGACTTCCCGTATCTCGTCCTCGTTGAAGTGTTCGGGGTCTTTTTCAAGCTGTGTGCGTTATTTTTTATGTGCGATTTATATACCTACACATCTTCATAAGTAACTTCACCTAAGATCTGTATTATTATGTATATACTTATTTAACAGATATACTGCAATAAAATGAATCCAACTATACATCGGCAAAGTAAAATGTTTCTGGTTGTACCTACGTCTAATGGAAACTGAACGTCGTACATCACAATAGTATATATTAAACACAAATGAAATAGATATAAAATCTATTTTATTTATATTTCAAAGTACTTGTAGAGCGTAGTGTTCTATAATAAAAGAAATTTGTCTAAATTTGGTAAATGACGTTTAGTTTCGGGCTAAATACAAATACAGCGAAGACATAACAACAACAACAGATCTTCACGCCAATTCCCTAATGGTGTAGGCAGAGAGTACCACATGTCACGATCCTTACACACATGCCATGGACACACTGCAAAGACATAGTAAAAACAATGTAAATATCATCTCACCATACACTGCGGGACGAGTATAGGTTTCTTGATCTCCTCGTGCCACAATTTCTCCAGCACACCGTCCATCATCTCTATCAAGGCTCGCTCGCGGAAGTCATCCTTGGGCTTTGGTTCCGGTGGTGGTATTATCACTTGACTGGGGCTTATATACGGGGGTATGCTAACCTATGTTCCAGTAACAATGAAAATGTCGAACATTATCATCTTAGTCCTTAAAATGGAGACCAACATAGTACAAGTATGACATTGGCAATAATAGGGATTAGGTTATTAGCTTCACTTAACACTTACTGTGTTAAATGGTAATATTTATTATAAATTACTCTTGTTTCTTGTGTATAAAAGTGAATGTATTTTATATATAAGTAATGTAAATTTTTAAATTAAGAATATTGGTATTCTTAATACCTCATCAGGGTCAACTTTGATGAGCAGTTCTGGTTTTTCCTCTTGGCGCCATTCGGGATCTTGTATCAGGATATTCAAATGATGGAAGCTGCCTCTAAGATCCGATAGCGTATTTAATTCTAAAAACATTTTTTTATTTCGTTGGCGAACATGTTAAGCTTGTAGTTTAGACATTTTCGGGGCCCATCGGTCAAGAGTTGTATTCTTTGATTCCCGGTATATGAAACAATTATGTATGTATATATGTATATAGCACCTGTTATACGTATAACGAAGTATATTAACCAAGCAACACTAAAAATTTGCAGGTTTAGTAATTATTTTCGATTAGGTTATCAATCGTCCATACCTACATATTGTAAGGGATATTGATGACCACTTACTAGTACTAGTTAGTAATTATTAATCTGTGGTATGTAGCAGAGGCATTCTAGGGTCTTATATTAATAGGTAACCACAAAAATAAAATCCGTAAAAGTAGTTTTATTGTAAAGGTACTCACAAAACGGAATAATTAGATAATTTCTTAAAACTTTCATAATGCAATGCATGCTAACTAACCGTGTATAATAAAACGAAGTCTCGAGTTTCTCTCTTCAACGAGTCCCACCTCCCGCTTCTTAAGACTCATCAAGTCGTCGAATTGTTTGTTAAACCAAAGTCGAATGTTTTGAACGTTGAGCTGAAATGATGAATAGAGTTAACATTTTTGTTGAACGTTAAAGTACACTTTAACGTTCGTTAACAATGATTGGGTCCGATAAAATGGTACATGCTATGACAATAAATTGCGATAATTAAGTAGTGGCATGTCACAAAAAATGCATACGACAGTTGAAAGAAACGCGTTAAATATAAAAAGTGGGAGCGCCGATAAAAGATCACTTTTAATCGTATGATTATCACCTCAACGAGGTGATGAAGCCAGTTCATCTGCAGGAAGCTGTAGCTGCGAGTCTGTGGCACCATCGCCCGAGGCACCTCCACCAGTTGGTGCACCGTGGAGCCGGCCAGCGCGTGCGCGCTGCACTGACTCGCCAGCTCGCCCTCCGACAGCGCGGCCCCACCCTTATGCGTATTCTTCCAATCTTCCTTCGTCGTCGACGATGATGCACTAAGCACGGACAAATTATTGTCGTTTGTTCCCTTTAACATGTCCATTGTCCTATTATCATGATTCGTGGATATACACCACGAGACGACGGTCCTACTACTTTGCACGGTATTTGTAAAGTGTATAGCAGATGCCTATGCTAGGAAAGGACAGACACTTAACCATCTCACTCTTCCTTACAACTGACTATGGCTAAGAGTTTGAAATTACTATTATGAGGCATATTACAAAGCATGACAGGTTCGTCGTGGTGCATCCACAACTGAGTTATATAATTTTTATACTCTTAGGGTTTTTATAGTTAAATAAAATTACTTTAACGATACCAACTTCTGAGTGTACCTATCAACTTAACAAAGAATTATCAAAACTGGCCTCCTCTGTAAAAATTTGTGCGTGGTCTAACAAAAAAAATAATATTACACGTGTACAATTGAGAATGTTCTCGGTTTTTATTGTAACAAATAAGAGTAACAGTGACTTGTAGTTGGTAGCATAGCACGCGCCCGTGGCAGAGCACGCGCCCGTGGCAGAGCACGCGCTCGTGGCAGAGCACGCGCTCGTGGAAGAGCACGCGCTCGTGGCAGAGAACGCGCTCCTGGTAGAGCACACTCTCGTAGCTCTCATGCTCATAGCGCCGTCAAACCGTGCTACAAGTGAGCAATTGTCTCACTTTTCTGTGCCATTATATTATCTGGGAAACGGCAGGGACCGCGCCACGTCGAAAGCGAAACTAACACTACGGTACCACCCCTTTTCTGGAATCATCATATTTTCATGCTCCTATTTATGGATATCTGGGTTATGATGAAATTATCGTCATCATGTAAGCTAGGTAGAAGCCGCTTCTATATGCGCTACACTTAAAATGTTAGCAAAAATCTTAATGAGTAATGGGGTCCGGCTGTAAAAATGGCTACTGACTAGCCTTGCTCTTCTCTTTAATTTTCTTAGTATTTTGAAATAGCCCAGTTTGACTTTTAGTTAACCTTATATTTTATATCTATGGTGGTTTCCTTAATCTTAAAATATTGCAAGTTAGGTGTAAATTTGGAATTGCTATGCAAACCTTATGTTTCGACACCCCACTCGTTAATCGGGTTTGTTAAGAAAAAAATATTTAACTCACAAGTTCAGTTCTAAAATCTAACCGTAGTTCATATACGCTAAAATGCGGAAATCTTTGCAGTCCCTAGGACACATAGAAATCTACATGCATGCATACTACAGTATTCCCTCGAAAAAAAAATACAAAAAATGTCTCACACTACTTGTGTATCTTCTTTTATTTCTATACTAATATTTTCGACTTCCTCCACTTCGGGCCGGAACAAGTCATTATCATTATCCATCTCAATATTTCTGAGCTCTTTTATTTGCTGCAATTCTGGCCAGTTCTCCCGTTGTGTCGGTAATACGGCATAATTTTCAACCTGTTAAATATATTACATGCGCTACTGGTTTTATATTCATAAATCAATATGTCTATTGCTGGAGGCCATTCGATATATGCATACCAAAATACCCGAACGTTTAAAATTCTCCACATATTTAAATTGGCTTTACGAATCTTTATGATTGTTGAAATATGTTCAGATATAAAAACGGATATTCTTACTTCAGGAGCCCAGTGGCACTTGAGCTTATAAATTCTGAAACTGGATGAGTCATTACGGAAATGGGCATACCTACTCAAGTAGGTATACAAAAATATGATCGAAATGGAGTAAAAAGTATGTTATGTACTAAATCGGCTACAAATTTTGTTTTCAAATTTTCAAAGGTTTGCTAGCAGAGATAAATTACAAAAAGTGTAAATCATCAAAAAAAAAAAGAGAAAAATTGTAAAACATCAAAATTGTTAGGACACAGTAGGTTAGCTTACCCGCGGGCACGCCAGTTGTACGTGCGAGTAGCGGCCGCCCGGTCTGGGCAACCGTACCGTGAGAATTTCGAAGACAAAGGCAAATTTTAAGTATCCATTTTTTACATATTCGGAATCAGAATCGTACTGGATATATATACTCTGTGATTTTCTATGGTGTCCTACGAAACACCCCGTAGAGACAAGTACACCAATCTGAATCAATACTCTCCTAGACTGTAGTTTAGTCATTAATAATTCTCAAGTACATACTTGATAATGACTAAATATGGCGAAGAGTTTTGTACGCTGCGTCTGCATCACGTCCCAACAATGCTTTTTGATCCAGGCGGTCACCTGGTCCTGAGCTCGGATGCGGGCTTCTGTTTCTAACCGGATTTTTTCACGTTCTTTTTCCGCCTGTTTATTTTGTAAAGAATTTTATAAAAACTTCAAAATTTAAACATATATATATATAGGAATAATAATATTTTTTTTATATATTATAAGCGGACATCCGAGCAGTCGGAGCCTTTTTGATGACTATTGAAACATAAACATTCGCACAATTACTATACCGACGCGTTGCCCACCTTTCGTCCTGCCCATAACACACGAAACGTAACAAAGTAGTTGTAGCCTTACAGCGGTATCATGTGAGCGAGTATTTCGCGTAAAAACACGTTATGCTGGTCAGATTGTAGTGGGCATAAAACGCAAAACAGCAGTTCTCAGCTGCTACCGGGCCAGACACGTTTTAGAGTGGAAGACACTAAGCATTGGTGGACCATCAATCAGGTGGAATTCCAGTATCCAAGAGCAGCAGGGGATCAACAGTCTTGGTGTTTATAAAACAAACTTCGTTCTACAGTAAACACATGGCAAAATAACGATAAAAGTACCATTATTGTAATACTTCGACAATTAGTGAAAATCAAGTAAATTAGGTACACATGTATTGTGTGGTGTGACCTGTTTCAGCCGCTCCCTTCTCTGTTCAGCGTGCAACAGGAATTCGCTGAGCGGCAGCTGGGGTATCCGCGGCGGGCTTGCAGCAAAATTCCTCTCCAGCAGTACCACTAGCTCTCGTCGCACGTCCTCCAGCGTTTTCAGTATCTCCTCCCGCTGCTCCTTGAACTGAATCTCCTCCGTATGCACTAATTCCTCCTCTTTCTTCTCTAAGTAGTTTTCTAATAAAAAAAATTGAATATTTCATTGAACAAACTATGTAAACCAACAAAATAAAGTAAAAATTAATCTATCCAGCATATAAAGGATAATTTGTGAGCTTACTTTCATTCTTATTGATTATCGTTATTGTATTATTTGCTTCTTCAAAAAGTGCTGTGTTTGGTGCATGAAAGTTCAATTCTTCAGAAGTCGTTCTTAAGTAATGAACAGCAAACACCTTATTATTGCTCAAATGAACTACAAAATTCGTTTCACTGTCGACAAAAGCTTCTCTTACTCCACATTCGTAGCGGTGGGTTAGCACCATTTTCACATCTATAAAAGATCGTAACATTACATTAAAAGTATTAAAATACACAGTGACAAGAAACATTTTCATAGAATTAAATGATCTTGTTAGTTCGGCTAGATAAAGCGCTACTTAAAAACAAAAGCACCGCAATCGCGGCAATTTATTGCACTTTGTGTAAGTGAATCAGCAATTATCTAGTGTGAATTAATTATGTTCCAACATTTTATCTGTCAATACTAATGTTATCAAGAGAAAACATTGGTTCCTTTGCATTGAACACGATCCTTAACTACTGGACCGATTAAAAAATCATCTATTAACATTAAATTCTTCATAATCGCTGATGTGCCTAGGCTATAAAATGTTTTCTAAAACGTTATAGATCATTATGAAAACTACGATAACTAATGGCAAGTAAAGGTGTGTTAAAAATATCAAAGTATATCCTTATATCATAGCTGCAGAAATTATTGACAGGTCGCTGTCCCGATAGATGTTCTTCTGTCATAAATTGAATTATTTTTCATGTGGTATAACGTGTAATGTTTACGAGGTCGAAACTAAAATTTATAAAAAAATTATTTAGTAAATCGATGAATATTTGCTGTTCGTGAAATATCCGTGCGAAGCCGAGACGAACTACTACTTTATTATAGAACTTAAGAGTGTGTACACGGGTCGATTTTCGTCGTGCGGGTTAGTCGCATCACTACTCTACTTAAACAGGTACCTGCGACTAGACAAATTTCCCTTTAGTCGATTATCGACGTGCGGCAGGACTAGTGCGACTTTGGTCACCCATGTAAACACTACAGTAGGGAGGGACAAACGCTAAAACGTTTGGCAGTTACATCTGTTACAAAGCTGTCGAGTCTGGCTTGGCTAACACATGTCGTGTTTTTCAAGAAAGCAATTATTTATCCGAGAACAAATCATTAATTTGGTAGTTCCTTCTTATACATCTGAGTCTTCAAGTATACCCACAGCAATAATATAATTTGAAACATTATGACATAATTACATTTTTTAGTTTACCCATTTTATCTTATCGACTGTCTGTGCGTTACCTATTAGGTCAGGGTATACAGCTGAATACAACATAATTTTTATATCATGTATTACTAAGTAAAATACATATAATGTGAAATTATCATATAAAAAAAAAAATGAAATGTATCAACCGGTAAATAAGCAAAACTGTACTGGTTGACTACGGCAATAATAATAAAAAAAATTAATAATGACAACAAAATATCTACCGTATCCTTCATAGGATTTCTTTTCTATCGCATTAGAATGCCGGAATATAGCAGCTCCGTCGTACCCGTATGTCAACAAGAGGCCGCCATTATAGAAAGCGTCGTATTGCTTGAGATCATGTCCGGTACCTTTCAATGGTCCTATTCTAAACGACAACGATGTTTCATCCTGTGAATATAAAAATAAACTGTTTAAATAAAATGAAAGTATTCTTATTCAAAATAGAATTATAAAAAAACGTCAGGAAAAAAATCTACCACTGGTTCAACCCTAACTCTGTTCTGAGAATAACCAATTCATCAATTAATTCAATGATAATAAAAAATAGTTCAATAATAAAAAATATACAACTACATTTATATACTTAATCAATAGCAAATAAAATTCCACCGAAACGGCCTGAAAAGGGCGTCTTATTCCCTAGGTGAGGCATCTGTTATAAACTCTATTACCTTATAATATCATTTACCACACAAACTTTCCTTAAAAACTTTTGATATTTTTTATTTAACAGTTTTGGACATTTTCTGAGACCTTACTGTAGAGGCGTATACATTGCCCCTAAACGGAATCGCTTAATCTGATATGTCTATAAACTGCTACATCTGGTTTGTGCCTATTTCTTGTGTTTCTATTGATTATCACTTATCATGCTCAATGCATTAATATTCCTACACATATATAAGATATTATCTAAAATGTATTGAGAATGAGCAGTCAGTATATTTATTTCCTTAAATATATCTCTAAATATTCATTGAATCTAACTATGTTATGTGGGTGAAACCGTGGGACGATGCTACTTATATGTAAAAATGTCGTATCACGACGTAGGTAACATCAAAAGTCTTAACTGAAATTTCGCAACGATAAAAATGCAGAAGAGTTTTTCAGGGATGGAAATATTTTTTTATGCTTAATAATTTTCGGATACCTTTATTGGTGCTGAAAGTACACATTTCTTGCCAAAGTCCATGATTTTAAGCCAATGGAAAGTACCCTATAGCTTTTAGGTAACATGCAAGCTCATAGATTCACAACCCCCTTGATGGCGTTGACTTAGAAGTATGATTTTTTTTCTCTGTGCTTTAAGTAGTTTCAGACTCAGTATATCATGAGTTCCTGAGAAAAATTCTAGGCGTACAGATGGACAGACAATAAGGCAGATGTAAAAAATAAATAAATAGACAAATAGTAAGACAACAAAGTGCTTCTATAATGATTCTGTTTTTTTCTTTTGAGGAACGGAACCCTATAAAGGAAACAATAGTAGCACTCGAAGTGATCAATATTATGGTTTTGAACGTGGTGGTAGCCACACCTCGGGTTATAATAGCATTTTACAGTATAGACGAGCAAATCAGCAATTGAGGCCTATTTACGATTACCAACGCCCATGAACATCCGCAGAATTACTGTGTCGATTCGTTGCACTCTTTTTTACCTTACCCTTACCCTGGTCATTTGCTACTTAGACACCCACGATACGCGACAGCAAAGATGTCACTTTACGGTGTCATGTGAGCGAGAGGTACCCCCCCGTTCGTGACGGCCCAATTCCGCTGCAATGTAGCTTGGCCCTGTCTGTTACTAAATATAGCAAAAAATTATGTTCTCTATCAAATAATTGTATGTTATACTTACATCTTGGGAAAAAGTCAACACTTGCATGTGCACAGAGTAGTGTAGCACGGCCAGGGCTTCGCTAGGCGCACCCAGAGGCACGAGATGAGCGCATGGACCAGGCAATTTGCCCTCTATCTTAGTTTCAACACCTGTCCTGGCGTTTATGCATACCAAAGTCTCACCTATAAATATTAAAAACGAATGGTGCGGTTATATGACAACTTTAAAAAATGCGCGAGACAAAACTTTTTTGTTTTTTTTTTTATAGCATAAGGTTACGCAATTACAGTTGGTTACACTTGCTATGCCATCGTAGCAGTCCCACGTAAGCGTAGCAGATGTAGCCGAGTGAGAGCTGCGTACTCACAAGCGAGCCGTTGCATGTATTGTAAACAAAACCACACCACTGAAATAAAACTTGATACTAACTTCACTTTATTCCAAGTACTGGCTATGATATAAATGATGAAAATATGATATAAACGTGGTTTGCATGCCTGTAAAGAGCATGCCACGTGCGGTTCACTGCAAGCCGACGATTATCGCTAATCATAGGAGGCTAGTAGCAGCCTGGTTACTGTACTACGCAGGTCTCAGCCACTGTTCCCTAATGAGTATGCTGGTTAATAAGTTACGTCGTTGGTAAGTTACGTCTCATGTGACATACGTCAGTGTAGGATTCAGTAAACATCTTGACGAAACGTAATATTAAATAAAGATTAGAAGACAGAATCTATTTTTTTATTTATCGGGTGCATACATTATTATTATTATTATTTGTATTCGAGATTTAGTTGTGATCTTTGTAGTTGCATATAGTTGTGACATTATTTATAAATATGTACTTATTATGAAACAAAGTCACTAAAAGCCGTCTGTGTCGTGCGTGGTCAATTTTCTCAAAACCTACTGAGCTTTTCATGCGGTTTTTCATTTTTAATGGCCTCTGTTATTCACAGGTGAAGCCGGGGCGAATCGTTAGTTAATCATAAAAATATATTGAACTGCATTATTTCTGTTACTACCGTTATAAAATTACCACGACAGTAAATAAAATAATACTTACCAATGTTATACTTGGTCGAAGAAAGCACAAGGCAGAATACGAATACTTCCTCCCCGACTTTCAACATGAGGCAATCTGCGAGAGCCTTATTAATCTCTGCATACTTTACCAAATTTAGTTTATAATCTTCACTTAACTGAAACCGGTTCAAAAATATATCCCATATTAGTAACAGGTGCCCGTGCTGGATTGCAGCCGAATCGGGCCGGCATAGAGGAGATACCTATCACTCACAAGGTGGTATACCTTAAAAATGAAGGCTGCGTCGGCTGGTCAGTAGCCTATTAGGGAGGTGAGGTGATGATGATTGGGCTACACATCTGAGTAACCATTAACCATGCGGATGTGAACAGGCGACAGTGGTCGCCGAATATGTCTCCCTCTATTCTTAAAAAAATGATATTAGAGCATTATATGACTGTAAGTAAATTTGCTGCTAAATGGGCAACACTTTAAATCAAATGTTTAGAATCAGAAAAGAAACGTTAAATTTTAAAGGGAACATATTTTGGTGACAGTTTAAATTTTCTTGCTACCTTGGTAACCCTGGGTGGGGTCCAGTGGTGTGTGGGGCTCGCGCACATTATAATGCCGAATACCCACAAAAACCACCGCGAGTGCCATTAGAGCCGCCTTTGGAGAGGTGCTCCGGAACAGCAAATCATCAGGGCACCTCGACGTCTAGTCAGCCCCCTAAGGGACCGACGCCACCTACACAGACGAGGTTGGCTCCACAGATGGGTGCGGGGGCAGCACAGGACAACCCTACCAACTTTGGGACAGTGCAATGGGGCGAGGCTCCCATCCTCACTCCTTGCCCCGAGCGCAATAGCGCCGCCTCATTGTTTTTTTTTTATCTTTTGTCCCCTCTGCTTATAAGAGGTGTATAAATAGCTCCTCCTCCTCTTGTTCTTTAGTCCCCCCTTCCTATAAGAGGGGTACAAAGAGCATACACCTCCTCGGTACAATTAGTTTCGCCCAAGTTATCTCGGATCACCCCAAGCTACTGAGCCCCACTCACGACAAGGCTTGAAACATGGTGAGGTTCTTGGCTAACCTGCAGCGACTTAACTTTTTAACTGTTAGCAAATACTTTGCAAATTCACATCAGTTTAAGTTTATATCGGATGATGATATATGGAGAAAAAACAAATAGTCGGGGTAGATAATTATGATGCCAATTTTAACAGAGTTAATTTAACATAAAATGTCTTAATTATACCTTAAAAATAAAAATGTGACCAGCTGACATAGCAACTGCGGACAGCCTCCGTCCACTTGGGGCAAAGACAACTCGCGATATGATCTGGTTTGTGAGACAGAAGTTATCGACCATCTGCAGGCCCTGTTCCGGCTCCCAAGTATGCAGCGAGATGCCGTAGTTAGTTCCCACTGATCCCATCATCACTAGCAGGGGTTCTACCGGGCTAGCTTGCATGCATATGTTGTCCCCTTTTAAATATTTCACTGTTACCTGTCGGACATACAATATAATCAACATTCAAAAACCGTATCGTAATATTATTTAATTATGTACTAGTAACAAAGGTTGCCAGTACAACGTAAACAGTGGAATTGCCAATTATTTCTTTTAAAGAACACAGCATTAAATTATATAACAAATTGCCTTAAAATTCTTCCGTTTGCGTTATTGCCATACCCGCAGTATCTGTAGGTACGCCGTAGTGTAGATACTGTCCTCTACAAACGTAGGTAGGTGCATGAAATGGCGATGTCAGCACAAATTTATAGCTAACTTCTCACGCTACACGACTCAAATTACAACATTATAGACGGACGTACCCAAAGTGTGTGCGCGAAGCTTCCTCCAGAGACAATAACCTAACAATCGCGCTAGCATGACGATCACAAGCTCGCATATCATAAAAATCAATTAATCTTTATATTCTCAAAGCTAAACCTTATCTCTTGTAATTTGTGTGTAATTTTAGTAAATTATGTATTATCAGTATTAAGTTTTTTAGTAATAGGGCTGCATTGCAGCAGAATTGGATCGGCACGATCGGGGAGGTACCTCTCGCTCACATGATACCAGCTTAGAGTGACATCGTATCACGTTTCGTGCGCTTTGTGAGTAGGCGGTGACCCATTGAGGGAGAGAAAAGGAGGGCAACGCATCGGCATAGTAAATATGCATGGCGTGTCGGCGTAATGAACTACATGGGCGTTAAAAGGCACCGATTAATCGTTTGAACTAAAAAAAAGAGTGAGGGTAGGCCGTCGCACTGTATATATTGAGGGGCGCAGCGAACCTAAAATTTGGACGCTCCTGAGCCCTGCCATATACGATTCTCTTTAAAAGAATAAACGATACAAAGCGGCCGTTGATAACGTCAGCATGTGAGATAGTTTGTTAATCTATATGTATAGCTCCAGTGAGAACCGATTTAGTGTTGCCCTGAATTTTTTCTCTTTCCTGCTGACTTTAGTCCACTGCTGGACATAGGCCTCTCCCAAGGCGTGCCACTGAGCCCCATCTTCAGCTCTCCTCATCCAGTTACTTCCGTCCGCCCGCCGAAGGTCGTCTCGCCACCTAACGGAAGGGCGTTCCACGCTACGTTTGCCTTGACGCGGTCTCCGCCCTAAAAGTCCGCTTCAACCGATCGATGGCATATGTGGCCAGCTCGTTGCCACTTCTTCAGCTTACTAGACTTCAGACCTATGTCGATGACTTTGGTAATCATGCGAATTTCTTCGTTCCGGATTTTATTACTGAGGGTCACGCCAAGCATACATTCCATTGTCCGCTGAGCGACTTTGAGCTGATGGTCCATATCCAGTCCGCCGCCGAAGTTGTTTTTACCCAACTGCTAGGTTTCCCAACAACCTCAAGGGTTTCGCAATTTACTACTATAGCCCTATAATCGCAAATCGTAAATAACCCAAAGGGGTTACATGTGAGTTGAACATTTAAGTTACACAACACCAATACCATCTGACAGCATCAGAGTGGACTTCAAATTCAGAGTGGACTTATAATTATAGGGGTGGTCCAAAGTCTCTTCAAGACCCGGTCGTTCCTGTAGCTGAAATTCGTCAAGTCTTCTAGTGTAGTCGATTCGTTAACCCCTGACATTTTGTACTAGGTATTTTCAACAATATAGTTCTCTATGTGTTCTTGTGATAAAGGGAATTACTAAACGAGTAGAACGACATGCTAGCAGACGGACATCGAAGTCATCCTGTTATTCCCTTAAGGTAACGAATCAATAGAGAAGATATTGAACAGTATATACACTTACTAATATCCCCGTGAGCACTTCATATAGGCATAGCACACCGCTATCATCCAGCGTCGCTACATGCGTGTACCGAGGAGCTATGAGCTGAATTCTCTGAATATTTCTGTAAATTTACAATACATTTCTATCAAAGATTCCTTGATAGGTAATTGAAAAAAAAAACATCATTAGCGCCTTTATTTACTAACAGGTGGAGTCATGCTGCATTGCAGCCGAATTGGCCCGGCGCGACTGGGAGGAACCTCTCTCTCGTACTATATCACTTAGCTAACGCGTTTCGTGTGGTTTGTTTTCGATGGCCTAATCGAAGGGAGGAATGAAGGAGCACAACGCATCTGCATTACATGCGGATGTTTATGGGTGTCATATTAATGGTGGCCCTTAATGGCCGCAATTAGATACATACCGCTGTTTGAAAGTCAATAAAGTAACGGCATTTTTCTCCTCGGATTCTTCGCTTATTTTGTACACGAAACCCTTTTCCGTCCAAATTGCAGCAGTTTCAGCTGTGATATTTGAAATCAAACTTATCACCTTGTCTTTAGGTATATAGCTCCACGTTACTGCCCATTTCGGACCAGACTTTTGAAGTGCCTGCAAATTTATTTGAGTTTGGTTAGGTTAGGTTAATCCCTCGTGGTTACTTCGGTGAGTATCTGTGCAAGACGGTCCGCAGGGAGCCGACGACTCGTTGTCACGATTGTGACGCGGCGGTGGACTCGGCCCATCACACCCTCGAGGTGTGCCCGAGATGGGCGGCGCTGCGTCACGATCTGACATCACTTGTCGGAGGGGACTTGTCAAAGTCGAGCATCATCATCGTGATGCTCGGCAGCGACGAGTCCTACCAGGCGATGGCTTCCTTCTGCGAGACCGTCATGTCCCAGAAGGAAGCCGACGAGCGGGTGAGAGAGGAGACTGCCGACGCGGCCTCCCCCCGCCGACGACGAATGGGGGTACGAAAGAGGCGCTATCTGCAGCGCCTTCAGTAGTGCCCCTTTGTTCCGTGTCGGGCCGGGATGGGAACCCGGTCCACTTCCAAAGACACGGGGTCGTGGGGACGGTCATAGCGTAGCCGGACAGTCCCCGAGGAGGTGAAGTCTGGCCTTTTCGCCGAGGTCAGCCTGTCGCTGGAGGGGTCCTGTTGCCTGCAGATTCGGGATCCTCCACTAATAGCGGCTGAAGGCTCCCGTAGGGGTTTAGTTGGTATTGCTACCCAATGGTCGAGTCCAACATAGGTCTGGGGTTCTACCCGGGCTCCCAGGTATCATGCGTAAATGCATTCCCCTCCGTCACCAAAAAAAAAAAGGTTAATCCCTCGTTCTGGAGACAGTTTATTGAACAATCATACGCTTAAATGTGTATTCCAGAAGAGTGTTGTCACTGTAATCAGTGTGTAATCTGAAGTAGATAAATGATTTTAAAACTTAACCCAAATTTTAACTACGTCCGTTTTATATCTTAGAAATATAAGGGATAATGCCTATTTCGGACTAATAATAGCCCAGTTAGCATTTCTAGGCTGATCCCTTAGGGCCAGACTCATTATCGAGTCTATACTGTGTCTGTTTTGTGTGTGTATAAGTAATTTTTGTGCGTTTTTGCTTTTCAAATAATTATTTTCTTTTTGAAAAGTGACTTTTATTTCCCGGGTACCATAGATTGTTATACCTTCAAGGTGAACGTGTCCCATCGAAAGTCATGCCGACATTTTCCAATGTGTTAGAAAAGGGTCTAACGCCGCTTGCTTTAAGCTCTTATCTCATCTAGTCTAACGACTTAAAAAATTAAAGCTGATCACTACAGACTTACCCGAATACAGTTATCAGGTCCATATATCAACATTCCACCATTGTACGAGCACATACAAGGCACGTGTGGCCCTTGCAAATCTTCCGTCCACTCTAAGTTTTTCACAACACCAATACCATCTGACTGAATCTAAAATCAGAGTGGATTTATTATTATGGGGTTTAAAAAAAAAAGGATTTTTAATGGCATAAATTAAAACTGTAACCAATCATGTAGTGTTATAAATTGTGTTGTAGAAAAACTTAAGTCACAAATGAAGGGACCAAGACTTAGTACGATTCTCTTGTGTGGAGAAAAATTCAAATAATTTTGAGCTTCCTAGACTCTTCAATTAAGACTGAAAAAGTACTATACAACTTAATGTATTGTGTTAATGTCGAAGAAATACTTATTCCCTATTCGATACTCACGTTGAACAATTTAGCAGTTTCGTCAATGGCATACAGCTGACCGTCGCTGGCCCAGCAAATGCTTGTCAGAGGAGGATCTGACACTTCCCAATTGATCGCTTCTTCTAGCGGACGCTTCAAAATATGAGCGGCTTTGTAGCACTGAGCTAGTTCCCATACATTAATTCCTCCATTCCAACATTGGCCAATCAGCATATGAGTGTGACTTGCGCTGTTAAGCAGCAGAAGTTTTAATGTAATCGCATACATTAATTGTTATATTTAATGTGGAGGAAGCAAGGTAGGTTAAAGTAAGGATCGCGACATGTGGCACTCAGTTCTCACTGCCTACCCTTTAAGGAACTGGCGTGAAGATGTGTTATTGTTGTTGTTATACTTAAGAATTTGCCAAGCAGTTTGCAGAAACTTTTCGATGCAGCAAATATAACTCCATTGCTCGCACTAAAATGAAACTGGAATTATAAGGTTTTCTTAATAGGCTTGGCCCATCACTCGTTTCCACAACTGCAACTCCTGTGTCTGAAATCTTTGATATGATCACCGAGAGTCCAATGGAGAAGCTAAAACTGTCTTGGGATCTGCAATGACTTTAATCAGAAAGAAAATAAATTCATTGCGAAACCATCGGATAAATATCGGATTAACTTTTTTATCTTTTCACACTTTTTTATTAGTTTTTAATTCCCTGCAAAGTTATGAGAAACAAATTCCGTTGCTTACATAATTGTCTGTTTCCGCCGCAACACATTTGTTGGGACTGAGACCAATCGATTCTGATTCCGCCAACTCCATACCGAAATAAGATAATTTGGGAAACCGCTGAATGCGGCTATCAAGTCGTGTTCCATCATGGAGAGCGCTTTATAGCGGTTTACATCCGTATCTAAAAGATATGCGTAGATATAT
>JAFELO010000120.1:687242-712681 GCA_017140195.1 Eumaeus atala
GTCACCGCTGTCAGCTCTTCGGACACTCCTCAACGAACTGCCACCGGGAAATTAGGTGCGTCCGCTGCGGTGGGGTCCATGCAGTCGGGGACTGCCCGCTGCCGGGTGGAGCCACCCCGACCTGCGCCGATTGCAAGGGTCCTCACACGGCCAATGACCGGAGGTGTAAGGCCTTCCTTAGGGAGGCCAGAGCCCGAGGCATGGTCATCCAAAAAGCCCGCTGTGCAGGGAGACCAGTTTACACTGGTCCCTCACGGCCGACACCGCGCCGCACCTGTGCCCGCGGCTCCTTTGCGGAGGGAGGGACAGGTAGAGTACGACCCAGGCTCATCCCTTGCCGCCCCGGCCAACGACCCCAAACCCAGGCAGGTGAAGACGGCCAAGCCCAGAAGGAGGAGCACTCATAAGAGGAAGCCCCAAGCTGAGGCCGTCCCTAGCTGCCACCCTCCGCAGCAGGAAACCACCGTGTCCGCAGTGCGCCGAGTACCCTCACAGGCTAGGGACCCGGAACACGCACGCTCACAAACACGAGCACCAACTCACCCCACAGTACAGACACCAATTCCTTCACCACGGACATCAGTCCCCCCATCTTCGCGGGAACCGAGGGCTCGGAGGGGGAGCAGCGTCGGCGCGACGAGCCCAGGGTCCACGTTGACGATCTCAGTGAGTTAATCCGGGAGATCGTCAGGGAGGAGCTGAGGGCGGTCGTAAAAGACGAGCAGTCCAGGGTGCTCCGAGACCCGCGCATCTGGGCG
This sequence comes from Eumaeus atala, assembly GCA_017140195.1. Classification (NCBI taxonomy): domain Eukaryota; kingdom Metazoa; phylum Arthropoda; class Insecta; order Lepidoptera; family Lycaenidae; genus Eumaeus; species Eumaeus atala. The sequence goes on from JAFELO010000120.1 coordinate 688,001, forward strand.
CAAATTACACACGCACGGAGCCAACCAACGGAGACCCCGTGATGGATCGTGACGAACTCAGGGTCGCTTACTGGAACCCCGGAGGTATAGGAGGCAAGAGCGACTGTCTCCGGCTGCTCGCTCAGCAGTATGACTTACACGTCATCCTGCTGGGCGAGACTTGGCTGGGGCCGACGCGGAGCCTCCGGCATGGGCTCGACTGGTATAGTCGTTCACATGGCGGGGGAGGAGCTCAGGATCTACACGGCGTACAGACATCCCGGGAACAGTTTTAACCTAGGTGATGTCCACAACGTGCTGGGAAATGGCGGCAAGGTGTTGTTGGTCGGCGACCTGAACGCCAAGCATCCAGCTTGGGGATCGGCCGTCACGAACAACGCTAGCTTCAGACTGCAGGAGGATTTGGAAGAGCGCGGCTACACGGTGCAAGGACCACCGTGTCCTACACACGTGGCTACGGATCCCTGGACATCGCCCTACACCAGAACCTCAAGGCCACGGTCAACATCGAGGTAATGTACGACCACGACACTCAACACCTACCTATCCTCGTCACACTTGATTCCGGAGCAATCCTTAGGGAAGGAGTGCGGACCAGAGAGAGGATCGACTGGGCCGTCTATCAGGATAGCCTAGTCGACTTCACCATCGCCGGCCAACTGTCTACTCCGGGCGAGGTGGAGGCCGCCGCTCGACTCTTCACGGAAAAAATCCGGGAGGCGCGGGCGGCGGCGACCACCGTCGTACCGGTGACAGTGCGCCGGCGGGGTGAGCTCCCCCCGAGCCTACTGGCGGACCTGCAGAGGAAACGCCAGATGAGGAAAACTGTCCGCGAAGGTGAGGGAGTGTCGTGGAGCAGGCTGGGAGAGTACAGTTCCATGCCAGCGAAAACGACACCAGCCTGCACGCCTTAAACAGACGTCTCAGGAGGCCAAAAACCACCAACGGTCGGAGCCCGACCCCGCCACTTAGCGGGAAGGATTTCATTTCCCCCTCTGAGCTGCGGAAAGTCGCACTTCGCCTCTCGAGGCGCAAAGCTCCAGGCCCCGATGACATCCCCCCCACAGCGCTGGTGATGATGCCTGGGCGAGCAGCCGTGGCTCTCACCCAGATCGCAAATGGCTTTCTACGGACGGCCCACTTTCCGGAGACTTGGAAAGAGGGGTCATCGTTCTGCCGAAGTCGGGCAAGCCCCGAAGCCTGCCTGGAAGCTACCGGCCGATAACGCTGCTGTCCCACATCGCCAAGTTGTTCGAGAGGCTTCTGCTTCGGAGGCTGAAGCTGTACATTCCCATAAGGGACGAATAGTTCGGCTTCCGGAGCGGCCACTCGACCACGTTGAAACTGACGCGGGTGATCCACCACTTGTCTGTAGAGATGAACAAGGGGAGACACTCTGTCGCAGTCTTTCTCGATATGGAGAAGGTCTTCGACAGGGTGTGGCACCCGGGACTCTTGTACAAGTTGGTGGACGCCAGCGTCCCGCTGGCGTTTGTGAGCCTAGTGGCGTCATTCTTGGAAGGTCGGACCTTCCGGGTAGCGGTGGAGCGGAGGCACTCCTCGGTGAAGGCCATACGTGCCGGAGTGCCACAGGGCAGTTGCCTTATCCCCTTGAATGTACGCGGCCTACACCAACGACATCCCCACACTCAACGAGCCTTCGGGAGAGGGTGAGGTGGATGTCATGCTCGCGCTGTTCGCCGACGACAGCGCTTACGTAACCTCGTCCCGAAAGCCGGAGCTCGCAACTGGGCGCATTCAGCGCATGCTGGACCGGTTGACGGAGTGGGTCGACGGGTGCCGCATGTCCGTCAACGTGGATAAGACGACGGCGCTATATGTCAGCAAGAGGCGCTCCATGCCGGGGCGGTTAAAGTTTAGAGGCCAGGATGTGACTTGGGAATCCCCAGTCGTGCATCTCGGATGCAGTATCGAGCGCGCGCTGCGGATGGGCTCGCAGGTGGACCGAGCGGTCAACCAAGCGAGAACAGCCCGCGCTTTGCTGTGGCCGGTACTAGCGTCCGGACTTCCTTCCTACACGGACGAAGCTGGGGATTTAGAAGACATATATGCGGTCACGCCTCACTTACGCCGCCCCCGCATGGTACGCGCTAACCTCCCAGGCCCAGAGGAAACGCCTACAAGCCCAGCAAAATATATCCCTACGGGTCATCACAGGTGCCGGTCGCTACGTCCGCAATGATGTGATCGCGCATGACTTGCGGATAGAGTCGCTGGATGAGTTTGTGGTTCGATTAGCGCTATGTTTAATAGGGCAGACAATGGACCGCATGCTCATCTACGTGACCTGGCCCCGCTGCATGCGCGACCACCTGACGGGAGACTCCCCCCCCCCCCCGCCGTGATCCACCAAGCGAACTAGGGACTGCGTGTCCTGCGATCCGGACGAGGATCACACATGCGCACGCATGACACACCAAATCGCTACTCACCACAGTCACAACACACCACACAGCACACAGGCCCTAAATGGGCCTACATTTCCCTGAGCCAAAAGCCAGGATGGCACACCGCAATTTTATTGCGGCCCCGTTCCCGAGGGGATAGTCGTCCCCTTGCGACCCAACCCGGGTTATGAGGTTCGCCTCGATGCCCGTAACCCCCCACAGTTTCTGTGGAGATGACCAGTAATTCGGCTGCATGGCACTACCTCTTACATAAAGAAACCCTAGTGTTGTGCTAGTGTACAACCCATTACTTATCTAGGAAATACACAATAGTTAAATTATACAAATATACACAATGTATGGATGCATGCCTACCTGGGATGAATTTCATGTTTATCTATTTCAGCAACACCACTTTTATGATCTCGAACCATAATGATACACTCGATGAATTTATATTGGTAGATATCTCCTCTTAAATAGAATTGATTGTAACGTTCCTTTAAATTGTTTTAAAAGATGATAAGTAAATGAAACGTTGAGTCGAGTAGAATTACTATTAGATGCTTTAGTTGAACTTGAAATTAAACACAAAATAAGTTGATCCTGTAGCTGCCTACTTAATAAACATTGATATTGTAGTTGCTATGCAACAAGTACTTGTATCTATATCCGTATACACGAAGTTCTAAAACAGAGAGTACACATGTAAGTTTGTTGTAAGATTTCTAATTTATGTTTATTTTGTAATTTCATTTATTGCCATCATTTTATTTTACACATTATTGTTATGTAGATATGTTGCACTCTTCTTCTCTTCGTACACAGCTGTCACTTAGCGGCGGTGTAATGTGAGCGAGAGGTACTTCCCCGGTCTTGCCGACCCAATTCGTCTGTAATGAAGGTTCGCACTATTTCTGTACTATACAACAATACTTAATTTACAAAAAAAAAAAAAAAAAACAAAAATTAATGAACATCTAAGCAATTAATAGATTGTGAAAATATCCGGAATATTTTCCTGTTTGAACAATGCATTCAACTCTTTCTTGACAAAACCCAGTACAACTTAGGAATTACAGGTTTTATTTCAGTGTTGCCAAATTTAAACTTAGTGTACATTATTAATCACAGACTTATCTAGTATCTTCCTATCGAACGAGAATGAAAGGTATATAATATTTTTCTTAAAGCGGGAAATCATTTTCAATGGGCAATCACTCTCTGATGGGTAAACCAAATAATTAGTTAATATTCGTTCTGCTATACCAAGGTTCTATATACTATACAAATTCGTTCTAATATAACCAAAAAAATATTCAATATTTGTTACACATCTCAGAAACAGGAACACTGTAATTTGAAACTCTTGTAAATTAGCCAAAAACATAAGGATAATACATCTGAATACACAGAGACAGGAGCCAATACGTAGTATTATTATATAGTTTGTGGGAAAGCCATAGGCAGGCGTATTGGTATAGCAATACAAATTATACTGCTGAACAAAAAACTTATTGTAATGTGAATATGTTCGCATTTTTAGTATAATAGCCGAATTTTTACCAGCATGTTAGATTTATGTACGGCATGCGGGCCAGAAAATAAACGCCTTTAGATCACCTAATAGAGAAGTTGAATGCGGTAGTTATTGAGAGGACAATTCGGTTTTATTAAAAAAAAAAACACATTGTCAAAAGTCTGTCAACCCGATGTCACTAATTGTCAAGTTTCAATATTCAACAATCAAGAGATAATGGGAAGTGATTGCAAATAAATTGATAAGATGAATATATTTAAAAAGTTTAACAACTATGGTGTTTAGTGTATTATTTTTGTGTTTATGTTCTTCTACGATGTAAAGTGAATGAGTGGGATAATCCTTAAAAATGTCAGTGCCCCTAATTGCGTTTCCATTTTATGTTTATCATATCAAGGCTGACACAAAGGTTTTATTATGTGTTCTGTTTGAATGTTATAGGAATATAACCGGACCCCTGGATCCGATCCGAGCAGAAAGATGGAACACCTCATCAATAGATTTTGCCGAAATTACAATGGACCGAAACTTTGCCCTGCTTCTTATATCACTAATATCAGCAATACTATGGATAGTATATATTACATACTACAACAGCCGACTTTTGGGATATATTCTTACAAGATTAATAAACAAATTCTACTTCCAAGATGAGAATTTCAAAATTGGTGAGCACTATAAATATAAGAATAATTAATACATTGTAGCATCAATTGTAACATATTAGGCTTCATTGTGGACAAGATTAAATGTTGTTTACGATACGACATCTGTCAGGATGTTTCTAAACAGGGACTATTATTGTTTTGATTCTAATCAATTTGCAATATGTCAAACATTTATCGTAAATTCAACATATTTCTTTCAATTTTTTCTGATGTAGCTTAAAATAATAATTGCTTCAAAGTGTGTGAATTTATAATTCAACAGATAATACATTTGTTTTGCTATACCATATAATGTATATTATGATTCATCATTTTGATAACCATGTGCCTGGTAAATGTTTACATTCAATAATATACATCAGACATCTCATTTTTGATGAGATACAAGTTTTATTTGCAAATTGGACAGCCACAACTGGGGAGATATCTCCCATATGAGGTGATGTGTCTTGCTGACATTATACAGGAAGGATGTTATCGGTACGCAATTACATTGCCAGTGGCCCTTTGTGGGGCTGGAGGAGAGAAATTTATTCACATAATATAGTGAGATATAGAAATTTATTCAGATAAGTATGTAGAGGTAGCATCAGGGGGGTATGAGTCTCATGACTTGATAATAAATGTTGATTAAAAAATACCTTGTTTTTTTTATAAAGAAAACAAAGTCAATGTATTACATTAAATAAAATGAAGCTGTCCACCATTCAAGTAAAACTGTATTTTGTGGTAATAATTAATTTGACATACAGATACCATTTTAATTCAATATTTGAATAATAAATGGAAAACTAGGATACACAATATACAAATAATAAGGAAACGTATTAAGCAAAGGTACGAGAGAATAATCTCAAAAAAAAAAAAAACAACAACCTTACACTATAAAAGAAAATTGACTATTTTTCTGTGTATACGTGGTGGAGATTATGGAACATTGAAAAATTTTATGTCATATGTGTAATGATGTTCCTAGTTGTTTTAAGGACTAATTTGATAGTTTTAAAATAGTAATATATATGAGTACCACTGGCGTTTTCAATTTTCGTGGTATTATAATCCCCACTCCGTATATGATACAAACATTTAACCTATTATATTTTACATGATAATAAAGTGCAATGTATACACTAATGCTATGTTTACTACTTCATTATATTTATTTATCATTTATATTTTGAATGAACTCATTAACTACTTTATGGGTTACCACTGTAATTTGTACATGCTCTCTGTATTTTCGCTTCCATGTAATACAAATTGACACAATTCAATATTTGTTCCAGAAAGTTAATGAATCTTGATTTATCTGCACTGAAACTGCATACAAATATGATAAGAACTAATTTTCCTACAATTGGTGCCCATTATTAGGAATATTTTTGTCCAAATTGTGGGTGGGTTCGATTACCAAATGTACAAACAGCTAGTAACTAGTCTTGATTCTTATTGTTTGCTAACCAAATGACAAAAAATGGAACCCTTATAATTCCGGTATGTCTATCTGTCCTTCCATATGTCACAGACATTTTAATTGTGTATTATGGATGAATGTATATTCAAAATTGGAAAAGTAGATGAACCACAATATTTTCATGATTTTGGAGTTCTTTTAGTTAGTTGGGGAAAAATTATGAGAGTAATTTTTATTTTTACGCTATACGCTTATTTATTTACGCTTTATTTTTTTAATTAAGTTTTTATTGGTAATTTTAATTTCAATCAAATCTATTAATTGACACTTATAAGATCAAAGAGATTCAATTGATGGATGATTAATTGATTAAATTGGAACCATGCATTTGTACATAATCATAGAGGGATAAAATCAAACATACTTAAATAATATTTTCGATATACATGGACAGCAAAACACATAATTACATTGAGCAGTATGGGTTAAAAAAAGGAATTATATTACGCCAGAAACATAAATACAAGACATAATAATATGTGCAATTGTCAAGTTCATTGACAAAAGAGTTAACATCTGGAGATTTGAATAGCCCAGTTTTCACATACTATTTGAAGTTGATTAAACATATGTACATATTACAAATTTAGATGTATGTTTATTAAAGCAATATATTTTTTTGTAACAAGTTTTATTTTGCCTGTGTTCATAGATATGCCTAGGATGCTTTGCTATTATTTGGGTTCTTGGTAAAATCTACACAAGTAGAACCTAGCTCGAATAAGAGGCGCGTATAACACAGAACTTGACAAAACTACTAAGACGCATAATATTATTAGTATCGACTATGGCGCTTGTATTTTGACATTTATGTTTTTGAGAGGATATCTCAACTCTTATATTATTATGATATAATAAAAAATAACGTTTTAAACAAAACACAGTGAATTTTGCATTGTATAACGTGGACTATTTCTTAACATGCGACGGCATTCGGCATTGAACTTTGTACTCTGTCTAGCACAAGAATATGATAACACGCTATTAAAAACTGTTACCTTTGAAGAACCATTTGAACCATTGAAAATACTAATTTGAAAACCTATGTAAAAGAATTTTAAAGTGTTGTAATAGGACGAAGCTCTCGGTGGATCTGATTGTCCTAGTTCGCCAGTAGCCGGGTATCAACTGTATTTCGGGTTCACTGAGAGAGTCTTATCTTCAAAACTTATAGGGACTGGATGTTGTTGTATGTTCTTTATTGATTTCGGACGGAAGTATATTGAAAATGTTTTTCAATATATTTCCGTCCAGATAATTTTTATATGAGCTGTTGATAAGGCTTTGGCAGTGGTCGGAACTACGAAATATTTGTCTGCAAAATATTTTCTTTTCTAATTTGATACACATAATACTTTCAATTGATCCCAAGTGAGTCTGCACTTTGATGATAGTAAAAATTCCTTTTTTTTTTTCAGGTTCATTTACGCTTAATGCTCTCTCTGGCAAAATAATGTTTCGTGATATTGTATATATAAACTATGATTATACCCTTCGTGTTCAAGATGGTTATCTCATCTTTAGATGGTGGCGTTCGTATGTTCCGAAAGATGTGTCCGAAGGTACTATATTTTTAACATTATAAATATTCCATAATAGCTGTAACCGTTCCTCTATACATGTACAATTATCAATACCTCACGGCTAAACTTTGCAAACAAGACATAAGGTACACAACAGCGAAATGTCCCATATTTGGGACCATATTTATGTATAAACCAATATTGCCCTTTTTTTTTCAGATTTATCACATTCCGATACTCGTCTCTCAATAATGCTTAATGGTTTCGAATTGCATTTTTATAACAGATGTGATCTTTACAACGAATTGGAAAAAACATTTGGTCTCGAATCTGTAATAAAACAACAACATGACGACGACGATTCCACTGATCTCGACAAAGCAATGAACGACGCCAATGAAAAAAGAGAACGAGCCCAAGACACAGTAAGATCCGAAGCAGCGATGGCCAGAACTTGGCGCGACTTGATACCCGTCATTAAAATCGATATCTGTACAGGTCGCGTTGTTTTTGGTAATCGTTTAGTGCCAACAACATTATCTATAAGTCTCGAAGAAGCCCACTTAATGTATAGTACAAAACCACCTGCATCCAGCTTAGATCATCTGATGCACTTTGTCAAGGCTAAAGCTGAAAATTGTAAAGTTATTTTAGCGCCAAGTCCAAATTACACCTCTATGGTCGATGAACCACCTAGATATATGGGAGAAGGTTTTGTTGTAATGAGCTCAAACTACATCGAAGTATATTTCTACATGGATGAACCTGGCTTAGTCCCCGAACAACCCGTGCTACTGCAATTAGCGAATGGAGATATTGTGGAATCTGCGCCACCAATATGGGGCGTGGATATTAAATGCGGTAAGGGTACCGATTTTAGTTATGGCCCATGGGCGGATCGCCAGCGAGATCATCTATTTAGATTCTTCTTTCCTCCGAATTATAAAAATTTAGTAGTCACTCCTCAGCCCAAGCCCGGTGATCGCAGGCAAACCCAATCCTTTGACATAAGACTTTCAACGTTAAATGAAGCCACAATTGATATTCTATTCACGAAAAATAAGGAAACTAACGCCGTCCACATTAACATTGGAGCTGGGTCATATTTAGAAGTGACATTGCCTTGGATAGTGTTACAGGATGGTTATACAACTAAAATCACCGGACAATTACTTCATTTAGAAGCTACAACAAGTCTACAATACAGAAGCCTAGCAGAGAGTGAAACACTAGAATATACTGTGAAATGCCACTATCCGCTTATTTGGAATCACCCACAATGTTGGCAGCTCTCTTTAACAGGATGCAAAGCAACTGCGCATTTTGTATATACCCACATAGATTTCTTTCAAGATCTCACAAATGATTGGTCAAGTAAGGCGCGCCCTGATATCTTGCATTTTGTCCCATACACTTGGAAAATATCTATACTTCTAAAAGAATGCGAAGTAGTTACTGTAAGCAACCAGTACAACTGGATAGATTGTAGTTCGACCAATCAAGAAAATAACCATGTTGCCTTTTGTGGAGACTTATTAGACGTATCTTTTGACTTGCCATTCGTGGATTTCTTACCAGATATAATACCACTAAAGATATGGGTTCAAGGAGAAGCAGTGGACATGAGCCTATATTTACCAGAGGTTAATACTTCAAGGCTGTTGCTTTTATCAATTGATAAAAATATGAAGATCGTACCTTGTAGACTGAAGTCGTCAAAGTGGCGCAGAAAATGTGTAAAAACACAAGGGTGGGTGGACTGTTGGTCAGTTCCAATCGTAGCATTAAGCGTGAGGTATAACTACCATCCTATCCCTCCTTTGGGACCAGAACCTCAAGCCGATATAACAACACCTGAGAAGGAAGAAATACTTTTATCACCTATTAGAATACCGCGCATGAGAAAGCAACCACAAATGAACTGGGGAATCGATGGCAATAATTTCGATCGCACAACTCTCACCCCTGATAAAGTAAGCATAGAATTGGAAGTGGGACCATCGATCCTTCTCGCATATGGAACGATCATAACAAGTTTTATGAATTTAATAGAAAACATATTTGGAGAAGATCAAATATTTACAGATATGCAGAAGGCACCTAACGTTGGTACGTATTTTTGGTCAAACGAAAATCAAACAAAGATCAATGAACGTAGCAGCATTAATCAACATACAGAAATATCAATAGACGATTCAAGTGATTCGAGTAAAGGGGTGTTCGATCCGCGTCGTTGCAGACCGTTAGACGTTACTTTGTCTATTATAATACACGACATACAAGCGCATCTTGTGAAAAATTGTAGTGAAAATGAACCGCCTTGCCCTGTAGTATTAATTGAAAGATTTGGTTTTGAAATGGACAAGGGTTTTCGTGAAACAAAGTTGCAGCTTCTCCTGAGTCCGTCAATATTAGTTTCATCTAACTGTACACCGAGATCAAATTCTAATAGTAGTAGTTCGAATGCCATTCAACAAGGGCACTTAATGCTCTCTTCATTCCAATTGCGAGGGAACGGATTTTTTAGCGACACTAATAGATCTGTTGAGGATGAAACAATTGAATATGCTTGGATGATGGAGTTGCAACTCGGACAGTTGACGGGTCGGCTAACTCTACCTCAACTATATCACGTCATATCATCTTTAGAAACTTTTCTATTGCTTATTTGCGACAGTGAAAACGAATTAACACCACCAAATACAGCGAAGCAATGCCACCATGGACAAAATAACGTTCTATGCCCAGAGAGTGACTTAACTCTTAAATATCGCTGTCCTACTTCAAATGAGATAAAATATCGAATGGTACGTGCAGCAATTGATCTCATAGACATTTACATTGCAGACGCTAACACTGCATTGCAATCTTGGATATCGCCAGTCAGATTTTCCTTTTGTAATTTACATGGCTCGGGATTTGGAACAGGCGTTACTGGACTATTACCAAATATAAAATTGGCATTGTACACTCAATCAAATATACAAACAAATACCCATCATAATTCGAATAGCAGTAGTAATAGCCAAAGTAAGATTCCTGAAGATAAAAGTGATAATTGGGTCGGCGTGGGTTCAATGTCGTTAGGACCCCTACTAATTGAAGCCGCATCATGCTTGCCACAGAGTCCAAAGAATTTACATTTAGTTCAGCAAAAATTTCTAAAACTACACGACGAAAAGTTCAAACGTTTGTGGTTCCTTTGGCCAAATGAAGGAAAAGGCAGTCAGTGCGGTTGCACAGGTGGATGCGCATTCTTCGGTTCTAACCGTAACGGGGCCAACTTCTTAAAACCAAGCCCTACGGATTTAAACGATGGAATAAATATTGCAATTTTTAACGTTATCGAAACGTCCCCAGGAGAATATGGATATGGACAAAGCCTGCTCCATCCCGGTCAGCTGGTATTCCACACACCACCGTATAACAATCTCAATGTATGTTTACAACCTACTAACGTTGTCACTCTAATCCCGTCTCCATTACCACAGAACCTCAATAAATCGCCACAGAATACAGAGCGACGAAGCCTTACACGCAGATTCTCCTACACAAGTATGAACAAAGGTAGCAATAACGCTTTGGTATCGAGTACTAAAAGTGATGTTCCATATGCAAGACTTGTAGATTCAACAGTACCTCTAGGAAGTTCTAAAATTGATAGTGATTCAAAACTCAATAAACCTATTATAAATTTGCCTCAAATGGAAAGCAGTGTTTCGGATTCTAAATTGGCACTTAGTTGTGGATTGAAAGATAATGTACAAATAAAAAAGGCAGGGGCGACAGACAACGAAGCCTTTGTCGTGCCGAAAGTTCCATCAAGAAGTGTAGCAGTGTCTGAATCTCACTATTCGCTAAATTCACACCTTCCAAGTGAAGATGTATTACCGCTAGAAGTCCAACGGACTATGTCAATAACTAGTGAAAATCATTCGGAAGCATTTTTTTCTGCTGACGAAGACATGTTCCCCAGCCGCTCGTCTAGCTTAAAACATTCATTTAGCAGCCGTCACAGTTATTCTAAGGAAAAAAGCGCTCTTATTAAAAATGATACAACCAGTGACAAATGGTTAAATTTAATGCCACGTGTAGATGGAGACGCCCAAGATACAATCAGCAATCTGAGCGCAGGTGTGCAACCGGATTCTGAAAGTGGTTCCGTGTCATCTTCATCATTTATATCTGCAATTTCGTCACAAGAAGATATGACTTTGGTAAACCTTCATATGCAAACCAACAAGCCAATTGTGGATTCACCTCTGCTAATGGCTAGTTACATGCACAATTTACCGCAGTACAAGTGTAGCAATTGGTGTAATTGCTCATTGCCAAGTGGTAGTGATGTGTTTACTTTGCCTCTCTTTAGACGCGCGGATGATGGATCTCTTGTATATGTAGGCCAAAGATATTTGCCAGCATTTGAACCAACTAGTAAAGTACCCACATTGAAACTCGTACCGAAAAAGGAAGCACACCCTAGTCAAAATCAACATGGTCCATACTCGAACCTACAGCCACATTTTAATTCCCAAATCAAAGCGCACCCTTATCCTCAAGCCTGGTGGGACTTGCAACAAAATACACAGGATAGTCAGGAGAATGCTACAGATAAAAGCTCAACATCTACCGTAACTACTACGAGTGATAGCAAAAGTGGTTTGTTTGTGAAATTACGAGGTGAGGTGGACATAATGCTCACTCCCTTAGTCTTAGAGAGCATTCAAAAATTCGTTGAATCTCTTACACCAGTCTTAGCGAACGTACACCCCATTACGGTGATCAACCATCTGCGTCTTCTTTGTATATCATCCGTTGAATCTGGCAATGTACTGAAACAAAAGCAGTACGTGCTAAACTGGCTACCACAGATGCAGGCTCGAAGTGAATCTTGCATAGTAATGGAAAAAGACGACAAGTGCAAGCTAGCCACGATACCACACTCCAACGTTTACGAAGAAACTATTTGTGAGCAACTCCAAGCGACTGTCACTATTCCAAAAGTTAATATAATATTTATTCAGTCCTCTGTAGTCGAGGATATGATTTCATTCTCCGCCCTTGATAATATTCAGGACCTGACTTGCGTATCTTTATTTGGGATTTCGGTTGAAAATATTGTAGGCAAGTATGTCGGTTCCAAGAAGACTTTGGAATCGGTACAGCTATATTACAGGCCGACATTGCGAGCCTTGGGCAGTAAAAAGTCGTTCGGTATCATGAAAGGGCCCCGAGCATTGATATCGGCTCAGTCATCAGGTTCTGGACGGAAGCGAGGCCCCGAAAAAGGGGAGGCTGTATATATTGAAACCTCACAACAGCAATGTGAGGACACCACAGTAACATTAAATATTGGTAAGTAAATTGATGTATTATCTTGCTAAGTATAATTTGAACTTGGGTGGACTTTGGATGATTTGGTGAAAGTTAGCATACAACATATGATAAGTCATTGATGTTCTTATAGGAAAAGTACACGGCCAATTACGACGCATACGAAATGAATCGTCACAGCTTAAAGATGCAACCATAACTGGTATTCCGTGTCAACATTCGAAGGTTGCTTTTAAATTTACAAAAGTAGACTCAAGTGCAAAAGGACACGAGTCAGGGGTAAGTGTAAATATAACACACGTATATTAAGCAGGAAAATCAAAAATATTTACTCTAAAATTTTCGATAAGGCTAAGGATTAGGATTTCAACCTAATATTAATATTATTTAGCATTAAATACATATTATTATTATGTTAAGACTAAGTAATATTATGTAATTTCTGGTTCTTTCTTTTAATTAAAAGAAATGTCCACTATTTGCTGGAACACTAATATTAAGGTTATGCACATAAAATATTCGTAGAAAAGTGTGTAGCGGTGTATTGACTTTAGATACAGTACACCTTATATTTATAACAAATTTTCAGGGCAGTCAAAACGGTGCAGGGGAAGGGCAAAAAGAAAATTCTATCGGATATATTATGCTCGAGTGTGGTATAGAAGGAGTTTCCATCAAAGTGTCAAAACATTCACAATGCCATAAAGCAAATGACGATAAAAAACCAGCACGGACGGACTCGGAAAGTTGCAGAGGATCTGTGAAATCTACAGAAGAAACGAAACCTGAGAAGGAGAAATCTAAAGGCATCAGGACTTCGGGCTTCGAAGAGCTGTTTAGGAAAAAGGAGTCTAATTCCAAACCCAGTACTCCAAATCTAGGGAGCACTCCTGCCCCGCCGCCTCCAGCGCCCGAGTCGTGTCCCGCAGCTCCTGATGAACATTCAAATGATAGCAATACTACCGTGATACCTGTTAAAGACAACGGAAACACGTCTTCGTGTTCTATAGATTTAAAAGTAGTCTGGTTCAATTTTGCTGCACCTCCTAGAACACCAATCACGAGAAAGATAGACTATACAAGGTATATTTTGTACCCTTAATGATTTAATAGAATCTTAGAAAATTTATAAGATTTTAATAATATTTTGTTTTGCTTCTGCAGATTAGATTGGAACCTCCTAAGTACAGCATCTCCGGCTATTAATGCGTGGATGAATCCTTGTAATAGGCTTGGAATTCGCATCGTCGCCCTATACCGAGCTAGAGCCAGACGGCTTGCTGCTACGGCGGCAAGTCTAATGGCTTCCGCTCTTGATAGAGCGCCTAGCCATACTCTACCTAAGGTTTGTGATTTCGTTCTTGTGGGATATTTGTTTATTTTTAAAATAAATTTTTGACGTCGCGCGCGCGCAACTACATGGAAAGTTTATACATATATTAAAAATATCGCATGGATTATAGCACGGCTTCTCTATATATTGCGATTTGCAGACCCGGTACGGACGGCACACGCCGATGGCGCGGCAGCTGCGCGAGGAACCGTCGCTGCAGCTGTGCGGCGTGCTTCTGCGGTACGCACTACAGGCCGACGCCGCTGCCGTACAGGCTGACCTGGCTGACCGGCACCTGCCGTCCCTCTCCACGCTGCGACAGGTGAGCGAGAGCGCAACACTTACAATATCCCTAGATGTTTTTTATCTCAGGACATTCAAGGCCGGCTGTCCCTATACCAATTAGTTATGTAATTTAGATTTTAATGTTTTTTGTAAGTCCTTTTCATTTATACTGTAATGTTTTCAGGGCGTGATTGTACTGACACGTCAATGGAAAAATATTCTCTACACGCCGTTGTTGCTAGAACACAACTACAAGAACAAGGTCATGAAGCCGCTGAATGTCACCTTTGCCTTACCAGATTTACTCGAAGTATGTTCTGTTCTATAATATTAATTGTATTGTTTTTTTTTTCTTTAAAATCAGTTTTTTCTAGGATTCCGTGGAGGGATGGCAAGAATATCAATTTGATAATGAGGCGCTCGATGAGAACTGCTTGCTTTTGAATATGGAACTCGACAAACTAACATCACTGCCAGGTATGCTCATTTTTAAACTGTATTTATGCAAGTAATGATTAACAATGATGATGTCCTTTTTAGCGACAAGTAAAATATTAATTGAGTGACGGACCTTCTCAATAAGTCAGCCCTATCTGCGTAATTTGATAGATCTGAACCTAAAAGGGTTAGTAGTCAATTCATAAGCAATAATAACGCAATTTGAGTGTGCGGGGCGGCCTAAGAATACCCTCACCCTCAATCCATGCCCATCGCGACGTAAAAGTCGTTAAAGGGCACTAGTCTCTTAAGACTTAAGAGGCTTCAGCGACCTGGTGTTTGGTGTCCGGTCTATTTCATAGTGACAGTGATATACACGGGAACACCGGACAGCGGTCGCGCCGAGTGATGGTAGTACCATCAATCGGATCAGCGTCATGCAGCAGTGGCGGTGGTCCGAAACCTAATCTGCGATTGCTGATCCGATTGCTCAACGCCACTTTGAGCAGTCGGATTACTCGCATTAACCCTCAATGGACAACAACAGCAGAATTCGGCCCCTAGCTCCAGGTAGTAGTAGTAGTTCTGGCCGCGGTAGCGGCCACGGTAACGGTGGAACAAGGAGTGCTGAGAATCTCCTTGCTACGGATTGCTACCACCGATTTGACCTGGCTACGTATAACGGGCGAACGCTTATACTAGATAAGCAAACTTGGCTGAGCTGAAGCTGAAACTGGGAAAAATCCGATGGCACGTTCTGTTGTTATGTAAAGTCTGGAGACACCATAACTCTGACATTAGGTCACCCATTCTACTTCAGGAAAGGTGACACTCCATCACAAGTTGGCGTGGGATTCCTCGTGAAATTCCCTCGTAGGCAACATCGTCGAAATCTCTAGTGTGTCGGGTTGGGTGGCGTATCTCATACTTGAACGCACTAAAAGGTGATACAAGTATACACACCAACCTCGACACATCCCGATGACGACGTGGAGGCAACTTATGAGGATGTCTCGAAGGCCTTACAATAACACCTGTAAGGCCCACCTTAATATTTTTATGGGGGACTGATGCCAAAGTGGTAGTACGAAATGGTGTCGAGTCGAGTTTGAGGGCTCATGTACTCGGAAGTTGAAATCGCAAGGGGCAAATGCTGAAAAACTTTCTCGTAATGAACTGTTATTTTAAGAAAAATACCCATAAGGAGTGGCCATGGCAGAGTCCCAATACTGTGACAAGGAACGAGATTGACTTTATTATGACGCACCGAAAGCATATGTTTAGGTATGTATACGTGATCAACAGGTTTAAAAGAGGCTTGTTAGAGTCTCTATTAAACCTAGGCTTACGACGCCAGCGTGTCCGATTAGTGCAGTCAATACTCGGAGTATTGACTGCACTAATCGGAGTAACCTAACCTAACTTTCGACAGGGCATGGTAGTTTCCAAAAAATTCCAACTGGAATTAAAAAACCGGTTCGATGCCCTAGATATGTCGGAAACTACTACAAAGGCAATTGACGGGGCCATGGGTGACGTGACTGGTTGCATGCGGGACGTGGCTGAAGGATATTGTAGGAGTAACAATACGTGTTCGTATTCTTACTTCTTAAATAAGCTAAACTCTCGGATGAGACCCTTGTATTTATGAGGGAACGCAGAGCACACGAAGACGTTACGTCTGCCGATGTTCGCAGCTCAAATACGCAACGGGTCACCGAAGTGATTAAGCAGAACAGAGGGTCGAAGATTTTTGTGGAGAAGCTTAGAAGATACCTGACAAAGGCTAGGACTGATTCTGGGTTTACCGTTTCTTCTAAGCCTTGTTTGTATACGTCGCACGCTCCACATCTCGATACCCTGAGTAACGATCCACGTGCAAGCCTGACACGACATTTGTCAGGTGATCTGCCGAACGTCAGCTTGAGTGAGATTAGTCTGGCCCTTGCGCAGCTTAAAGAGTGAAAGGCTCCGGGGAAGGACGGAATTATAGTCGAGCTTCTTAAGGCAGGAGGTGAATCTGTGTTACGAGAGCTAAAAAATATTTTTAATTTTGCACTTCGGCGGGGCGTACCTCCAAAAGGATGGCTTGGACGTGACGTTGTTTTGCTTTTTAAAAAGGGTGACAAATCATTTCTTCAAAATTACAGACCAATTTCACTTCTTGGCCATATTTAAGAGTAGTTCTCGAGAGTCTTGACGAATCGTCTCACCACAAATCTTGACGAATTCCTGTCACCGAAGCAGGCTGGGTTTCGCAGAGGATCTACCACCATGGACCACATTTTCAATATGAGACAAGTTGTACAAAGGACACATGAGTACAATCAGCCGTTGTGCCTTGCCTTTGTGGACTATGAAGAAACTTTTGACTCTGTCGAAACCTGGATTGTTATGGAAGCTTTACAGCGATGTCAGGTCGATTCGCGATACGTCGAAGTACTGGGAGCATTATGTGACGCTGCTTTTATGTCCGTTCTGATTCCGGGATATCCAACAAGGACAATCCAATTGCATCGAGGAGTGCGACAGGGGGATGTTATTTCCCCGAAACTGTTCACTAATGCTTTGGAGGACGTCTTTAAGACTTTAATCTGGGCATAAATATTAACAGCGAGTACCTCTCTCATCTTCGTTCCGCCGACGACTTTGTGTTGGCCGAATCGTTTGAGAGCTCGCAGGAAATGATGCACAGCCTAAATGAATCCTCCCGACGTATTGGCATTAGGATGAACTTGGACAAGACGAAGGTCATGTTCAACGAACACGTACTCCCTAGACCGGTCAACGTCGTTGTGCGGTAGCTCAGCGGGTTATTGGACGTGCTATGTTGGGTGTTTCTTCGGCCCATAGAATTAGTAACGAAGTCATAAGGCAGAGAACTAAAATTTCCGATATCACGCGAAGAATAAGCTCGCTGAAGTGGCAATGGGCTGGTCACACACTCAGAAGATCAGATGGTAAATGGGCCACTAAGGTTCTGGAGTGAAGGCCGCGTTTAGGAAAACAAAGTGTTGGTCGACCCTTCACCATGTGGGAAGACTCCGTGTAGTAGCTGGTCCGAGATGGATGCGAGTAGCAGGAGGTCGGTCGTCTTGGCGTTCATTGAAAGATGCCTATATCCAGCAGTGGACCAATAAGAGCTGATAATGATGATGAATAACGCAACTGTGTCAATTTACAACGTTCCGATGTTTCTGAGAATCAATACAACTACCGATTCTGTAAACGAACGTGTAAGCTAAACTTTCATGAACTGATGAAACGTTTTCTCCTCTCATAATCTTCATTATCAGCTTTAATGAATCCAAGGAACGTCTTTACAAGGAAAGCCTATACTATACATTTATTGTATTCTAAGTGTACCAAGGAGATGTTTAAAAGTTAGGATATTTAAAATAAGATATAGTGTAAATAAATGTCTTTAAAGACTTAATGAGGACCTACTGTAGTTTCTTCCTAATTTTCGGTTCCATTAAATCACGTCCTATTATGTCGTAACTAGTTTCTTTTGTGGTTATTGAGTAATGTTGCGAATGTAATATTATGTTTACGAAGCTCACAGTACGGCGAGCGTTCGCCCGCACTCGTACCCGTCGACTCCGCCCTCGGGTGCGTATGCGCTGTGTGTCTAGATGTTTTCTTCCCTATACAGCTACCCGTAGCAGGAAAAAGAAATAAACTACTTGCACGTGTAATTGTCACATATTAATCGAATTCAGTTGACAGTTCACTACATACACACATCTATAGGCTTGAAGTATTGAATGAATGGCTTCAGCATGTTCCATACCTGAAAGAATTTTTATTTGCGACCTAGTAACATAATGTAATCTTATGTGAAAATATTTTATTATAATACGAATATCCCAAAGAAGATATGATTTATAAATAAATTCGTTAGGTGCAAATTCGGTCGGCTTAATTGATATTCAAGTGCAGTACCAACTTATTCTCAGTACCAAAAATTAGTTAATAAAAATGCTTTTTTAATAATGTCGTATTTATGGAATTATCTACTTATATTTCTTATTCCTGCAATCTGTCCTATATTCAGCAACACGTTTAGACATTATCTACTTTCGCTTTACTTTTATTTCTGATTTACCTTTATGCATGTTTTCTTATTTCTCAAGAACTTCACGTATTTTGCTTTAGTTTTATTTCTGATGTAATGGTTTACTTTCATGCATGTTCTGTCATTTCTTAAGAACTTCACGTATTTTGCTTTAGAATATGTTTGCATGGTATTAATGTTTGTATATTAAAACTGTTAGATAATGTATGCTATGATTTAAAAAAGAAGTACTATTTTTTAAGAGTTCAAGGTTTCTCAATTGGTGGGAAAGAAACCGTACACGTGGTGCCAGCTGAGAGGCGCATCTGATCTTCAGACTAAAGCTCAGGAAAAAGCAACTATATCTTATAGTTTTACAAGTGTTTGGCACAATGTGTGTATATGGATAATTGTGTGGCATATGTGTGGCATTGTTTATTCTCCTCCTTCTTTCACTCATGAACTACTCATGTAATCATAAACTATTATAAACTGCACATAAGTCTAGATATGAAAATATTTCGGAGTCCAAAGAAAAATGTTATTAAATATCTCTTAGCGATTCATGTCATTATTAACCAATCAAAAGTCATCTACCGCTATCGCGTAAATGTACAAAAAGCCGTTCTCAATCATTCCATAAATATATAGTATATAAGTACTAATGTAGTATTAAGTACATCTGTTATCAATCCGATCCACGTAACAGTCCGAGCCGCGCAGAGCAGCCGCGCGAGCCTTGTCTTCCCTTCACTACCATTCTCAACGAGGAAGACGCCATTCCAAGACGACGCTATTACTAGTAAGTCGTACGTTACATAAGAGTACTACATTGCCAATTTAGAATTACTAATTCCACATATGCTACCATTAACGCCAAGAGTATTCAATTAAAATCGAAACTATAGGATAGGCGGAGCGCCACACGTCACGATCCTTACATTCATACTATATCATGTGACACTCCGCACTTCTCTTAATCCCCCTGTTTCCTTAGGTTCTAGGTCTAAAAATCTAAATGTACTAAATTTCAAATTTCTAATTACGGTAGTCTCGGCAGTACTGTCAGTCAAGCAATCACTAACCTCGTAACGGAAGAGCCTTGTATATATGGATATCATAGTTGCTCTTATAATTGTTATTATTGTGCTAGCGATCCGCCCCGGCTTCACCTGGGCGAATAATACGGGCCGGAATGTTACTGTAAAAAATTATGCACTAAAACCTTACTCGGGAATCGCTCCATCCATTGGTGAAAACCACAGATCTGTAGATTTTAAGAAGATCGATCACATACAGACAAAAAGCTTTTGGGGACACTTTTTTATTTGTAATATTTATAGATTAAATAATATTTTTATATTTTAATAATAAGCAGTGATGGAACTGGCATAGTGCCAACGGTGACAGCTCATAAATAAAGTGAGAATAAAAAATAATATTGTTATTAGTGCTTCAAACCAATTTTTAACTGGGCTAATTTCTCTTTGCGCTAAGCTTTATAACATGCTTGAATTTATAATAATTAATATTGTTATACAATATAAATCAATAATCATATGTTAAACTGTAAACTCCTTCTCATGTAATATTTATTACATATTAATTATATAATTAATTGCTATTAACGTAACATATTGTATTTAAGCTGATAACTAATCGATACAGATTTAATTATGTTCGAAATTTACTCCCTGTAAATGTTATCGGTTGCTTGAATTAGTAGAACGGTAAAATTTTAAAAAATATTGATTATCTGTGTAAAATCTGTATTTTCAGACTACGGAACATTAAAGGAAGACTTGCCAACAGTTGGTTCGAATCCATCTCTGTATTCTCAAGGCAGCAGTAATGAAAACGTAACCAGCGACCGCGCGCGGGAGGACCTGTACCAGTGGATGGCCAAACAAGAACCTATTAAAGTTGTGAGTTCTATCAGATTATATATTTTAAGTTCTTTTTACTATTTATAAAATCTTTGAAAGAACTTTTTATTACTAAACGAAGCCATGAGATAATCTCGAAATAAACTTGCATGTCGATACGTGTCTGAGACAACATTTTCGTTTTGAGAATTACTTATTGAAGAATAATATAAATTTTCGTTCATGTAATTTGACTACGAAACCCTAACCTAAACGCCTTACCAATAATAATAATAATAATAATAAATGCCATATCCTTCGTAGCAATCAAAGAGTAAGAAGCCAGTAATACCACCGTCGAAGATGAACCCGCGTCCGATGACCGCGACGATGCCGGCGTGCAGCCTGTACCCCGTTCAGGGCTCGCTCATGCTTCTCGATGCGCACTTGGTGTTCCAGCCCTTCCTGTCGGCTCTAGGAGTCTCCCCGCATCAAGTCGCGCACGGTACGTGTTAAGAATCATTCTGTTTCGATACACAAAATTTTCTGCATAGCTATTAGGTAATTCTGCATATCCTAGAGACCATAGCCCGCCCTAACGTCAGTAACAATAAGGTTGGTTGTAGGAACGAAAAAGCAATCTCTAATGAAATCTTTGAAGTTAAGAACTTTTACATGTTTGGTTTTATTTGTCCTCAGGTGAATCAAAAAGTG
Organism: Eumaeus atala; assembly: GCA_017140195.1. NCBI lineage: Eukaryota > Metazoa > Arthropoda > Insecta > Lepidoptera > Lycaenidae > Eumaeus > Eumaeus atala. The sequence continues at coordinate 709,640 of JAFELO010000120.1, forward strand.
CAGGAGTGGGCGAGAGTGGAGTGAGCGGTTCGGGCTCATCTGGACTAGAGTCGCTGGGCTCCAAACTATCTCTGCTGGCGTGGGTGGACACGTTCCGCATCGACATCGTGGTGGGCGAGCTGGCGCGCGACCGCCGACACAAAGGTGAGTCAGGGGCGCCTCATCTCGTACTACAGTCACTGGGCTCCAAGTTATCTTTGCTGGCGTGGGTGGATCCGCATCGACATCGTTCCGCATCAACATCGTGGTGGGCGAGCTGGCGTGCGTCCGCCGACACAAAGGTGAGCCAGGGGCGCCGACCTTCGTACTACACTCCCTGGGCTACAAGCTTTTGCTCCTGGCTTGACAGTACCTCTTACTAACTAACTGTTAATAAATTAAGTAAATGTAGGTTGAGTAACAAAGTTAAATCTTAAAAATATTAGATGCATGAAATAGAACTTCTGTAACAGGAGTTGTAACTACTAAATCAATGTGATATATTGTATCTAAGATGAACTGTTATATCGGCTTTTTACTGTTTGCATTATGATAATCTTGTATGCAAAATATGCTTTAAGATTGTCATTACTTACATAGGTGCTCCGGCCCACGCGGACATACCGTCGGAAACACCCGCGTTCCTCTGCGAGAAGATCTCACTGGACGTAGACTTGAAGAAAGTGGCGGACATGTCTGTGGACGATCTCATACAACGACAGAACGTGCTTTACATATCACGAGGACAGCTGAAGAAACACATCAGTACCATGCTAAACTTTAACGTCAGCATTCGATATATATCGCAACAGGTAAGGTCCTGGGATAAGGATTTTTTGGCTGTAGGGACTTTTTTAATGCATTCACTTGATGCAATGCCATTTATTTATCAGGTAAACATGCCTCTCTTGCGATTATTACATCAGATAAGCAACATGTACCAGAACGTCAAGGATACGCAAGTAGAACTGAGGACACAGACCAACGTATCGAGACGACACGACAAACACGCTTCAGGTTCCTTAACTATCTATTTAAATTTATTTGGATATTTTTATAAATTAATTAACATTTTTAATCTTTTGAATATAGTTTCAGACTTCCAAGAAAATGTTATTAGTATTTCATCGCTGGATAAAGACAGTCAGTACGCAGTGATCGATCAGAAGTGGGACATTCCTTCAACACTCGCGTCGGATTTGAACACAACCGTAGAAACAGACAAAGAGGTCACGACGCCGCCTCGGCCCAGGCCACAGTCCTTCGCTCAAAAACTAAGGTCTACTGGAAAAAGCGTCAAAGGACGACTCGGTAATGTCATACTATTTTTTTTTTTTAATTAAATTGACCAGACAGGAGTCGAAGTCTTTTCATCGCCCATAAACATTTGTGCAACTGGAGGTCGACAATACGCGTTGGACTCCTTATCCTCATATCTGACAAACCGCACCGAACTAGACGGCACGGCTAGCTGCAATCACTTTATGTCAGCCTAAATAATGTATTACTAGGAACGACTAACAATGTTAATTCACTACATGTAAACGCAAATAGAGTACATATTAAAATTGTTTGGAAATACTAAGGGTGAATACTAAAGGTGATTCTTGGCGGATAGGTTATAGCTCTTTGAGCGAAGGTGCGCACACGCCGCTGTACGCTGCAGGCGCCGGCGGGGGTGTGGGCGTGAGCATGGCCGGGGGTACGGCGACGGGCGCAACACGCGGCAGCAACACGAGCGCGCCTGGGCATCTGGCGCCTCGCTGCTGGCGCACACTATACCAACTGCTCGACTTGTACGCCAACATGCCCGACGCAGACACCATCACGCACAGGTGCACCAAATCACTCATCTCTCCATAACTGGATACCCGATACCGTATTAGTTGGCAATTGAAGTAGCTTGCGGAAACTGCTATGACCACGGTAGTGTTTGGGGTTTAATATCAAATTTCACGCTCTCAAAATCAATAAAACGTAATTCTTGTGCGTAATTTTCTAAAAACGCGAGTACTTATAAGAGTGAGTATTAATAAAAGCAATTATGGAATAAGAATACAATGCTTATTAATTTTTGAGACTTCAGAGTATGCTGCCAACTAGTGGACACTTTTTTTGAAACTCTTTTTGACCAATCACCAGGGTCCGGGTTGCTGATGAATTAACAGTAAAAATACCTTTACTGAGCGCGCAAGCCTCTCAACCATTGCTTTTTCCTCCTTAAGGTTTACGCATGCGCGATAACTCTCAATGTATTTATTTCGTCAGTATACTGAAGCGCTGAAAGTGAACATTCTCAGTTCAGCCCATATTATCAGCTATCCAGTTGTTATGTAGAGATTAGTGACAAGCCACAGCGCGCACTTTCACCGCAACCACTCTTGTATAATGATAGCGTAAAACCACTTATAAATTTATCGTAGTTTATTTAAATTCATCTTCTCGTAATGTTTCTGGGATTATATAGTTGTTAGTGGTGACAATTCCTTAAGTCTAAGTAAGTATCTCTAGCCAAAACTCTGATATAAATGGAAATCTAGTATGGCTTTTACTTAGACGTAGATAACTCAGTTAGAAAAAAACTGTATAAACCCCTGTATAAATCTTGCTTCGCTTTATGTGTTAGACTCAAATCATATTGTCGTCGAACTCCTCTCGTGACATTAGTAAGCTTTTATTTTTTTAATATATATTTTCGCAAAATTTACGCGTTTGCGGCAATCTAGAAAAGTTATTATGTTAACACAAAGTATACTACTACTTAATTCCTAGAAATCAATTAAGTTACAGTAAAACAAATTAACATAAGTATGTATATCGGAATGTGATAAAAATTAACATAGTAATTAGTTCACTAGTCTTAATAGTTGTATCTTGACAATGTACATATTTTTGAAGATAATATGTTCGTATGTATTATTCGTGTAGATTTTCTGTATCGACGGAGCTGCCGGAGGCGTACCGCGGGCGTGCGCGGCCCAGCTCGCGCGAACAGAACGCTAGCAACTCGTCGTCCAGCGGCTCGGGGATGGGCATCGTAGTCGTCGGTGGTGCCAGGTGACA
>JAFELO010000120.1:712719-727753 GCA_017140195.1 Eumaeus atala
GCATTATTAGCGAACAATAGCAATATAAGCTAAAGGCATGTAATAGAGATCATTGATTGAAATGCATGCGCTCTGATGAAGGATCCACCGCACGCGGCTGCTCGCTTCGCTATCCGGTCTGAAGCTGGAGGCAGAGATTACGTCTCTGCAGTGTTCGCTGTCAGCGGCGCGTGCGCGCCACAGCTCGCTTAGCGGCAACCTTGGCCGCGCCGCCATCGTGCTGCTCGAGGGACCGGCGCACGCGCACCAGTGAGTACAACCTATTCCACCAGTTAGAGCTGAACAAATTTTCTAAGGATTTTTTTTATTCGATAGGAAGCAGTGAGTGATCTTATAACAGTCTACAAAGTTAATATAATTGAATATATTCAGACAGATAATCTTATTTGCTTGCTTCAACACCAATATATTCCGTCGATTTAATAATGGCTTGTGTTTAACAAGGACGATAGTGCGCGCCAGCGTTGGCAAGTCGCAGGCGCTGTACTCCTGGGAGGGTGGGCGGCTGGGCGCGGCGCTGCTGGCGGGCGTAGGTGGCGTGCGCGTGGACCTGCCGCAGCACCCCGTGGCCTTACATGGAGTCATGACGCGCTCCTCGCGTCAGCTGTCCTCCACGCTGCAGGTATTGTAGGCTAGCTATTGCAGCCAGCTGACAATAATAATCATTGAGAACAGTATCTAATTAGAATGTCACTTTGTATTTTGATATAGTTTACTAAATTAAAAGTCGAAGTAAATTTTAAGATAACTAAGATTAGGTCAACGATTACTACAATAAAACTACTCTTACGGATTTTTTTATAGCCCAATAGTAATGTTGATTTCTATGTAGGAATTGGGTGTAACCCGCACGTCCTCGCGCATGTCTCGCGGTGGCACGGGCGCGAGTGCTGCGGCGGGTACAGTCGAGGAGGAAGAGCGAGCGTCACCGCCGCCCGCACCACGGGCGCCTCCGGCCCGCCCCGACCCACTCATACAGCCGCTGCAGCTGCAGTTCTCTGTGATGCTTCAAGTTAGTACCGCCAGCTCATAATAGAGTTTTAGAGCGTACAGCTTGATCTAAACACCATGATAATTTGGAGTCCCTAAAACAATACATACGTTTGCCAGTGAAGAATTTCAACATAAAAAGCGTACGTGGTTCTATTAATAACTGGCCTCAAAGTTTAAGGGACTGTATTACAGCCAATGGATACCACTTCGAATAAGCTTTTATCTTTTTAATTGTTTTATATTTGTGAATTTAACTAACACACTGTTAAAGTAATAAATGTTATTTGCAAGTAAAAGCATACTTTATTGCTTTGTTACAATATTTGTGGCAAGACTAGATATATAAAATAATTTACATACATTCAAATATAATACTTCATGTATGTTAAAATGGCTATAAATATTATTCCATAATATTAAAATAGGTGGTAATTTAATATGTATCAAAAATCATTTAAGGTGATATTATACGATTATATAAAATTTACTGAGAAAATTTGAAAAGTGATGTTCTATTCGACTGAAATGATTTAGCTAAAACAAATTTGCTTACTGTATACATAATGATGGGGTGGGGGGTAAAGTGCTTACTTTTTATTTACTTACAAAGCGATTTAAAAAAATAAATGTCACCAATTGTAATATAATAATATTCCATCCAGTCCATGGAACGAAATAGCAGGAAGGAGTAACGTGCTGTTTTATTCGAATGCAGCTTTTTTAAATTACTAAACTGTTTTGATTGTGCAGAGCTTGAGTATCACAGCGGCGCTGCTGCCGTCGCTGCAGGCACAGTACAAGATGGAGCGCGTGCACAGCGCGGGCGTGACGGCGGCGCGCGCGCAATTCACCGTCGACCTGCCGCACCACTCGCTGAGCTTCGTCACTAAACTGCAGGTCGATGGTTTTATAAAGTTAAACGGATTTAGGTGCCCAAAATTTTTTGTCTCTCTGTCGTAAATCACATTACACTTCGCCGATTGTAATACAACTCGACACACATCGCTCGCCTCAGCTTAATTTATAGTATCTATTTCTACTTGTCACGTTTAGTTAAGTTAAACTTAACATTTCAATTAATTGATTGGTTGAATTCGCAATATTATAAACTGCGTTTTCCGACTGAGCGACTTCAACCAATATTGGCACATTTTTTTAATTACCAAGAAGCTAGGTATAGTCTTTTTTTTTTCGTCGGTGCATATAACTAGTAACATTTGTCCAGGTGACGGAGGCGAACATTCCGGCAGCGGCGTCTGTAGCACTACCGGCCGTATCGTGCCGTGCGCGCGTGTTGGACTGCGAGCCGGGCGCGCCGCCGCCGCAGCCGGACACCGCAGGTGCGCCACGAACAATATCACGAACAATATTAGAATGTTTCCTAAATTCTGAGCAAGCATATTACTGCATATATACGGTTAGAACTGATATATATCAAGAAAAATAAAAATGGTGGTACATTTTTATTTTTTCTTAAAAGATGACAAAGGAAGATTAAACTTTATTTATCAACTTTTCAACATGATCATTACTATCATTATCTGCTTGGTCTGTTGTGTGATTTTAGAATATTCACTAACCCATGAAGAAGTAAAGTAAGTAAGCGTAACAAAGCGAGCTAGGAATTTATTAAGAATTCCAACCAACAAGCACTTGGTGGTAGAATTAAACTCGAACCATTGGATATACTTCGATGTACCAACAACATCGTCATCGGAGTTTGGTAGTAGCAACATCACTCTTATTTTACACATTAAACTGCCACAGTCCTTCTTCACAGCGTGGTACTTTCACGAATGCAACTGCTAAGGAACGATCCGTCGAAAGTAAGGTTTTTTAGTTCCAGATTATTATGATATAGATTATTTTTCTTTATGTATATAACGTAAAGAAAAATAATCAATTATGTAATTACTTATTTTTTTTATTTATTAAAAGATAGCTTTTACCTGACTTCTTTACTTTGACAACCTTTCAAGTTTGTCAACCTATTAACACTATATTTCGACTAAACTTTGTAATTTCCTGATGTAAACCCCTTAAAAAAAATTTCGTGGGGAAATTTTTGTTCTACCCGAAATATTTTTGGTGTAACTCGTAAAACTTGTGTAATTATTAATATCACTTGCTCCAGAGGGCGTGGTGCTGCGTGCGGGACGCTACCTGTCGGCCACGGCGGATATCGGTCTTTTCGAACACACGCTTTCTACAGATTTACTCAACCATCTAGTTTTCGTTCAAAAAGTTTTCATGAAGGTACATTAAAATTAACTTTTACACACTCAAGTATTTGTTTTTGTGTGATGTATTTGTAGTATAGGATGATACTTAACATTTAAACAACTTTTTAGGAAGTGAATGAAGTGGTTCAGAAAGTGTACGGCGGTGAAAAACCGGTACCCCTCTGGAACGAGGATGAGCCGTCGTCGTCCGCTTTTAGTAGAATACTATTTTCACTTCTCATCAGAATAAAGGTTAGCAATCTATATTTTTATGAATTATTTTAACCAACTCTATTGAATCGTTATATGAATGGCAGTGAAGATGCTTGAAAAATAATATTCATTTCAGCGCATTCAACTGACAGCAACTACGCCCAGCAACTCAGCCGTAAGGTTAGAGACGGGCGCGGTGGAGCTGGAGCTATCCAACCGCGTGCAGAACGTGCCACAGCCGGCGGGCCCGCACGGGCTGCGTCTGTTCGCGCGCGCACAGGTAACTGGCAAACTCCTCGTAGCAATAGGTGGATCTAAAAGCACAACCTCATGCACAACTGTAGCTGACAGCCTGTACGTACTGATGAATAGGTGTGCGAACGCCCTAATGATTTTTTTATTCATTCATTTGATGTATTTACGGCCGGTTTCACCGGTTACCATTAAAGTTATATTTATCTATACCCTAACACTCAGAGCTACGTATTACCACCTAAATCGACTGTTTGGTTTTCACCACTGACTTAATTGTTTCGTAAACTTGACACTGACGAGCTGACAACGTCGCAAAACAACCAACTTCTGTATTTAGAACTGGCATATTTTACTATCGCAATTTAAAATAACTTTAAGCCTGTATTTGTTCAATCCCTTGTGCTTTATTTAGATTATTTTCAGGTATAAGTATATAATGTCTAAAACAAAAACAATAAGAATTCGCATATTTACATGTTTGCAAGAAAAATGATACATTGTTACCTACAGATCGCAAGCGTGTTCTTTTTTTTATACTCAACAACTAGAGTCTAGATGCTGCTCAAATCGTCAACTGGGATAGATAATGCTTAATTTGACAGTTTCTTCCATTCGTAACCGGTGCCAGGTTGTCATGACTAATTGAGACCGGTGTCCCAGGACCTTATTGTTTTATTTCTCAAGTATGTATGTAAATAACTCAAATCAACCTGACATAATATAATTAAATATAAAATGTAATTGTTACAGGTGGAATTGAACCTTAGTCTCGGACAACTAATCCGAAACGCTATGTTCGAAGAAGCTGAACCGGAATTCCAACAGTACGCCTTTTTCAATACAAGAATTTGTAAGTACATTTAAGGGGTTACATTAATTACATACGTGGATAGTCTTATAAATAAAATAATTTTATTGTCAAGTAATACCTTAAGACTATTTAATTCTAAAAATAATAATAAAGTTGGTACGTTTCCGAAGGAGGTAGTGCCATGCATGGTGCACGACACTACATCATCCTATGCAGCAGAATCGGGCCGGCACGACCGGGGTAGTACCTCTCGCTCAATTGATACCGGCGTAAAGTGACAGCGTCGCTGTCGCGTTTTGTGAGTAGCCGATGGCACGTTGGGGTGGGGCGGGGGGGTTGGTAGGAGGGCAACACATCTGCATGTCAGTCATGCGAATGTCCATGGGCGTTGAAGGTCATCAAAAGGGCCCAATTTCTCGTTTGCTCCCTTATGCTATAAAAGAAATATTTTGATTAACTACAAGACATACTGACCGTGGTTCATGATTGTCTGTTGTCTGAATATTAAAAAAAATAATATATATCATGTAAATATTTTAGCCATGCGTAACGCATTCCAAGACGAGATAGTTTGCGACGAAGACAAGGAGGTGGTCCTAATAACTCTGAAGCGGCCTCTAATCTACATACAGCCCATAGCCGTGGACAAAGCGATCCTGGTGTGGCTCAACTACAAGAACGCTTACGAATACTGGAACGAGAAACGTTTGAATCTGAACACCGAAGTTCTAACTGCGACGCAGCAGGTATTTGAGAAGGTACGTCAAATATTCATATTCATAGCGGATAATTTCTACATTCTTTCTATCGATGCAGTATATATATAATAGAAAGCTTAGATCCATTTTTTATACTATAGAAGTCGACAGTAAGTTAGGAAAAAAATCATAGTATCAGTGTTTTTTTTCCTAACTTATTGTCGTTTTCTATAGTTTCTATATACCTTATAGTTTCTAGTAGGAATCTGACGCACCTTCAAACGATTTGGCTTGGCATAACATTTTCCAAGTCTGATTGGGAACATCCCACAAAAGTAAAGTATAACGCTGTAGACTCTAATCACAATTAAATAATCTGAAAATGAGGTAATAGAGCGCTATTGTCTTTAGCAACTTTGTTTAGAATTCGCTGAAAAAAATATTTTGGGAAAAGGTGTATAACGTGCAACAGATATTTGAAAATAGAAATGTATTTATAACATCTTACCAGGTGCAATTGACGTCTCAAATGTCCACGCCGCACCTGAGCACCTTGTTCCTGCAGCTCAACGTGGATGACATCGGCATATGTCTACCTCTGAACCAGCCGCCAATGGTAGACTATTCACTTTCATTAGCTTTATTTATATTTATGTCTCTAGGATTGTAGAGGAATTTTTTAATGCAATTCTTGTCAACTCTCTTGGCTTATGACACTACGTTAGTCTATCCCTGTATTAAGTACCGTAAGGACTTGTGTTACAGGTACTAGACAACGGAAACATATTTAATAGAAATTTAAGAAATGTGTAAAAAACCAAACTGTTACGTTACGTTACCGTTAGTCGGTCGTGTACTTAAAGGTGTCATATAGCTCAGACCTAAAGCTGTTTTTAAAATTATTTCTACACAAACACTGTGTACTGTTGTTTTGCTAACGGCATGACTAGAATCGATGTTCAATTGTAAAAGTGTTTCTCATTTAGTACTACTAAGCAACAAAAAATATATAATAAATATTATATCTCTACAATATTATTATAATTCGTAAATTAAAATGTTCGTTACGTCTGCGATTCCGTGAAATCAGCTATGATAGTCATGAACAAGGCGCCGGCGATATTCTTGACTGCTCTAACGAGTTAAGGTGTACCTATGGGTCATGAACGTGTCACGTCGCAATCGGCTGTGTCGCAGTAGGCGTAATGTTAAACATGTTGATATTAATTAATGACTTAATTATAATGAATAACAGCACGATACTTGAATTTAACAAACGATGATTTTCGGTAACGGTAACCGTATATAATTATAAATGTTATATTTATGTTATATTATATGTTATATTTTAGTAGCCGGTGGCCCATTGGGGGGGGGGGAGATAATAGGAGGGCAACGCATTTGTTACGTATTGTATAAATATAAAAAGTAAACTGGCAATTTCATCAATAATATGTATATGGTTGACTTTAAGTTACAATTAGAATTAATGGTGAAGCCGTAAGAGTTATTACAAGCATAAAATTGATACCTAGAGCTATGTATCGGCAAGCCGGCTTACACTATGCCATTCGAACCGTCAGAGCACGTGGGGGCGTGGCGTGTACGAGGCGGAGTCACGCGGTGCCGTCGTGGTGACACTAGAGAGCACGTGCATATCTGCGTGTAGCTCAGGCTCGCTGGTCAGCAAAGGCCGCTTCGTAGGACTGTGTCTGCGCTTCGCTGACGACTTCGAAGCTTCGCTCGACGATTGGAAGCCTGATCCCGGAGAATCGTGCATCAATGTCTGTTGTGTCTCCGAGGGCACGTATGAAGTGTGCAGTAGAACTACGGCTGCGAAGCAGAACGGTGAGTATATACAGATCATAGTTAATATTCCATTGTGACAAGGGCAGAAAATAACTATACATAACGAATAAGGGTGCAAGATATTGACGCACTCATGTAAAAAGTAGAACGGAACAAATGCCCTGACATTTACATGTGAAAAAAACTCATACCAACTAACATGGCAGGATTATCCATAACGTATTAAGACTACTAACAAAAAAGTAAAATTATTTATACTATTTTTATTATTATTATTCTGGGTATAATTAACGTTATATACTATATGGTGTCAATAGAAGGAAATACTTACATTTCTTTAGGTGTGTAGAAATAAACTGGAACGGCTGACAAATATTCACGTTATATTAGAAATGTCCGTATAAAATATGATAACATCACAGACGCCCCAAAGATAATTTTCTAATTGTCAAAAGATGCCGATATATTGTATATTATTGTACATAAATATTTTCTGAATGAGTTGTTCAATATTGTAGAAGTAGAATTTTGTCAAGTAAATATTTAGTATCTAAGTATTTAGAACAGAATCGAAAACACAATGCACACAAAACCTATATAAGATGCGTAATTAATAAAATGCAGAGAACGCGAAGTGGTTCCTGAACGTATCGTGGCAGATGGAGGGCGTGGACATACACTTGGACGTTAACGTTGGCAAGCAGCTCTCTGCGCTAGGACACACGCTCACCATGCTCACAGGTAACACAACAATTTAAACTAGTAGGTAATTTTATAGGATTACCTACTATAAGAAAGTCTTCAAGCTTGCATATTATATTGAATACTTGCGCACCACTTTTTTATGGGGAAGATACAGACAAAATAATATTAGTTTGTAGCTACATTAACTATATAACTTTTCTAATGACAAACAACATCATTTAAATGAATGAGACGAGTTCACTCGTTTTACTTAGCAAATCTTTAACATTTACTATATTTCAGACTGCTTTAGTCTCAATAATCTTGCGCGTATCCTTTTCTGCAACTAGCATGCGATTTCAATAGTGGTATTAGAGATTACACTCTAGAATTTATCTGAATCGCTATTAATACACTGGGAGTTCACCGTTGAGATGACACAAGTTTTTCAAACACTTGAAATACATATTATATGCTCTTTAGGTTTCGAAGAAGAAGACACACTGAAAATGGATGATGAAAGTGACTTAGATGACGAGGCAGATACTAGTAAAGATTCTCAGGTTAGCGCAATTAGAAATTAATTTAGAGACTTAATCATATATTAATGTATGGAAAATAACTATGTTTCTCTTTCGAATAATGATGTTTACCTTTTTTTTATTTCAATGAAATAAATCCGTTTAATGTGAGTGATTTTGAAATAAAAAAATCACAATTTGATCATACAGACTGGACCTAGGATGTCCTTCCGACAACTACTCCAAATTTCTAGGATTCATACTTTAGTAAATAACCTTAGAATTTCACTTTTCAGTCCATGAGTAATCCTTTGTTAGGATACGAACTGAAATCCTCGCAATTTTGTATGATTATCTATCCATTATGATATATATGTTGTGTACAGGAGAGCATAGTGTTCCGTCGCAAGTACACTGATCAGCTGCCGGCGTTCGTGTTCGACTCGCGGCTGGACCCGCGCCAGCGCTCGCAGCTCATCGAGCGCGAGATGCGCGAGCAGGCACGCATCATAAGCGACCTGCGCACACTCGGCGCCTCGCATGCCACCGTCACGCATGAGCTGCGCCGCATGCGAGACCTCGAAGCACTCGCCTTTAAGGACTTCCGCAGGTAAACTCCAGCACGATAAATATATAAATACTTATTAATGTATAAATACTTTTCTACTATTGGAAACACTTACTATTATTTGTATATGTATATATGAGTGACATTGTTACGATGATATTTTAACAGTTACAAACTTAGTGCAAACCATATTTGTTCATGAACAGGGACATGATCCAGAAGTTGCGACGGCAAAGCGTGCGCGCGTCGTCCATCACCAAGGGCAAGCTGGGCATCGGCTCTAACCGCAGCCAGTCCTTTGCGGCGCCGCCCGACCTTGACCCACCCTACACGACCTACACGCCGTACACGCCTAATGACAGGGACTCATTTGATCCTTCTATTATGTAAGTACTGGTTGTCTCTGGTGTTATAATTACGAAGCGAACAAACGTACAAAATTTAATACATGTAGTGTTCAACTCCATACACATTAGCCAGTATTAAATTTCACAAGCATTAATTAATCTTCAACAAGATGCGTCTCGTTATTAAACTGGCACGGACCTCTCATGTGACCCGAAACGCAAGGGGCTATTAAATACGTAATGTCACAACTTCCAATACAAACTATATTTGATCAAATACATTAAATGACTGATTAATACATGAGTGATCGTGTTATCATTTAGTAAATTTTCTAACATATCGTATAAACAACAAGACTACAACTCGGTCGGTCAGTTGGTTAAAAATCGATATTTGTCCAATTTATTTTGTGATTTTATATCAGTAGATAGGCCTAAAAAGACATACCTACCCTAATGCAAAGCTTGGTTTATGAGTTATGTTCTTCAACAGGGCGACGGATCCGCTACCTAACCTAGTATTGTCGGGTGCGGTCGGCGACTCGGGCGAGACGCTGCTGCTGGCGGATGACGAGCGCCGCCTCGCCGACATCATCGAGGGCAGCTCCTGGAGCTCCATGGAAAGCGAGCCGCGGCCCGGTATGTGATGTACTATCGGTCCGAACAACCGTGTTATTCGGTATAATACTACTACTATATTCGTCGTAGTTCTACCGCTATCCCTAGCGCTGCTGGAAAAAGAAATCCAGATTAAATAGGAATAAAAATTGAACTAACATTTTTTTACAATGATAATTAATGTTTACGTGGGAGATAGTGGAACAGGTGATAACATGTACATTTATGAAATTCTATCTGCTCACGAAAGACCTGACTTACGTAAAAATAGTTTAAAACGGAATATTATTGTTCAGGCTCCGGTCCGTCCCGCTCAGCGTCACTGCGCGGCCCGCGCGGGGGCGGAGGCGTGCAGCGCCAGAGCTCGCTACCGGCGCCGTGGCCGCATGCCTTCGCACCGCGCCGACACGAGCCCGGGTAATTTTAGTGCTATTGACTGTATTTTGTTTAATTAGATATAAAACATGCTTTTTTCTTCTTAAAAAATATACTGTATACATGTTCAATGTTAAAACTGCGATTTTAGTGCGCCTACCGATAGTTCGGTTCCTTTGGAGAACAAACAGAGCAAAGCGAAAACAGCCGAGCCCAATATCGACTTCGAGCTCGACGTGAAGGTGCATATCAACAGCGGCAAGTGCGTGCTGCACACGAAGGAGCACGCTCGAGATGATGACATTAAGATGTGAGTAGTGTAACTTGTGTTAACAGTAGGAACGAAAGTAGAGTAGAGATGTACTACAATTTGTCGCTGTGCGTCAAAAGAATCGGCAACGTTTTTACGTAAGGTAGATATAACTTAAAACTAAAAGTGCCTTTGTTGGTATGAACTTAACAATTTATTTTATGTGAGAATATTAATCTGGTATATAATGATCGTATTAGCAGCGGCAGTGGCAGCGGCAGCGGCAGCGGCGGAGGCCGTGGCCGCGTGGGGCGATCCGCGTCTGGCGGACTGGGCGCCGCCCCGCGTCCGCGTCTACCGCCGCCACCGGACCTCACCGTATTCCGTGTGCCGGGGCTGCAGCTTAAAGTGAGTTGTTTTTTTAGATACTTATTAATATTTATTATCCTTTATTTCTATGCAGATAATCATTATTCGTTTTATTCAGAAGAACATGTACCTCATTATTTCACACCCGTTACTCCGAAGAAAGTTATTTATGGATTATTATATACTATACTAGTATTTTAATAAAATAGTATGTTTAAATATACATAAAAAATATATTTGTTATTATATAATGTTTTGTAGAAATAATGCGAATGAATGAACAAAATATCTTTATTATAAATAAACAGGTCCCAGATTGAATCCGTGTGGACGTTTACTTTATTTTAATGTTTTCATATTATGTTTAATAATTACAGGTACATTATGAATCCAAGACGGTACCAGACGAATCAATTTCGCCCCAACCGGTACCAAGTGTAACCTTCAATCCCAGTACTCGAAAAGTTACAAAGAAAGCTGCTCTCTTTGCTTGGATCACTCTGGAGAGTATACCAGAAGAGACTATCATCAGTCCACACATTTTGGATTTCTTAGAGCAGACACTAGAACCGATACCCACAAAGGCTTCATTCACTATACCTACACCTGGTGAGCTAATAAATAATAATATAATTGATTATCTAAAATAAAAAATACGAAAAATATTTAGTATCTAAAATAGTTGACAGTACGAAAAATATTTTTTTGTAAGTAATCTTGATAAATACAGTAAAAATTAAAATAAAACAAAAAATAATTGTAATATTTAACACGTAAGATTTATTTGTGATTCTCGCGGTGATGTTTATTGCAGCGATATGTCTGAATGGCTCGTTTTAGTTTTAATATTTAATTTAACTTTCGAACAGTAAGTTCCAACGAATGCTGTGCTGTGGTCAGCAGATCCGATATGTCATAGGTTTTTTAAGAAAGTAGCATACTCATTTCTAATAGGTTGGCAGTGCGCGAGGCCCTTGGTTTGTCTGTCGCTGATCTGCATGTTAGCCTGCATCCTAAAAAAAATTGCACAAGTGACGAAAAAACAATCGTACATTTATGATGGCTAGGTACCGGCGCCTATAAACATCCGAGCAACCAGAGGTGATGATGGCTGCCTCATAGCCATCATATGCCTACACCGATATTACCAGGTGGAATTAAAAGTACTCGGCTTAACACAGATTCATTCAATTCTAAATCTACCCACATTACTTAGTTCAGTTCAGGCTTGTTAATTGTGTGAAATTCGAAGAGTGCGATAATTAGTTGTGATTTTATATTTTTTTAACAAAGCAATCAGACATACTTTCTGCAAATGGAGCAGCGTGCCGTCAATAAGTACCTCTATCAGAACGGGCTATGGCGGAAAGCCATCTATGATGATATGGTCAGTACTTTAGGAGCTGCTGCACTGTATTATTCATCCGCCAAAAATGGATAGCAGAATTCAAGCGTGGTAGAGAGTGTGAAAGATGAACCCCTCTCTGGGAGGCCTCCGACGTACACTACTGACGGAAATATAGGAGACCGTAGACTATAGGATTATATATATAGAAATTATAGGTATCTCTAGTGAACGAACTCAAAACATCCATGGTCAACTAATTATGTTTCAACCACAAGGTGTCTGCGAGGTGGGTTCCGCGACTGCTTTCAGTTCAACCAAAAAGGACGCGATTGACTATTTCACATGACTGTTTGGAGTTATTTGTAGCCGATACAGATGATTTTTTGGATCGGTTTCTTACAATGGTTGGAACATGGGTTCCCTAGTGTACGCCAGAAAAAAAACAACAATCGAAACAGTGGAGAGGACCTGGTTCATCATCTCATAAAAGGGCTAAGGCGATTTTGTCGGCAAATAGGGTAATGACTCCAGTAATCTGGGACGCGAAGTGTGTGATAATGATTGATTATCTTGACTATAAACTCTGATTATTTATGTGCTTTACTATGTCGTTCACGAGAGGAAATAAAGGAAAAGCGTCCAGGAAAGCTCAGAAGAAAAGTCCTTTTTCATCAAGATAACGACCGAGTTCACACATCTGTGCAATCAATGGCTGAAATCCACAATTGTGGCCTTGAACTATTAGTGCATCCGCCTTATTCACCTGATCTGGCTCCGTCAGATTTTCGACAAACGACGAGGACTTGGTGGTGATTGTGTAGAAAAATAAAATATAACTGATTTAGTATGTGTTTATTTTCTTGGTTACGCCAGATATTTTTTAATCAACCCTCGTATGTGATCGAAACAGACCTCACTGGTTGTGCCGGCTCAATTCTCTGCAAAGCAGCAATGCCACTACCTTTTATTATAATATATTATAGTTTACTATGTAATATGTGTGCTACCAGATTCCGACCCGGGTATGCGAGCTCGAGATTCCGGTGCGGCGGGGGGCGTGGCTGGCGGTGTGTCGGAGGGCGGCGCCGAGTACGGACAGTACGTGTACGCGTCGTTCCCCGTGGATGTCATCGTGCATTTCCATACGCGGCCGTCAGCCTTCCGCTTCAGCTGCCTGCCCGCGTCGCGCGTTGAATGTCTGTTGCAGCTGCCCTCCCTGCAGATCGTCTTCAGCTCCAAGCGCGCCGGCGATGAGTTAGTACACAACACAGGAATGACACTGATCACGATACTATATATGGATAGCTGATACTGTAAATTAACGCCAATTGAAGAATCATCACCGCCCCTGTTGGGCGGTGATGATTCTTCACATGATAACAGAGCTTAAATATAGAGCGCATGCGCTGAAATAGTCGGAAATTTCATAATTTTCAATGTATGGTTTACGATTGACACTACATGCGCGTTAACGTTCAATTTAGTTATTATGTAAGTAATCTGAGGCGCTGATTACTTTCATAAAAATTTTTCTATATGTATCAGCTACCTATTTAAAGAAGATTGATAATGTACTAATGCACTAACTGCTAATACTGTTATGATCCCTTACTAACGCATAAAGCAATGTAGAAAAATCTTTTTTATTTATTTAGGATACATTGATTTTTAATCGCGCATGCTAGGTAAGTTTAGTGTGAGGTACCTAATGTGTATATTTTGGCACAGGGAAATGGCGGAGCCCGCAATAGCTATGGGAGGCCTGAGCGTGACAGGATGTCTGGCCGACTTCTCTGTATACATCTTCCATCCTTACGGCGGCAAGAAATCCAGCCTCAAAGAGGCGCAGTGGTCGCCTTTGTCTGACACCGAGCGCAAAGATTCCCTCAGTATTAACGTAGAGTTCGTCAAGTTCCACCTGTCGCGGTTCAGGAAGTTAGATTTCCAAACCGACCAGGATCAGTCAAAAGCTACAGTGAGATTCTCAAGTGAGTATTTGTTGCTTATATCCATTATCATGTAAACATAAGTGAAGGATATATTGATGACGTCACAGAGGCGTCGTTATTATACGTGTACGTCATAGTAGGAGCAGATAGCAATCGCAATAAGTATTTTGTAGTATGAATTTTATCTAAGCTCCGTAGTCTTTGTAATTTTCGCCTATTAAAAGAAATTGTATAGGAATAGGATATTGAAATATCGCTTATTAGCTTCTACAATATTAGAATAATAATCAATTAAAACTTAGTTTTAGGTACCTTTCTTTTTACCGTGACCTCCATATTTTGAGGCTATTGATACTTGTAGCGATCGTGGACGTGGGTACGGCGTCTTTTAAATATGACATGCGGCGGCTTAGCGAGATCCTCGCATTTCCACGCGCGTGGTACCGCCGTAACATCGTGCGCCGTCTCTTCCTCGGTGACGTGGGGCTGGACGCGCCTGCGCACGCCGCGACCACGTGAGTTGTGATCACGTTCATTACCACTGCAGCGGCTCAACGTTTATTTGGTGTTCCCGTGTGTTTTGCACTGACGGAACGTCGCGTGCAGTATCTTCATCGAAGACATGGGGCTGGACGCGCATGTCGCGACCCCATGAGTTATAAACACGTCCAGTACGTCTGTAGCGGCCGGTCGAGACCGTTGCTTTTGTGACTTCTTTATACCTGGTCTTGTCATCTGGTTCTTGCCTTTGTTACAACAAAGGCAAGAATTATTTTTTTAATTTCGAATAACATTTATTACTTTTTCAGTGTGTTAATTTAACATAAAACAATGAAAATAATATTTATTTTTATTTTTAATTGTAACAGTATTTATGGCCAGACTGTTTCTATAGCATAAAAAGGCAAAAGAGCAATCGGAGATTTCTGATAACTAAAGACGTCCATGGACATTCGTACGATTGTTACGCAGATGCGTTCATATCATCCTCCTCCTCCCCCCCC
>JAFELO010000120.1:730858-777366 GCA_017140195.1 Eumaeus atala
CATGACGCGCTCCGTGCTTTTCCCGCCGCAGTTCAAAACGCTGCGCGAGTGGTTCCTATACGCATTCGCAGACAGCGAGATCGATGGTATAGTACTGATATAAAATAGACATACTAAGATAGTCACTATATTCAATATTGTCTAAAATTATGAATTAGTAACTGAATGTTGTAGATATTTATCCACGTTGGTTGTCCCCAAAAGACAACCTGTAAGTTTAGCCCCTTATATCTGTTGTAAAATATCCTATATGAATAGATAAATAGTATCAAAACATGTAAAACTACTTGTTCTGTACTCATACTAGATCTCTACCAAACCTGCAACAACAATCATGAAACATCTGTCGTGTGGCTTAGACATAAAACCATAATAATTAGACATAAAATCAACAAATTCTCTCTCTCTCGAATCTATAATATTAGGGTTATTTATTCTATTTTAGAATGTTATTAATTTTACAGCCATAGAAACATTCCCGACGATGGAAGGTCTGGGCGTGGTCCCGGCATCCGGAACGGGGGCTGCGGGAAGCGCGGGCGGGGCGGCAGGCGGTGCGGGCGCGCCGAGTTCGGCAGGCAGTGCGGGGCCGGTAGTGAAGGCGAGCGAGCGGCACGTGCGCGAGGTGATATTCGCGCTGCCCGCGCTGCAGCTGCACTTGCGCACCAGGCACAGACAGGGGCCGAGACCGCCAACGGATAAAGGTACTATATACGAGTATGGTAGTAAAGTAACGACGTTAAAAAGGAAAGTTATAAAAAACCTATTTTGATTTTCATACCATAGCTAGATGCTCTCGTCATAACTGGCTAGCTGCACAAAACCGTTCAACAATAACATAATACGGAATAATAGTGGGTCAGCTAGTTGGATCCTTCTAGGCGCTTGAATACACTGCGAAAAAAAGCTAGAATAGCTTCTCCTCGGAGGCTTAGACATGTACGATTTGTTTTTTTTACTTTTAAACCTTAGATACTATTACTCGTCTAGATAAAAAATGAGTTATAGTCTAAAAATATATGCTAGTGCTGCCACCATGCTGCATTTAACAGATATTTTTGAAACCCGTCGGGGGAAGCAGAATTACGTAAAATGTTACATTATTTTCCTGCTACAGATGAGAAGCCAGTGGTGGAGTGCAGTTTCATCACGGAGTTCGAGGACCACATCTTCGTGTCGGTGGATGCAGAGGCCTTCCTGTTTCTGCACGACCTCATCTCTTCCTACATCAAGGAGAAGGAGCGATTTGTTAGTGCTATATGTTTTTTTTTATTTTAATCTCTATAAGAATTTATACTCCAGAAGAGCATAAATTTCAATTTTTAATGTATGGTACTGTATTGTAGCCGAATTAGTCCGGCAGGATCGATTCCGCCAATTAACAGTTATGCCGTCGTATTTCGTGCAATGAGTGAGTCTCCTGTGACGCATAAGTTATAAGCTGATGCTAATGAACGTCGGTAGTCCCCACATTTTTGTCCTCTCATACTACAAAAGCTTTTCAAAATGTACTTTTTCGTTTTAAACCCTTAATCAGCGAAAAAAAGTTAATCAGCACGAAATCAGCTTTGTTTATAACTACTAACAGTGTACCAAATGTACCTACACCTGCACCTCTCGGCGCTCGCCTCGAAGGTGAGCGTCGTTGTGACGTCACCGGCGCCAGCCACATTGATGATTTGTTCGGGTGATCGTCTAGTATGCATTGCCCCTGTGTGCACAGATGCCGGGCAGCCGTCAGTCGGGCGGCGAGCCGGCCGCGCCGCCGCAGGACTACCGCGACTACCGCTGCCTCACCTGGCATCTGGAGCCCACCGTCAGGTAACACATTATAACTGCTATATATATTACATTAAAAATATTACATTTAAGTTTAGAACCTGTTATTTTTAAAGGATTGTTCATTGTATGTTCTCATTTTGGCGCCAATACATTGTACACTATTTTGCGATATTGGATGGAGTGGGGTGATAAAGTGAAGAGAATCGCTGTGATTGCATATACAAAGTAGGTATGGAGCCAAGTGCAAGTTTTAAAACTCTCCATACACTTGGTATTGGTGTAAGACTTCCTGTGCTTGTGATAGAGAGATGTCTGGCCATTCACGTAGTGCTCGTACGAAAAAGGTGACCAGGGACTAAGGGAAAGAATTCGAAGAAATCCTGTCCGAAAGCAAAAGGGAAATGAAGATAGCACCTAGGACTATATTAATTTAAGGGATGACTTACGACTTGCAGCGTATAAAAGACGCGCTGGTCACTTCGTAACTGATAAATTAAGGATGGATAGGGTGGTAAAGTCGGAACAAGTACTGAAGCGGTACGTAAAGGGAGGCCACAGAAAAGTTTGTTTACGGATGAGATTTTTTTTACAATTGTGCAACATTTTAACAACCAAAATGTTCAAAGCTCTAAGGAAGCTTCCCAAATACGGCAAAGTGCACCGTGGGCAATATCCGACTTCAGTGATGATTTGGAGGTGTATTAGCTATGAAGGAGTGACTGAGGTATATTTTTAAGAAAAAGGTATCAAACCAGTTTTAGAGAGTACAGCTTGCTCTAAACGCCATGACAGTTTGGGAGACCCTAAAACAATCCATACGATTGGCAGTGAAGAATTTTCCCATGGAAAGGGTGCGTGCTTCTATTGATAACTGGCCTTAACGTAAAAGATTGTATTGGACCCAATGGATACCACTCCGAATAGGCTTTGTATATTTTCAATTGTTTCGTATTTGTGTCTTAAACTATCACATTGTGAAAGTAATAAATTATATATTATGGCAATACTTGGTACACTAACAATAACTTTCTTACCCGTCACGCGTCGTGGCTGTTATGCTAGTTTTAAAAAAAATTATAGCCCATATTTTAAGTTATATCTGTGTGAAATTTCATTAAAATCGGCCCAAAATCGGTCGGTTCGGAGTTTAGCCTGGACGAAAATCATGACACGAGATTTCATGATGTATTACAATTGTACAATATTAAACTCAACCACAGAACGCATTTCTACACTCTTAGAGAATCGAGCTTAAAAATTATGAATTGTTCGTTTCAAAATATCTATGCTCTATGTTTATAAAACTGTACGTATTCGGGTATATTTTAAATGAAACTCGTGTTAAATAATAATAAAGGAAGGTAAATATTGAGAGTTCACCAAGTAATAAAAACAGCTATGATGTTATAAACAGTATTAACGAATCGAGTGTTCGACAGGTTGTTATCGTGGGCGGGCAAGTCGATCGAGCCGTACGGCGTGGACTACATCCTGCAGAAGCTGGGCTTCAGTCACGCGCGCACCACCATCCCCAAGTGGCTGCAGCGCGGCGCGCTCGACGCGCTCGACAGCCTGCTCGCGCTCGTGCTCGCGCGCCTCACACGCATGCTGCCCGACCAATAACACCGACTAACGCTCCGGACAGCCTCGACCGATGTTATAATAATGAAGCAAAAGAATGTCGAAAGACGGCATATGGAAGTTTAAAAGAAAATGTCGTATGGGGATACTTGGATTCGATAAAAGACATGTCAAGTTTTTTGAATTTGTGTCGTTTTATCTCTGTTGACCGCGCAACACGTAAAAATGACTGAACGTGTTTTAATTAAAACTAGTATAATTTGTGAAAAATCAGTCTATATTCCCGGGCCAGGTTATAGGCTATAAATTGGCCCTAGGGCTTACGCTGGGGAAACCCCGGATCACAGCTAGTTCGAAATGAGTACATGTTTGTCCTCTATAACGTTATTGTGCGATGTATAATTCTCTTTTTTGTGTTTTTGGTATCGGTTACACATAGACAATATTCATAAGGTATATTGATTCATTATTCATATTCTATGAAACATTCATAGAATATTAATAATCAGTTTTATACAAATATCGAATATCAATCGGACACCTTAAATAATTCAGGAAATACAAATTTATTGCGTCGTATTTGACCTCGAAAAAGATTTAAATAAAAAACAAATATATGGAAAAGCCGGCTCTTCACAATGAAGCAGAACAATGCACGCGTGTTCGTGTGAAACTGAGCACTAGACACGTGAACTTCTAAGAAGTCAACTGCTTGTCATTTTTTATTTCAGTAAATATACTTGACATTTACTGTATCAACATTCAATACAATATTGGTATCAATCGAGTCAGATCGAATCATTTTATCGATTGTGTTAATGCTTTTTGTAATCAACTCGAGGTGATAAAAGAACATACCGCTTTATTTATCTAGTCACGTGGAAAACTCGAGAGGACTAGTGTAACGATGCCGGGTCACGTCAAATTAAGACAGTTTAAAAACTGTTTACTGCTTAAGCCTCGGTATAGATTATACAGGTTGTCTGCCCTGACGTGATTCTTCACCATAATTACCTGCGTGTGGTGACCGCCAATGACCAACCACTACATCGAAACGAGAATATAGCAGTTATTTAGCATATTTGAACCTTGATCCATTTTATTTATGATTTCTGGTTTACTTGTGATATTTTAATTTTAAGTTTAAAAGTGGGGACTATTAAATTTGCTAGGAAATGGGCGAGATGAGTTGTTATAAAATAATTCTTTTAATTAGTTGAATTGGGTGTCTAACTTACTGCAATTCGCTTTAAACTGGTGTATCCTAGGTACGTTATCTTGTGGTTTTATTTTAAAATGCACTTTTACGCATTTATGAACATGAATAATTACACGAATATGTTTAGTCAGGGAGACCTTTCTACCTACTGGTGTTACTATTTATAAATTGTAAAATCAGTAAGTACTTAATTGCGAAATTCGCTCATTCTTCTTAGCCACTCATTAAATCTCCAGTGGGTATGCGTCATTAAGTAAATAATTGTGTATGAAATTCACAATTGAGCAGAGGAGCAGCTCATTCCCAGTAGCAAGTAGAATAGAACTTGTATGTCTAAAAGTACTATAGTATGTATGAAACCACCGAACCGCTCTTTAGAAATACAAACAAGTGTAAGGGACAGTAGAAGGGAATGTACACACATACCTAATGCACGCTCTTGTGCGCTTATGGCTAAGACACGCCCCCGTATCTGTAGCTAATGCGCGGTGCAACAGTTCCGATTAAACTTTGTTTGGGACCGTGAAATTGAAAGAAAAATGGTGACGTATTGCGTATCATACAGTAGTTGGAAAGGCGGAATATTGGAAATAAATATATGATTCACACAAAATAGGAAGTCTGCTAGTTACCTTATTGAATCTAGTGTAAAATTGTAGCTAAATGTAAAAAGTACATACCACTTTATTTATTGAAAATCGGCTGTGCAATAATAAAGTTTTATTTTTCACAATAAATATATGAAGTTCAGTTTACGTAGATCACGGTGTATAGTCAGAATTGGAACGTGACAGTCATTACATAACACAATAGCAATACTTTAGCCGTCTGCCGTCATGCATCAGTATTTTGTCACAAGCGCCCTTCTATTGCGTAGTATGTTAAGATTTGTGTGTAGTTCATAGCGGCTATATCTCCTGTATATAGCACTTATCTCTTCAGGTTTTTGTAAATTTGTATTTCTTATGTATACATAATCCTTGAGGTGAAACAGATGGTAGTACATAAAAGGATTGGGCTGATATTTTAGTTTAAAGTATTTGTATGTGGTTTTATTTGTATATTTTAAATGGTAAATTGTTTTATTATTAAACTTGATTTGTACATAATGAATGTGATATGAATATATTATTCAAGTATCTTGTGTGTTTTATATTATTATTTGTGAATTTACGATGGAATAATATACTGTATTTCGGATAATGCAGACAAAACAAATAACTGTTATAGTATTTAGTGCACACGGCGCATTGGGACACGATCAGTGCAACTAGATGTAAAATAAGACTTCTTCATATGACAGTCTCATATGAAGTCGCTGCCACATTACATACATGAGTTCCAAGTACCCCCAAAACTTGGAAAGTGGGATAGCAATGCATTCCATTCCTTTGATACAGTTTATATGGATCATTAGTACTCATCAACAGTCGATCAGATATTACTTAATGACCGCCATAGGTTAGTGGTTACCTCCAAAAATATACCCTTGCTATCTCCAGCTCCAAAAGTATATACTTGGTACCTGCGGTAAGAGAGTGGGGTCTAAACACCTATCGTATTCCTACTCTAGAAGGCAATTACTTATCACTATACAAGGAAAATGTGTGCTCTCACCTCTCTTGCCTCTACAGTATAATAACATTCTTGTCTCTCTCGTCACAAAAGAAAGTCGTAGACCAAAAGTAGTTAAGATTGGTGTAGAGTAGCTGCCTGCAAAAGGTTTTGCGTTAATTTTAATTAATCACGTATAACATGTGAATCAATAAATATTATTATATTCCTGTGTAATATGACCACCTTCATCATGGAATTTTAATAAAACATTTTCAGAAGTAATAATATATTTAATTTAACTCAAAATTACATTACATTACAATACAACAAATGCAATTATCTTTGTACCTAGATATATTTACATCTAGCAACACTAAGCTAATGAAGAAACGTGCCCGGTTAAAATATTAAAAATATACAGTGAACCACAAACTATCTGATCCTACTCTATCATACTAATATCACAAAGGCGATGAAGAATGGTGACGTGCTCTACTTTGAATTTTATACAAGTGCCGGGTCAAAGCGACACGAGGTTTAAATGTACACCAATAATACAAACATCAATATTAGCAAATGTATAATTTCATAAAGATACGATGTAAATTAATAAGTTGTGCAATATTGCTTCTCCTTGGCATTGTCACTTAACATCTTTACAACAAGGCGTTTTACAATTTTAATGCAAATATCAGGTTCATTTGGTTGTTCTCAATATCGGTTTAAACTGTGCTACGGTATTCGTTTTCTTCTCTTGCATGGTATTAAACATATATTACACACTTGTTGTTACACATGCTTCACGGACAAACTCTGGCAATTAAAGATTATACCATTGGGTTAGGCCAGCCATTTTCTTTAAATACCCTCCCACCCTCCATTAATAAGAACTTTTTAATGATAATTACTTTCAATACATTTACTTTTTAACACATTTCAGTAATTGATCTCGAAGAAACCCTGCTAGCATGGTATATATAGCATACACTCGTTATTTAATTATTATATAACTGTATTAAATACATTAATCCATATATTAGCATGAAATTATGAATAAGAGTATGTAATTAATATCATGCGTTTCATACTTGAGCGACATACAATTATAGCAAAGATTATTATAATTACACTTACTTAAAACCTGCCGTTAAATTCTGAAAAAATAACCATCCAAAAAAATATTGCTCAATTAAGAGTAAACAGTTTCACAATTTCTGGCGCGTGCTTAACGGTCGTGTTCCATAGCATAAAAACATATAACACATTTCATGATACATTGCACTTGTGAAAAAGCTAAATAATATATTAACTCTTAATATTACAATATGTAAAGTATCCCCACCATGGTTTAAGCCTTGTCGTGGCGGTGGGGCTCAGTAGCCTGGGGTTATCCGAGACACCTTGGGCGAAGCCAATTGAACCAAGGAGGTGGCGGGTCTTAGTACCCCTCCTATAAGAAGAGGGGACTAAAGAACAGGAGGAGGTGCCGCTCTTTGTACCCCTCTTATAAGAAGAGAGGACAAAAGAGCAAATAGTAGCGGCGCATTTGCGCACGGGGTAAGGTTGTTGTTCCGGGGCACCTCATCAAAGACGGCACTGGTGGCACTCGCGGTGGTTTTTGTGGGTATTCGGCACTATATAATGTGCTGCGAGCCCCACACACCACTGGATCACACCCAGGGCCAGTGAAGGCGCGTAAATGCGTTTCCCCGCGTNNNAAAAAAAAAAAAAAAAAAAATATGTAAAGTATACAGACAGTTTAACAACATGAAATAACAGTGAAGTACTCCTTTCTTTGCAATACTTTATTTAGACGGGGTGACGGCGGAGCGTAGGCGTACTGATGCGGTTATACCACGAGAGACCGGCCGTGGCTGGTGATTTCTTTGTTATATGTAAATTTGTACGTGACCATTATGGGTTACAATCAGTTGTTACATTCATTGTGATATTTACATTCTACAATTTTATTCAATTAGTCCTTCTTATTACTATCAAAAATAACATACACATATCTGGATAATATAGATTTTTCACGAAACAAGCCCAAAAGGTATCCACAGGTAAAGGTAACTACCACAACGACGCTATTGCTCTCCAAATAGCATGAAGCAGGGGTGTAGCGAAGCATCTTGGCATACATCAACACCACAAATACCTGCAACAGGCATGACATGATATGATACGTCTATATCAGATATGATATGTCGTTAACATTTGTTACTCATTATTTTTTTATAATTCTAATCGTTTGTTTCCACTTACAGGGAATCGTATGCACTTCTCCAGTTTACCTTATTGTAGGCTTTCATATCGGAATCTTACAGTACTCTGTAGGCAGTAGGGTTTTGTTTCAAGCCTAGTCGTGGGTGACGCTTGAGGTTGCTGCTATCTGTCCCCCTAACAAGTATCAGGAGAGCTCTTATGCGTACGGGCAAGGGGTCAGGATGGGACCCTACCTTTGCACTGCCTGACGCTGGCGGGGTTGATTGTTGACGGGGGTGGATGGGAAAACCCCTCCTTTTTGTGGAGATGGAAGCCGGACCGGACCCTGATTCTCCAATAGGACTAGACCTCTGGTTCTACAAAGGGACTGGACCTTAGTTCTACAAAGGAACTGGACCTTAGTTCTACAAAGGGACTGGACCTTAGTTCTCCAAAGGGACCGGCTCTTTGAAGGACCAAGGCCCTAGAGATTGGTACAGTTCTGCCCAGCTTATTGTGTTACAGTAGCACTTCGTAAGGAAGTATTATATCACCTCTCACGTCCGTTTTAGTGCATGGCGAAATTCTGCGTGAAGTCGTACTCGATGGTGGGTATGACGCTCTGCACGAACTTGAGGAACACGATGAGAGACGCGTGCGCGCGCACGCATCCTCCACTCTCCGTTACCGTCTCGATTATCTTCTTCATCACCTCGGCGTGTCTGGAAGAAGGCACGTGTGGATTAGCGTATACAAGCACACGCACGCACATAGAAAAGTGCATACACAAACAGCTATTACAAAATAATATTTTTACTTGACTACATCTCTTACAACATTAATTTCAATGTAAGGATAAAGACGGATGATGTTTCTGACTAAATAGGGGCATATATAGCGACCTGCATGGATGCACGGAGGCCATGCTGGGCCCAGACAGGTGCGGGTGCGTCTCCATGGTGACCGTCTTCTTGGCGTGGTCCTGCGACACGTCCTCGTACATCTGCTCCACGCTCAGCAGCTTGCGCTCCTATACAAGATATTAAAATCATAATAATCATTTGATGATATAAAATATTTACGCTAAATTAATCACGATCAAGTTTTAAGTATCCAAAGCGCACAAAAAACAAAAGCAGTTAAGTCTTTTATTTATCATTCGATACAGATCTTAGACAGCCTCTTGAAATAGGAAATCCATCTAGATTAATACCTCTATATATATACATATATGTATATAGGCTGATTTATACAAGGCGCAGGTCATGTCACACGTGGAGGACTACTCTCTCTGGCTCCAGATCGTTAGGCGTTATAGAGTCCCAGGGCCGCTATGCGTCGTCTACCGGATTGACAAAGTGGCGGACGAAGTAGTTGTACAATATAATACTGGCAGCAGACTTCCACTTTCGGACATTGCGGCAGAATTCTAAGCTCCACTGTCACCCTCCTCGACGTCTCTACGTCGACCAGATGACCTAGACAATTTAGGCGCAATTTCCTAACCGGAACGTGGTATCAGGTGCAGAGCTCGGTATTCCCAAACCTCTCGCTGACGTGAGAACCACCGCCGTAAAGCGAGAGCTATACTTATAGCTTTTCGTCCCCTTTTGTGAGCAGACGGTACCTGTCGGCCTATTAAAGGACAGAAACAAAGACAACCTAGTTGTCAAAAGCTCCAGTTACTCATTCGGCTTCTATACTATAAAAATAATATTTCAAAATTGTACTTCCATTTATATAGAATATTGAAAACGATTTTAAGGCATCGGATTTTGAAGATGTGCAGGGCGGCGGTAAACACCTACTAGTTTTTGTATATACTAGCTAGCTACATAGCCTTCCTTGATAATTGGAGTATTCAACACAAAAATATATTTCCTATTCGGGCCAGTGTTCTTAAGATAAACGAGTTCAAACAAACTCTGATGAGTTTATATTATCAGCTTTATGTTATTAGTATAGACAATCAGGTTTATCAGCTGGACTGCCCTACAGACTCACACTTTGCAAGTGTGTGTACCTCGTTATAGCCTATGAGCCAGAGCCGTGGCGTTTGATAGTACTTGTCGTAGGTGATGTGCAGGTCGTAAGTTCGAGTCCTGATGATCTCGTCTCCTTCCTGTTTCTGTTTTTTGTCTTTTGGTTCCTTGCGAGTGGTGAGTGCTGTGGACTGTAAGGTTCATTTGTCACAAATAGCTTGTCGTATCTACAACTATAGTAAATCTGGAACTTTGCAACAAAAAAACAAAATCAATTTTGATACACTTTTCTAGTGATATTTTTTTGGATTTTTTTTCATATACACACATAGCGAGAGGTATTGTCATGCTGTATTGCAACTGTATTTGAGAGTAGCCGGTGGCCCAGTTAGGGGAGTATGGGTTGGAAAAAGTTGGGCAACGTATGAAGATGCGCATGTGCTGCCCTGAATGGGCGTCGATAGTCAACAAATAGCTCCGGTTGCTCGTTTGTCCCATTGTATGCAAAAAAAAAACCATGAGCAAAAACATGTTGCAGACATTTCTTATAGATTAAATAAATATTTTTAATATACAACTACAAGCTTTTCAGTAATCAATTATAAATTTACAATTCCATGTTAAGATAAAAAATGATCACCGGATCGACTTCATCAAGCAGGCCGGACTCCTGGAAATTTTCCATATCCTCTGCTTCGCCATCTTCATCAGCTTCATCATCGTCGCCATTATCTTCTAGCTCATCACCGTCACTGTCTCCAGTTTCAGCAGCTTCTAAGGTCATTTCACATACCTGGTAAATCCACATAAGAGGTATATACAGACTGCCTCAAAAGGTCATATTTGTTTACCTTCCTGCCTCAATGTAAAGATATATAGGCCCGTGGGGTGTATGTCCATCGGCGCCCTAGCTCTTGGGGATTTAGTAACTACTATGCGCTTTTCGGAAAATGGATTGTGCGTTGTGTTTGAGCTAGTTTCACAAAAACCTTGAGCGAGGGATAGGCCCCTAGGTCGGAGGGTTGCGCTACTTAAATAAAGCGCCAAGCATACTGGTGTTCACACTGTGTAGGGTCACGTGGCGCATCAAATGAAAATAAAGCAAAGCTCTAACTACATTGCTTCTTCTGTCTGACAATGTGGGTCAACCAACATTCGTTTACGTGCTGCGGCTCCCGATAATAGCAAATTGACCAGTCAATTTAACGATTCTTACAGCGCGAAGTGGTCTGAATTTGAGCACTAATAGTATTCTGAACTTGAATCGTGAATGAAATATGAAGTTGCCATAAATTCCAAAACTGAAAAAAATCTGGTTGTCTGTAAGTTGGTTTAAGGACAGTATAATTTTATGTGGTGGTAATTCTCTTATTGATCTGTGAATAGATCGCCATATTGAGGAATTGTAATGGCCTCGTGCTCGCAGGCACTGCCCATTCAGAATATTACTATAACTCAGAATATACATACTTTATCTTCAATAGTAGGTGAGCCTGTAGAGTCATAGTGGTGTGTGTCCACCCATCCACCTTCTGCATCATTTTCATCTTCTATTACCTTCTCATTGTCCTCGCAATATTCAATCTAAAATGATTAGCAATAACAATAAGTTTATGTAATTTTGTAGATCATGATATCAAATTTATATTTTCTTACAGTATTAAATAATTTGTAGATGTTTATGCCTTAGGCATTGATATTATATAATGCTCTGACTGTCAGCATAACATTAAAAGAAATTAAAATTCTTTCTGTTCAATAGAACCAACCAATAGAACATTTATTAATTTTGTTCCTTAATATCGCTTGCAAATCACCACAGTAAAATATACATTAAAAATAATTTAATGTATGGACTGAAGTCCAACTGCATCAATAGCCAATTGGATTAATTTTAATAAAAAAATATTTTTAATAACAGTTTTACCAATTATATACCATAAAATAATTTACTGGATGTGAAACAGATATAATTCAAATATCAATGTCATAATAGTATTTTATTATTATCTTTCATCTAGTTTCTATATTTGGAAGCTTAGATAACAGAAATATTAGCATTACATAACAAACCTGTTTGCAGCGTCTATAACATGGTACATTTCTCGTGATAAGGAACTGTTTGTCGGGTGGTAGGTATGGTCTAATTTTTGCCTCCTCTCCTTTGGCCCATTGCCAAGTAGGGCAGTGATGCACTAAATGGTCTCCAGCAGCCACAAATTCCTCAGGTGTTAAAACACCAGTCTCATTAAATTTGGACTCCTAAGCAGACAAATATAAATTGCAACATCTGTTGTATAGCTTTATGTTATTGATTATTTGTATCTTTGTTTATTTGCATTGAATAAGCCCCAGAAGTACTACATTATCTGTGATGAACATAGGCTACACAACATTTTCTGACCATTTTGATAACTGTGAAAACTTTGATGACGTAACCAAAGTTTTAATAAATATCAAATTTGATCCAAGGCTAAAATTAAAATTATATTTGTATTTTTGTAAATCACGAATTTTTGTCATACTTTATGACATATCCTATATATATATATATATATACTATATATGTATGTGGTCATGATTATAGAAATATCCATATAGTATACCTCAAATTGACCTAATTTTCTATCAACATATCAATAAAGGTCAAGCGGAATCACTATTGAACAAGCCCAAAACTTGTATTACTTAAAATATGCAACATCACACTTAATAATTTCATTATTAAACCTAAGAAACTGTGGCAGAATGGTTGTTAGATTCTGTGAGTTTCCGGTGGTCCATTGAAGGGAAGGAAGTAGAGTAACATCTGCCTAATAATTATATTGGTGTACAGGAATTAAGTGTTGGTAACCATCAAAAAATTAAATTGCCTATCTATCAACATATCAATAAAGGTCAAGCGGAATCACTATTGAACAAGCCCAAAACTTGTATTACTTAAAATATGCAACATCACACTTAATAATTTCATTATTAAACCTAAGAAACTGTGGCAGAATGGTTGTTAGATTCTGTGAGTTTCCGGTGGTCCATTGAAGGGAAGGAAGTAGAGTAACATCTGCCTAATAATAATATTGGTGTACAGGAATTACGTGTTGGTAACCATCAAAAAATTAAATTGCCCCTAAATAATATAATATAAAATTATATATTTCTCTAAAATGTAAGTTAATAATAATTCCCAACAAATTTTTAAAAGTAAACATGAAGGAAACCCTGTATAGTATGTATCAGTTATATTCTTATACCTTTAATACAGGCGTCAAATAGCCCGCGACACCGAGGGCGGTACCCTTTACTGTATTTATTACACTTTGCATTATAAGAAAATTAAGCACAAGCGATCTACAAATAAAAACGAACAATGTCAGATTGCAATTAATTTGAAGATCACACTAACATTAATTGTAAAAAGGCCTAAGCATACGAAGTGAATTTGGAATTAATATATTATTACAGGAATTACCAAAGAACACTAAAAACTGATTAATCTACACAAAATCCACTAATGTATTTTTAGTCTGATATAAATCAGAAATGAGTACTAAATGACAATTTACATTTGACAGTTGCCCGTTGTCTCTGTTTAGAATAGAATATGAGGAAAAACAATGAAATTTTCGTTTGGAATTGTTGAATTCTATAATTTTAGATTGAAAATTATATGGTGGAAACCATATAATTTAGTTTTTGTTATTTTGTCTACCCTAAAAATAAATGAATAATAGTAAAGGAATAAAAAAATAACATTAATCTAAATTTACCAATACGTCTATAAGTAATTTAGATTACTTTACACTTATTATCTCGAAATTGTGCAATAATATGGTGAAAATTAAATTCTGACAATTTCCACAATTCAAACGAAAGTTATAGCTAAATATAAATTTTAAGAGACTGTCCTACTTAAACCCGCCCACATAACATGCCTACATTTGAAGGACGGCGTCAACGGGATACGAGGTAGCGCACCATACATTTTCTGACGCGATCGAACAACTGCACAAATTCCCTCTTCGGCTTCCCTACTATTGCCTTTATATTGTCCTGCATACTTTATAAGTGCAGTTGCGTGTTTGTGTGTTTCGTTATTAGTAAAGTGGTTTTCTTTATCAGATTGCAACTGTTTTTTTAAATAGTAGTATAATGATTTTATTTTTAAATTAAATCAAAATGAATATAATTTATTTGTTTTAATTTATTCCACTATTGAATAATTTACAAGTCAAAACAATCACTGATACGTCTACTGTTATCAAACATGTTTCTGTTGACCTGTAATTATAAAACTTAGCAACTTATGAATCAATTAATAAAGTGAATGTTAAGATAATGATGTAAAAATTAAAAAAGGTACTGTAATATATATGTCGCAGTCGGATTGTCTTAATGTCTGTATTTTATCACGGCTAGCCATTTTCAAAAACAGGACTGTTTTATTTTGTGGCGGACCAACGATTAGCCACATTGAATATGGCTAATTGAAATTGAGTTCGGCGTTATACGATATTCAATAAAACTAGCCTTATTGAAATAAAGTGAATCATTACCTGCCTTTTTGACACGTTTTAGTCCCTAACTTTAACACTTGCGGCGTTGCATGTCATGACAGCAACAATGGCGTCAATTGTGGAATACACAGAAATAAAGAAACTATGTCCAGATAAGTGCGAAGAGAAAAGATTAGGCGGAAGCGCAGCTCCCGACTATGGCTTTATGGTTTGGTCATTTTTTATTTGTACTCAAAACACTTCGCCTAATTTCATACTTGTATTCGTAGAAGGAGTATCAATAAAATGGGCATAGGATGCGAAAACGAGACGGACTAACAGCGATTTTGTACGAAACTAAGCAAGAGAACATGTCGATTTCTTTGTCTCGCCAGCGTATCACTTTTTTCCTGCGAAACTTCGCAGGGGCAAATAATTGACCTACTTCACACGGAAATTATTTACTAATTAGTATTCGCATCGAAGTCGTACCTATGAAGTGTTCGTTGTGTTTATTGTGCTGATATATTACAACGAAATGGTGAATTGCAGTATTATGGGATGTAAAAGCCGTATAGAACGGAATTCTATATAAAAAAAGAAACTTTTATATGTAAGTTGTGTTTTATTTTGTATGGTCGTGAGAATCTGCTATAATTTCTTATTTATCACTGAGAGGAGGGTTATTAAATCATGCTACTTTGATTATCTAGCTGAATTAGTACATAATTCAGTAAACTTTATTTTGTAGACTTATAGGTAATGTTGCAATAACCCGGCTATAGAGAATAAGTGTCCTTGATTTGTTCATCTCACTTTTTGCAGCCTAAAGTGTCACTGTGGAAGAACGAAATGTTAATTCATTATAACTGTTTATCAAATAGTAGGCCTGTACCAAATTTAAGGATACCAGCCAACACGTCCTCTTTTTCCCTTTCATTAAAATTGGATAAACTAACACTTTTCAATATTTTCAGCTTTCCGAAAGATAATAACTTACGATATTCCTATAAATACGAATAACTTACGGATTTCCGCGACTAAGTCGCTGTCCCGCTAAAAATATTAAAACATGCTCCCGCCATTTCAATAAAAAAAGAAAAACTGACTTTGCTTCGACCTGGATTAACACCTAATATTTCTATACATGTAAGGCAATTTCTAATCACTCAGTTAAGATGCAGCTTAATTTCTCATGGTGAAAGAACTACAGAAATTGGTCCAGTGGTTTTTGTGTGAAAACATTATAAAGATGGACACAAATGTTATCTCTTTATAATATTAGCACACATAATTAAGTTTATTTGATCCAGTCAAACCGTATAAATTTTTCCTTAGATAAAGGTGATAATGGGTAATTTTTTTTTAAATTGACAACACCACTATTTGTATGTACTCACCACTGTTTTTATCGGATATACGGTCGTGATTCTATAGATACCATACTTCTACGCTTGTGTTAACCACTACTATTGCCTAGAATGAAGGGATTTAAATGGCTATCGGTAGTGTTATACTACGATTTCTTCGAAACGACTACGACATATACAAAATCAAGACTACAGTTACGTCATTATTAAACAACTTCGATTCGATTGGATTCGTGGTATTAAAAATAAAGTACAAAAACTACTTACAAGTAGAATGACTTTTCTACAAGTAGAATTCCAATAAATACAAAAAAAAAGGTAAAGACTAAATTATAATTAGTACAAGAAGAATAATATCGACAGCTGCTGTAAGCCGTCAGAAAATATTTTGACACAGTTGACAGATGAGTTGTTACTTGTTAAATCATTGTTCGGCTATTTCCATAAATTTCGAGACTTACATATGCGTTGAAAATATACAAACCTTTGTCTATAATAATAGAAATTACTATTCACTTGTATTACAAAAAATAAACATGGATGACGTTCTAGATGAAACAGTTTCATTAGAAGATTTACGGGTAATAATATCTTTAAGATTGATTTTTGTTGAATGACTCAAGGGTACAATAAGATGTTATTTCACTTTTCTTTCATTCTAGAAATTTGAAAAAATTTATCAAGAACAAATAAAGCAGGACGAGGTGACGCCAAAGGCGCAGTTTGAATATGCTTGGTGTTTGGTTCGAAGCAAACATTCCGTGGATATTAGAAAGGTATCAAATGACTATGCTAACTAGATTTACATATTTAATAATAATCAATCGTGAACATCTTAAGCCGTCAGCTCCGCACCTTATTTCTCTCCGGCTGTGTTGTACAGCCATTCCATCTGAGAATGAGGAAATTGTGAGAGCACTTGATTCTACTCTCATGTGTGATGATTAATATTGGCTACAAGTAATTAGTCACAGATTTTAGTGGTAACAACTTCTATTGCTACTTAATTCTTTTCATTGTACTCAACAAAAAGAATTAGGATTTAACAGACACTTTTATAAAATCTTTTAACAGTAATCTTTATTAATATATATGGACAACACTGTTGTCAGGGTCTGATTATGCAATATGCCGTCATATGACTCAATGGGTTTGGAGCAGCAATTCAGTGGGGGCAAAATAAAATAAGATAATTATTTTTATTTGAAATTTGTATAATAAACAATATTGAAAATTGTATGTTTAAAATTATAATTTAATGGTAATTTTTGATGTGAATATTTCTCATTACAATAAGACTATTTTATGGATTTTATTGCTGCTTATTTAATTATTTAAACAGCTCGATATGAGGCTATTGAAATAAAAAACTTCCAAATTTCAATAGAGGAGATGGCTGGGTTGCTGTGTTCTTCCTTCTACTTGGGACCCAGTACACATAATACCACAAGACGGGAAGATATGACATTATTGTTTGGGTTAACTGTAGCCACTAAATAGTTATACTATTAACTAAAGAATTGCAAGAGGGCAACGCATCAACATAGTAATTATAGGGATGTTTATGAGCGTTAGTAGTTGTATAACATTTCCTGTATAGAATAGGGAGGCAAAGTAGCAATCAGCTAGTTTTCCTTCCTATTCTATATAAAAAAATAATAATTCTCAGACTGGTGGATTGCAACTGCAGCCATGGTTGCTGTAAGCCTTCTGAAACATCTGCCTTGTTAACTAAATAAACTAAAAAGAAATATATGTATTTTATATATATTAAAGTATGTACACTTTTTACTTAGTTTATAAAAGCTATCCAGAAATTCATATGCTGCAGAATTCAATTAAGATATTACAAAATATTTTAAAGAGTTACTTATCCTCCTCCCTTTTATACACTAAACTTATTGTGTTTCCAATTTAGGGGTGACTAAATTTTATTGGCATATGCTCCCTTAATTCAGAAATGACTGACGTGACATATTAATTTGTTTCCTCTTGTTCATTTTCATATCCTTATACATACATTGTTTTACAGGGCATTATGTTGTTAAAGGAATTATCATTACGCCACCCAGAAGGAAAACGAGATTACCTTTTCTACCTTGCAGTTGGCAATGCTAGGATAAAGGAATACAATAAGTCACTACATTATGTTAAAACTTTCCTTGAAATAGAACCAGCTAATCAACAAGTGTTGGCTCTTGAAGTGGGTATAGAGAAATGATAATGTTATCACTAATAGCTGTTTAGAAATCATTACTTACTGTATAACTAGCATGTAGTACCAACATTGCATGTCATGTACTTGAATTTGATATGGTTTTGAAATACAATGCAGTATGCACTGGCTGCCAAAAATCACTGCATGTTAAAGTGTAATGATTGAGTTGTCCCCGCTTCTTCACAGTTGGGAATCCATTTTTGGTGCATGCAAAGTGCCTTCTAGA
Organism: Eumaeus atala; assembly: GCA_017140195.1. Classification (NCBI taxonomy): domain Eukaryota; kingdom Metazoa; phylum Arthropoda; class Insecta; order Lepidoptera; family Lycaenidae; genus Eumaeus; species Eumaeus atala. The sequence goes on from JAFELO010000120.1 coordinate 749,492, forward strand.
TTTATTAAAGTTGGTACTTTGTTAAGGGTTATAATTATTATTTATTACTTTCTTTGTTCTGTGAACACTAGCACCTGCCTGATAACTAATGATACATTGCAGCAGTAGCTGTTCGAAGACTCGAAACCATAATTCATGTTGTTATAATAATTTAATGTTTTGTTTTGTTTTTCAAAAGTTATGTTGCTGTTAATTTAAATGTTTTATGTTTACTTTCAAACTAGCAGTGCCATTATATTTTTGTTTGTATATTTCAGCGACAAATAAACAAGCGCGTGGAGAAGGAAGGTATCAAGGGAATGGCATTAGTAGGTGGAACTATACTCGCAGTTGGAAGTCTTGTTGGACTTGGAGTGGCGTTAGCATCAGCCAAATCCAAGAAATAGTATTTAGCCTTAATGTAAGTGACAAATATATATGATTCCTGAACTTGGAGTATCTGAACACAAGTGGAAACACATTTTTTGCACAGTCTACAACCCTGGGTGGGTTCTGATCCCATGTGGGGTCTGGATTTATTTTTGGTATATCGGTCACGTCTTTGGTGTTGTGCCTTGGAACTGTAAATCATCAGGGTACTTGGACTGCTATGCTAGTGTCCCTGAGGACTGACACCACTTCCACAGGCTGGTTGTCCTGCACCATATGGCGAAAACCAATTTCGAGACACTGCAATGGTGTGAGACTCCCATCTTCACTCCTCATTCCATGCTCCTTATCTTTTGTCCCCTCTTCTTATAAGAGGAGTAGAAAAAACAGTCTACTCTGCTCAATTGGCCCAAGGTATCGGCTTAGGATACTGATTGCTTTCATCACAACAAGGTGCTTACTACACAGTCAAATTCGAATGTCTAATGCTTAATAGACCTAGTGTCTATCAATTTAATTTGAATTTCATTAAAAATTTACATAATTCTTAACTAGCTAAATTAATACTACTTAATTTGTTAATACTATGAATCTAAATTATACAATAACTCAAGGCCAATAAGTATGCCTATCTTTGTCATGTATACCTAATACTGTACATAAAAGTATACATTTCTTTGATTCCAGAATGAATGCTGTGGCTGGTGTTCATTATTTCCTTAAACAGAAGCAAGCTAAAAGTGAATAAACCAAAAATATTTATTGTATCCAGATAAACATTATGGGTTTATAAAACTATTGTGTAGTTAATAGCTTACATGAAACAAAATGTATTTAATTTAAGAAATTATTTAGTTATGTATGTGATATTTAATATAATTTTATGCTTATGTTTCTTTAGATGTGATTTTCTTTAACATTGCCATTTAATATAGCATCACGAAATTAATAAGGAAAGACTTATGTAATTTAGCATTTTGGTTCTTATTAAGAGTTCTAACATTTATTTTTTATACACAAATAGTTGCTTATGTAGAAAACATCTCGAAGCCACAAATTATTATGACTCTGTGTAATTTTGTGTAGTCTTCTTGGGCTCACGATAGTAGTGGATATCCACAAGCCCAAAGTTGATACAGATAATGTATCAACTTTGGGCTTCAATGTCGTATCAATTGCCACGTGTACTCCAGACTAATTGTGCACTTTTCTTAAACTGCATGGAATATACACCAGTAGTCTAGACTTATGAGCAGTAGAATGTATTGCAATATTGTTTTAAAGTATTTTATATTTTATCGACGAAAATCTGCGCATTCTCATACTGTATGAATATCGCACACCTATACAGCAAGTACGTACGACGCGTAAAGTGACTGCGGTGTCATGTGAACGAGCTGTAGCCCATTGCTAGACTAATTTTGCAATGGAGCATGGATCTACCTTTTAAAAGAACTGTTTATTCATTGTTCATGCCTTTGAAGTTTTTCGGTTTTTGTAGCAAGCTTACCTTTTAAAAAATGATATGAAATCATTATTATCATTATATTATTATTTATAGATGTGAATTAGCTTAGCTAAGATTGTAATTGCTATTACTTTTCCAGCAAAGCCAAAATATTATTTGAAAGTATGGAAAATAAAAAGCTTCGTAAAACAATTATTTTTTATTATCTTGTTTACCATTATGTCATGAAGCGGTATACATGATGCATACAAATTTACAATGGCAGGGACGTGGCGGTTTATAAACAAAATCTAATATCTAATCCATCAAATTAACTATTTTCAAGTGAATACTAGTTACAATTATATGGCAACACTCGTGTTTGTATAATGCAGCGCCACCATAGAAACTTTATAACAATTTGGAAGAAAAGAAAGGTGACGTCACGTTATACAACATAAATACATGTTTGTTAATGCAACATATAAAAAGTTTTAAATAATTTGTTTCAGTTACAAGTTCAGCCCAAAACAAAACGTTAAATCAACTAACAACTATGTCATACAAATATTTAAAAACTAGTTAATTTTTTTTGTGCTTCAAATATTGAAACAGTTATAAATAACTCTTGTAAGAACGTAATATACGTTAATAAAATAATAGACGAAAATAATACATCATTGTAGTAGATATTTGGGGTAAAATTTATAACAAAGAAATTATTTCCTTAGCACGCTAATAAAATGTAATACGACATGTCTAACCAATAAAATTTTATTACAAACAATCCCTTTTTAAAAGTATGGTAGGTATTTTGTTTATGTGACAGAAATACTGAAGTAAAAATTCATACACCACTGTGGTACTACGAGTTTTAATCTCGATATAAAAAAATAAGGCGACATTTATTAATATTTAAACAGCACTTTAATTTATAGGACGTGGTGAAAATTATTGACACGACAAAAAACTAGGTAAAATAAAGTAACGCATTCAAATATAATTTGACAAATTTTGTGTCTGCAAATAATTTTGATACCACAAGCAAATAAAGATTCTAGTGTCGGTTATTATTAAAGTGTCAAGTGGCTATTACACAATTTTTTTAAATCATTGACTTAACCTGAACCTATGACCGAAATTAGTAGTTTATTTGTCAGTTGAATTCGTTATAGGCTCGCCGAGCATTTAATAGGAGCCTGTGAAACCGTGTTTTAAAGAACAGAGTTGCTTATAAAGCTAGTATAATGAGCGGAGAATATATGAAAAATGATAACTAGATAGATGCTGAATTATGAAAAACTGCATAAGTAATTATATCTCATAATATGTATTCAGTAGATTTGATTAAGTATTGATAGAGTATTCTACAGTTTTGCAAGTTAAAGGACTGTAGTTATTGTTTGTGTGTGTCCATTCGGATACTTAGTTCCTAGTCATCTTCGCAGGTTGCGAGAGCTACGGGCGCCGAGGCGAACCTCATAACCCCGGTTGGGTCGCGAAGCAAAAACTATCCCCTCAGTAAAGGGCCGCATTACTGCGCATTTGCCATAGTGGCTTATGAGCTCCCGCGGATACGGTCTCCCGTCAGGTGGTCGCGCGTGTAGCGGGGCCAGGTCGCGTAGATGAGCAAGCGGTCCATTGTCTGTCCTCTTAAACATAGCACTCGTCACTGCGCGCTAGCGCTGGAGGAGTTTGTGAACCACAAACTCCTCCAGCGACTATATCCGCAAGACACGCGCGATCACGTACGTAGCGACTGGCTCCGTGATGACCCGTAGGAAGATGTTCTGCTGGGCTTGCAGGCGTTTCTGCTGGGCCCGGGAGGTTAGCGTGTACCGTGCGGGGGCGATGTAAGTGAGGCATTACCGGATATATGTCTTGTAAAGTCCCCAGTTTCGTCCGTGTAGGAAGTCCAGACGCTAGTACCGGCCGCAACAAAGCGCGGGCTGTTCTCGCCTGGTTGACCATTTGGTCAACCTGCGAGTCGATCCGCAGCGCGCGGTCGATACTGCATCCTGGCCTCTGAACTTTAATCGTCCCGGCATGGAGCGCCTCTTGCTGACATATAGCGCCGTCGTCGTATCCTCTCGGATAACTTTGGAAAGTTATTGTTCTAATAGGATAGCAATACTCTACAGCGAGCACGGAAATAACATCTTATGTATCTAATGAGGTAAAGTTTGTGACTACACAAAAAGGAAACGCTAAAAACGAACTTTGAAAGTTCAAAAAAAGGTAACTAAAAGTAGTTTTTACACAACCCTAAAAGCAATATGACGATAGACTTACAGTCTTAAATAAGAATATTTCACCACTGGCATATAACTTCAGTATTAACAACGTTGTGCTACTTGAAGTTGCATCGACGTTGTGCAAAAATATATTTTAGAGAAACGACGAACCTACTTAACTTTTTATTTTCATTATTTTTAGAATAGCCTCATATTTTTCAATTTTAAATCCTTTATTCGATGCAACTTCAATATGACATACTTATAATATGTGTTTGCAAACTTGTGTTCTGAAAAATATATGATTTCTTATTATTATGCTGGTAACTGTCTATTGTAACGCGTGTTGTGCCATTAAGTCTATTTATTATCTGCATTTATATATATTGTTTACCCTAAATAAAGAAGACAATCTCTGTAAAATAAGGATGATTAAGCACACCTCTAAACAAAATCTTATCATATTATATACAGTCAAAAATAATTACTAACTAAGGCAATACAACTTTTAACAAGGTTGTTTTGTGTTCACAAATCAAACGCGCAACTACCATATCTCAGCAACACTCTAAACATAATAATATTCAAACGACCAGTAGTAGGACATACTTCTTAAACATAACTTTTTTGAGTTACTATATCGCACAAGTACATAAATGCCTCATTCCAAAATCGCCTCTGTGTAATTTATTCATGTTACGTCGCACAAAGTAATAATATGATGATGATATAACAAAATCTGCAGTATACATGAGTCGAATACATAATATTTGACTCTTTTTTTTTAGAAATGAAGTCCGTGTCCAAAAATGGGGCCAAGGAAAGGGGCCAACTTATACCAACATACCCATAGCACAGACAAGTGGAGCTACGTTCGTTCGTAGCTGTTTCGCAGCGCCACGAGCTCGTGTTGCGCTGCAGGGTAGTTTTATTTTAGGTTTAATTTTTATCATACGCGGCAATCCTTAGAATGTCTACTTTTAATAAGGACTTCGTTTGCGATGTAAAGAATTTGACGAACTAAAGGAAAACGTATTTAGGGAGAACTTTTATATTCCCCTTATTATATTTCTTTTGCCCTGGGCTTAATAAATTTGTATACACTGTGTTGTGTGTACCTAGTGTGTGTTGACGAGGCATTTTATTCACACAGAGTTGAGTGTGGAATAGTGGTGTCAAAAACATTTAAGGCAGATTATGTTCTTAATTGATATTATATTTTATTTATAAAAGGTTAAATGCTTCTTCTATTGCTTTATATATCTTAAATATCGTGAAATCTAATTTTCAGGAAGTAAATATTTTTGTGACTCACTTATAAGTATTCTTATAATATACTAAATAACTATAACATTGTACTCTAAAAAATATGTATAATTATCGAAGGCTAATAATGAGATTGTAATCACAGTAATGTTTTTCAAGTAACGAGCCCACATCATTACTAAAGAATAGACCTTCTTGCTATAAATACCGTTCGGTAAATCCGCGAACCAAAACAATTCGTTAACTACCCTCACATGTACACAAATTGAAGGCAACATCAAGGTATACTTTATTTATTGCTTTTGTTATTATTATGTACTTTATATATCACCATACGTTTATATACAAGCGCTATATAGATCTCAATTGCGCATCATCGTAACCAAATTCACAAATTTGTCAAGAATTTCATTTATTGAAAAATAGTTACCTTTGACAGCTATAGTCAGTCTCAAGGCAGTAGATGTTAGAATTTTTAAATTCTTTGATTATTTTGTATTATAAATGATAATATTGTTATCGTATCATTATTTCGAATATAATTATTAGTACTAGTATAATATTTAAGCTCTGTTATATTTGTTCGTATACAAAGAGATTTTTATTGATTTTCATTTAATATAATAGTGTGATTATTCGGTTAACATTACTCGCTAGTTGTGACAGTCTAATGTTTCTCTAGTGAGTGCGTGTCTCTATAAAAATAAAACGGTTAAATTTACTACGGGCAACATCTAACAACCATCTAATGACTTGCATAATATTTTACCTACAATATACTTTATATAGTATACATATATATAAATGCAATCTTCAAAATGCATAAAACAACAGTTATTATAACTATAAATTGTATAAAATATTAAATAAAATCTATTGAAGTGAGGTAGATGGATGGAATTCACAATTTGTGTGGATATTTTTTATTTATAACGTCGCCTTATTGGCCCGAATGTTGAGGTAGTTGGATGGAATTACTATGTAAGAGGCCCTAATTTGTGACAGGAACCTTACATACACGTATAAAGTTACTACTCACTAAGTAATTAACTACTAAAACAATCTCACAAGTGGCGAGTCGACGGTATGATCTAAGTGTACGCAGGTGAGGCGTGGTATTGTGGCATCGCTTTAACAACGAAGGGATACACTAAATTCTAACATTCTTATAAAACCGTCAGCGTTACAAGACCGATACCTCGTAAACACGCCGATATCGTCCCAGAATAATTCATTAGCGACTTACATGCAGTCGAGAGTTACTTAATAGTTTACATTATAATTGTTAATGGCACCAACGACATTCCACGGGTCAACAACAAAACCGCTTAAAGTGATTCAGCTAATGACGTAACATATAATCAAGCACCGTTTGAAAAACCATCAACAAACACCCTAACAGTTTCACTTGTACGAATTACTACAGCAAATCTCGATAGTCACCATTTCATGAATTCTTATTATGTTCCTCGTCAGAGTAGCCGCCATCGTCTTGCCCGCTGTGATCGTGTTCCGTACTGTTCGTTCTGTTCCTGTCATTGTCATTGTAGCTTTTGTTGTAGTAATCCTTACTCATGTCTTTGTCCATCATGTCTTGTTTATCCATATCGCTTTCGCTCATGCTGTCATTTCTTTGTTTTTCTTTTCCCAAGTCTAAAGGTTCATCAGAATCGCGCATTATGTCCGGTTTGCTTATGTTTTCATTATATTGTCTTTGCATTTGTTTCAAGAAACGCTGGTGGGCCAGTGTCGTTGGTGGAGGAGGCAGCGAGCCCATTTGAGGCGATGGTTCATCGTAGGTCTTTCTCTCCATATGCATGGCGTTCATTTCTCCATATTTGGCAGCTTTCATTCCTACGAAAATAAAATATTCGTTATACCAACAAATTGCTTCAGTATGTATAATGATTACGCAGCCTTTAGTCTTAATTATAATTACCGAATACGTTTTCTCCTATATATTGCAGGTACGTGTCTAAAATAGCAGATCCCCCTCCAAAACCTGGCGGATAGTCATCGGGCTTCATTCTTCCTATGCCGTGCGGTAGATTTTCCACTGCTTTAGCGCTTACAGCCCGGACTGCTGGCACTTTAGTGATTGTTGTGTTTGTAAGATTGTTTATGTCTGAAATTAAATTTTATCTTTAATTCGTACTTTTCTACACTTCTATAAGTTTTGCTTATATTTGTATGGTAAAATGTTACTGTAGCTAAAATGCTTATTCATAAATCAATAGGATAATATCCAGTAATAGCTTTGACGATTTGATGCGAATATGTATAATAACTTAGATGTAGCGTAAATGAAATAGGTAGCACTTACGTGGTGGCGAGACTGGCATGGAGTCTTGGTACTTGGACTGACTTAGATCATCATGGTCGTTATCCCCGCACATGGAGCTGGTTTCGGATGCGGCAGATTTGGCGTCCAGTTTTATATCACAACGACGAGCTCCTGTGGGAGAAGCCCTTGCGCGTAATTGTTCAGGCGACACTTTTACACCAGCTTTTGCCAGTAATCTGAAAATAGCATTTCATGGATACAAATTGATGTCTTAAGTTTACGCGAACATTACTCATTACAATAAAACTACTTTTACGGATTTTATTTAATTAAATAAACCGCGATAAAATCCGCAAAAGTAGTTTTATTGTAACTGTAAATAAACTGCGATAAAAACACTTGAAAGTAGTTTTATTGTAATCAATGATACACATTTGATATCAGTAGTAGTCGGTAGTCGTTACGCTTTGACTGCGGAAATCACTCATTATTATCCACATACACACATTCACTACACTAAAATTATTATAAATGCGAGCATTTGGATGTATGAATGTTTGTTACTCAATCACGCCACAACCACTGGATAGATTTTGATAAAATTTGACGATATTGTAGCTTTTGTACCAGAATAAGAATTAGGCTATAGAAAACGCTTGCACGTGGTTTTGTCTATGATATAACGCGGGTGAAATGACAGGGCAAAGCTTGTGTTACGTGCATATAGTAGAGTCTGCAACCTAATTCGTACCTGGAGACTGAAATATTCACTATTCAGATTGTAATATTAATAAAATAGAAACTTTGCTTACAACGTCTACATGAGCCACAACAATAAACCTCAGCACTCAGCACAATAAATCCTACCTAATGATCATGCGTAGAGCAAGAACACTGAAACCAAGCGAGTCAACGTGTTTGTATCGTTGAAGACGTGCTTATTTAAATCACTTCAAATAAATACACGAGTGACATAACATAATTTTAAAAATATAATTGAACCAATATAATTATATCGGTAGTATGTTTCACGACAGTTCTGTTACAAGTGTATTTACCGACACAATAATTTACGTATTATAATATATTGTTTTATGGCAATATATTAATTATATCATGATCATACTGGCTGGCGAGTTCTGGATCGAATCGAATCGGCATTTGAAGCACAGGCAGATCTTTTGTAGATATTCCTCGGTGTTGGCGGGACATGTGAGAGTGCAACGAGTTTCTTGACTTTGCCACCGTTCCACAGAGAACACACCTGTTAAAATATTATGAAATATATTAATATGTATATAGTCATCATCCCTTGCCTTATATAGGCTAACTCCTTTCTTTTTAATAATAATATACAAACATATATCTAATAACAATAAAAAATAATCTAAGGTTGGTTTAGAAAAATACAAGATACACGGTTTCATACTGTAATATTATCCTGGACTGTCTCTGAGTCCGTGAATGTATATAAATATATATTTTTGCAAAGTTAACTTTTGCGTATGATTTCAAGTTGTTTTTGCCCAATGAATGTCCATATCTTTTTTTACGGGTGGTTCTGAGACACTGACTTACTTACCTTACATTTCTGTAAATTAATGAAGGTAAAACCCAAATCTATAAAGGCGAATGTTTTTAATGACGACACTCTCTATTATTGTTAATCAGACGTATGCCACATTACATCAACACCTAACATCTCCATCTACTAGCGCTGCTACGTTGGCGTAGCAGTACAATGCGTGACACTTGCCTGTATCCAGGGCAGACGGTGTGCTTATCTTCTAAATGAGTCCGAAGCGTGTGTGCTGAGCGGTATATTTTTCCACATTTCGGGCACGGCCTCGGGTCAGTAGCTCTCACTCGTAACAAATCTTGAGTCCGTCGACATCCTGCCAATTAACATATACTCACGGTAATATGTATGTTTTTGAACATCTAAATAATATATTACTTTATGTCTTACCTCATGTACTATGTTATTTAACGTGTGTTTTGATTCATTAAAAGATAATTTTCTACTTGGTAGTTTTATTGTTTGATATAAGCAGACAATTTTCTTGTATTAAAAATTAAATTACGTATATATCGCATCACTAAATACAATCGCAACTAGGTCGTTTACTCACAAGTAACATTTGGTTATTGGGTTGACTAATTTACATTGTTGAACGCTTACAAATATTTATATAATAAGATATACGACTTTGCCTCACAGGCGCCAGGAACAATTTTAACTACACACTAAGTATCTTTTACCAATATTTTATGGAGATCATACGTTCCTATCGCATATATTTTTAGCGTAATAGACCTTAAAGAATACTTTTTGTATGAAAATCTTAATTTGATCAAAGTCTCTTGCAGTTGCTTGCGATAAAATTAAGAAGTTTTCAGTACAATATCTACCTTGGTACCTTCTTTAAAATATTTTTAAGAGTAAACAAAATTCATGGATATCTATAAATTTAAACTTGATGACTCACGGACCCATAATTTATTGCGTATCATTAAAATACAATTTCGCCACAAACGTTTGGAATTTCTTTGTGTGTGGGTGAGTATCTATATATAAATGATATTTGTTTCATTCAAAAAGATCTATTCACGCATATAAGTAGTGATTTGGGAAGATATACACGACTAACGTATATTATTGCACGCGCTACCAGTCTTTAATCAAAGGCTACATTTTATGTACAATCTAATGCTATAAGCAAATCTGTTACTCCCACGAAATAACCTTCTGTACAAAAAATATGATTCACTGATACATCTTTTCAGTTTGTTTTACACTCTACGGTGGCACACTAGAATACATTTTTCTAAAGCTATAAGGAACCACAAAACGAACTTAGATTACTTAAAATGAATTTCATTACCGTCTAGTTCTGAGGTTAACTATTTATTGTTCTGCTTCGTTATGGAAAAATATGTGAGCGCAATGTCTGCAGCACCATCCCAGCGGTTGTAACTACATGTAATCTTGTTCATTACTTCACCTATGCACTGTGCTCAGTACATCTACGTAATTGACAGATGGTACTATAAACATGACACTGTTACATCTATTTGGTGTTTTAAAAACTTTTCCCTTAACAAAATATATGCGAAGGGAAAATGTCATTTTTTTATATACAGTTTAAATAAATCCTTTCTTATATGTTCCCCTACTATGACTAGATATGTTTTAGATTGTGCACGTTGCCTACAGTACAGGGCTAAACAAATTTAAAAAATAATCCCTATGAATTGTGAACATATGCTTATCTATTGCGTTTCAAGGCATTCGATTTCATTACATTCTATTTCGTATTGTCTTATCTATGGTCAAAAATATGTTTATGTAACGGAGAAACGGTATACAACAGACTGGCTCCTTCGTTCTCGAAGTCGGTTAACTTTTCCTCCTATGCAAGGTAGGGTTTACAAGTTATTCAATATTGGACTAACCAAATGGTATAGGAATATTATAGTATAGAAATATTATAGTATAGGAATATTATAGTATAGGAATATTTTTAATGGGCCTCTCGTTCCCACCACTGCTACTCCTATGTCGTCAGGATCCGCAGCGGCAATCACTATGACACTTCGATGTGATCTTAGGGAGCCCGAAGGAAAAAGCTAAAACTGTCTTGCAAACCACAACAAATTTATGACGAAGAATATAGGGGACGAAGCTATAGGAGTCTTTGTTTCCAATTAAGAGGACAAAAATTAACAAGGAATATTAAATATTAGCATATGTCGTAGAATTTTTAGCGACCTTTTACGTGAAACAATCTGTTGTATACTGTTGGAAGAGTTGATAATATAAGCACTGATATCCTGATAAAAATAAATCACAAAATCTATCACTATCCGACAATAGGTATAAAATAGTTACATTTACAATAATCATAGACAATTAAATGCATACATTTTCATTAGAAATTTTTACAATTTATTTTATCTGTACAACAAAATAAATCACAATGTACAGTGGGAATTATAATACCAGGATACCTCTATGTATACATAGCACATACAAACACAAGAAACCGAAAATACAAAGGAGACATAAGCAACAATGGAAGTTACAGACACATTCGTGAAATATATGAATGGTCAATTCACTTAGTTGCACTTCGTAATCTATCAATGGCACCAATCATCACAAGTCATAATGCGCTTTACAAAACTATTACTCCGATTATACTAAAGCTAAATGGAAGCCATAAAATGTTCTACACAAATAATAAGTTGTATGGGAAGACTTGATATTTATTTAAGTTATTTTAATACGGCCGTTTTTTTAATTGTGGCGGCGACTCAACTGAGATAACTTATTATTGATGTAGATAAACCCCATGGAGCTCTAGTCAAATCAAAGTTGTACTTAAACAATATCAGTCTATACTACTACAAAAATAATTTTCAGTCATTTACCCTAAAACTTTATACATCGTTTACGTACGTACATTACTGCGGAATATGAAAATGTGTTAGGAAATCAACGTTATCTAATCTTCTCATAACTCTGTGGGTCTCATCCACTCGTAGTTCCGAATCACAGCCGTTTATACCAATAAAATCGGTAGTCGAAATATTGAGTTGTAGGTTCCTTTTCATTAAAATTACGTTTAGTTTGCCCAACCACAACTCCATTTTAATGTCTTCATTCTTTCCCACTGGCGGCGGTGTTTGATCCTCATGTGGTTACGAACAGAATTTGGGTGCGCAAAGTACCGTGCACAGGAGGCCACCGGGCATACCGGACTGTCCCGAGGGTAGTGTGCCTCTAAATGTCTCCTTGCGAGTGCCAGCGAATCCAAACTTATGAAACATAGCGGACACTGTAGACACTCGTTCCGTATTGTGGAGCTGTCGGCCGTGTCATTCCCTTCCAGGTACTTAAGCAACTCGCTTCCTCGCTCCTCCCCTTCGACGTAATCGCTTATCGCCGGCTTTGCCAACGCGCCCCTCGCGGCATCTGCAATGCCGACAGCACCATATTACTCAAAGCAAGAGCGTTTGGCAAATCCGACGAATAGCGTAATAAACTTCTACGGCGTTAATAAACGGTCTAAAAATATGGCCTAATACTGATTCAATAATATGAATTGATATATGTTTCGAATAGATAAAGGTTCTGTGGCGCGATACGTTGTGTGACAACACAAGAGTAGCCCGGCTGACTGGTAACTCTGATCACTAGCAGGTTCGAGGTTAAACACCGAAGGCAATCGAAGGGAAGGGTGTACCCTATAATATGCGCGTTCTCTAAGAGTTCTGTCGTTGACGAATCCCATGAGCTTGCAGTTGGTGGTTGATGAGGTAATGCTTCGTTTTGCATTTCTTGCCGCAGTGTTGACACGGAAACCACTGGTCACGGTCGGTCTGCGAGTGCACATTGAGCATATGCTGGCGCAGATTTGAAGTGGAGGAGTAGACGCGGCCGCAGAGTGGGCACTGCGGCCGGTAGCCCATCGCCGCCCCGCCCGCGAGAGCCGCCCCTGTAACACAGAGGCGGCGATTAGTATGATCATCCGTTTGCGAGGTCGTTTAAGCGCTACTGTGAGTGTATCGGTCTAGATCCGCGGACGGGGCTAGCTCGCGCCTCCTCTGTTTGACGCCGTGTATCGAATTCATGTGTATCTGCATGTACTGGCGCGTCTTGAAGCCTTTCCCGCAGACGGGGCACGAGTGTGACAGGTCACGCGCCGCGTGCACGTTGAGGATATGCTGCTTGAGGTTGCTATTGTTGCTGTAGAGCTTGCCGCACTCGGGGCACGCGGGCTTGCCGGCCGCCTCACCGTTAGCGAAGCCGCCGTAGGAGTACCGCTCGTCGGGCTTGCCGCCCGCGGACTTGCCGTCGCCGCCGCCCGGCCAGTTCGCTCCTGGGGCAGACGGACTCGCGTTCAGTTCTCGCTCGCCCTAGCTCTTAGTACGCTCGAAACGACTCGCCAATTTTTTTCCATTATCGATTTTATTTTTCAGATATTACGATGTAACCTCCATTGTTGCTTAGACATTTATAGGAAATATTTTTATCGAGGGAGCATGCATTAATATTTACGCAATAAATTTATAGAGAGACAAAAACATTGAGGACTACATATTGGAATATTTGATAGTTAGTGTTACCTATTGTAAGTAGGGGTACATGACTCAGTGATGTAGGTACAATTAGGGATAATCGTAAAATTGACACTCGGTCGTTAACTTTATTGATTTTTTATTGTTACTTCTGGTAAAGTCTAATTACATCAATATCTTAATTGTACCGTAGGCTGAGTCGTGTATAAAATAAAATAGTGTTAGTGTATTGATATTGAGTACTTACCAAAGCTGTCGGGTATGCCTGATGGTCCAGGAAGGCCCGGGAATCCTAAAATATGTTTAGTTATTTCATCAGATTGTCAAACAAATAATATAATACCTAGAACATAGAAAATAGTAAACTACACCGACCAGGTAAGTTGAGTAGACCCGGAAAATTATGTGGTAGGGCTCCGTTGGTGTTGGCCATGGACGCAGGATCATCGTAGTCAATTGGTTCTTGTTTTGCTCGGTTCTCGCCTTCAGTATCGCTAGCCCCCGCGTCAGAAGACGAGTCTTCAATATCACCCGTCTGCGAACAAATGGTTCCTGTGAAGTGTTTTTGTATGCAACGTAATCAAATTGAAATAATACCTTACTTTTTAAGATTTTTTTTATAGTATATTAGGGCAAAAGCAAATCGGGGCATTTTCTCGATTACCAAGGCCCATGAGCATAGCTACTGTGCCGATGCGTTGTCCTCCTTTCGTCCTCCCCTCTAATGGGCCTCCGGCCCATAACACGCGACGACGACGACACCAACGACATCACTTTATGGTGTGTCTTGTAAGCAAGAGGTACCTCCTTGGTCGTGCCGGTCCAATACCGCTACAATGCATCGTGGCACTACCTCTTACCTACTAAATTCAACAAGACAAACAATGTTAATTGATTTGGAACACGAAGAGGAAAACACATTTAATAATATGTTCATTTACGGTGTAGAAACTTAAGAATATTTGTGTAAACATATCCCTTACCAAGTTGTTGGAGACTCCGGACATATTTTGATTCTGTGCGTTTTCTAAGGCGTGACTAAACAGGGCTAACTCGTGTCCATTCGTGCCAAGTCTTTCGGGGCTCGTTCCTTGTACTGCTAGAAGTTGTTCCGTCCTAAACCAATAAGATAAATAACAATATTTTAAATGTTCACTATGACACTTTTATTGTGGCCTAAAATTTGCTTGACATCCTTAAAAAGAAAATGAATCAAAATCACTGACGCATTCAATAAAAAACGAGTTCTAGGAAAGTTGTGGCTGAAGTTCATTGACTCGAAATCATGGTAATTCACAAATCATATAAAGTTGGAGATGACTTTATTTAGCATACTTCAGTATATGGAGACACTGACGTGAATTGTAATTCTGTTTGCTATAAACGGCTGTATGTAATCATAGCTTAAGCTTCTACGACGACGACATCTTATATTACTAGAGTAGGTAAATAAATAAATTATACTTGATGATAAATAAAATTTCTAATTACTCTATATTTAACATGTTAAGTGACTACTCCACGGGATATGTGTATAAAAAATTCACAAAAAATTTCATAATAACGTTAGCTCTTGCTTTGATTTGATTCGCATTGATTTACAAAAAAAAAAAAAAAACTGTCTAAGTTATTAGTAGAGTTCGCGGTGATCTTAATATATTTTTTTATGTCTATGGTTGAAAATAGGTCGTTAACAAGTTTTGGTGTGCTCCCCGACGTTATGTAATATTATTAAAACGAGTTTGCATTTCCTATCTCCACTTTCCATGATCGGCTACTAAATACACTATAAAATTTTATGCAAGATTAACATGTGTGTGTGAGGTGGTGATAGATTACCTACCTTCTTGATTTAACTTCCGTCACTTCATCTCTTAAAGCGTAAAAATAACGACGACTGTGATGTTAAAATCAATATTTGGATAAAAAAGATCAACACCTGGTTTTCATCTGCGCTTGGTACAGATCCGAGGATCTCGCTCGCTTCGGCGGCGGAGTGTTGGACGAGCCTTCCTCCGGCCGACGGGCGCGACGGCCCTCCCTCTGCTGCGACTCGCGGCCCTCTCTGGACCCACCGCTACCCGTCTCCGTCCACGACGAGACTGACTATTGATCATATTTATAGTACAACATGTATTAAATATTTTCCACATGTTTGTTGGTAATATTCATAAAATAAAACATAAATCGACAGTTGAGTACGTAGCGCGCAAAAACTACAAAAGTGGTTCTTTATTCAAAATATTGTAATATCTTCATAGTACAGGTGGGCCGTGGTGTTTGTATTTTTGGTCAGTATTAATATTTATTCTGTTTTTTAAGTCAAGCTTCTTTACGCGCGCTTGACTTGGGGCACAAACTGTTGGTACGTGACGAGAACGTTACGAAAACGAAGCTAACGGAAGTCGAGAGGGAGAAATAATACTGTCTAAGTACACATTTTACTTCGGTAATGTGGTCTGAAATACTCTCGTTTTTTTATATGAATTTTTAAACTACACTTCCATAACAGTAGGTAGGTACGTATAGTAGGTAATGTTGCACAACAAATAGTGCTACAACAGACAGTAAAAAATATTGTTACGAGGGCGGATTGAAGAGTACTCGGCATAACATAGATTCACTCAATTCTAAAAAACGAATCTACCCACATTATTTAGTTCAGTTCAGACTTGATAACTGTGTGAAATTCGAAAAGTGTGCCATCATTAGTTATGATTTTATATTTTTTTAAGAAAGCAATCGGACATAGTTTCTACAAAAGGAGCAAATCGAGCAGCGTGCCGTCAATAAGTACCTCTATCAGAACGGGCTATGGCGGAAAGCCATCTATGATGATATGGTCAGTACTTTAGGAGCTGCTGCACTGTATTATTCATCCGCCAAAAATGGATAGCAGAATTCAAGCGTGGTAGAGAGAGTGAAAGATGAACCCCGCCTATACGTCAGAAACAAAACAACAATCAAAACGGTGGATAAAGACCTGGTTCACCACCCCCTAAAAAGGCTAAGGCGATTTTGTCTGCAAATAAGGTAATGGCTCCAGTATTCTGGCACTCGAAGAGTGTGATTATGATTGATTATCTTGAAATAGGTCAGACACAAACTCGGATTAGCACTGTACTTTAAAATCTCATTTACGACAGGACTCTACTACACACTACAACAGGACTATTTTGACTCTAAGGAAGAATCATTTTTTTTCAACGGTATAAATGCCTTAAATGGAAGATGGCAAAAGTGCATCAAACTTGATGGTTATTATGTAGAAAAATAAAAATATAACTGATAATATAAATATAACACATACTGAAAGTGTTTATTTTCTTGATTAGGCCGAACACTTTTCAATCTACCCTCGTATGTTTATTTACATTACAGATAAAGAAAAAAAAATGTTAAAAGTAAAATAAAATGATTGATTACCATACTCACAGGTGATTCCTTCTGGTCCAGCGTCGCCATGGGCGCGGGCGGCGGTACGTCGGTCAGCCCTCGCACTTGTAGCAGTTGCGCTGCTCTGAGGAACTCTTTCAATTGCTCTTGTCCGATGTGCACCTCCCCTTGATACATAAACCTGAACAAGAAATGTGTAATTAGTACTTACACTTGTATGTGTAAGAGGAGAGACCTCTTCTCTTATGCGACGTAAATAGAAATAGCGCATAGTTATTCCCATTTTCACCTTGTTATGTGTTGCGCACCGCTACATATTAATGCCACAGTATAAATAATATTATTTTTATGCTGAGGTAGTGCATAACTTAGCCGAAGCGACGTTGAGTTTGCAAAAATATAAAATTTACCATTTTTTTTTCATCAGCATCAGCAGTTTTGATATTAAAAGGATTATATGACTACAGTCCTTATTAATTTTCATACTTTCATTAACTATTTAAGTAGAGGGTTATGTAACATTTTTATGTTATCAATTCTTCTTCTTGCATTTTTATCATGGAATAAAATATTTCACCTTTCATTGATAACAGACGAAAGTGTTTGTTTGTGTTACCTGAGAAGACTTTCCATGTCTTTGTCGTGAACATCTCTAAGTATGACGATGGGGTGTTGACAAGGGTTCGCCTTCAGTAACCTCCGGAAGTATGGACTGCACGCCGATAGGACCACCTATGAGTGAAAGAGTGTGTTCACACTTTATTATTGCTTACCGGTCTCTGTTGCAAGGATTTCCGTTGCCATTAATTTTATTAGAACGCTCTAAACCGACATTCTTTTAAGGACGTCGATGATACCACTCCATCGTCGAAGTCGAAAGAACTGTGGTTCAAAGCTACTCGTCCTTGCTGAAGATCACAGTTCACTTTGTGTCACTTAGAGTAAAAACTCTTATTATAGCATTACTTTCAGTAAGAAATTTGTTTACAATTGTAATTATGCTCAATTATGTAAGTATTCGAGTCTATGTCTTCTATACTAAATACTTATACCAGGCAGCGGATTGCGGGTGAGTAAAAACTCAATTATAGCTATAAGATGAAATAAATATGCTCTTAACCTCACAAAATGTCTTAGCGTAATATATACGACGTTAAGGTGAATGTATTGAGTGTGTGTGACAACGAAGTAAATTCAGCTCGTGGTTCCTTGTATAGTCAACTTTATGGGAGTGTTTACGCTTTACTTTAATCCTTTGAAAAACAATAGAGTTTTTATTCGAAGAATAAATTTTACGCGGAAATATTCAGACGAAACTGGACGTGTCGTAAATTTTGTCAATTAACATCGAATAAATAAACGATAATTTAATTGAACGCCAAAGCAATCTTCGATCGGAGTACATACCTTGATTGCTTCGCTATGTATGGTGATTCATTATTGCTAACCAAATAAAATGGAATATGGAGATTTGACACGAGAGGATGATCTCATTTAACATTCTCTACGTTTTATGTGTGCAGGTTTTTTAAATTATTTAGAAAGTAATATTTATGTTAGAATATAAAGTCGGATAGACATCGGTTTGGGGAGAGGGGACCAGAATTACGAGCCATGTGAATCTGTTGCTGTGGTATATCTACATTACACGGCTTTCTCTTCATCACCGGTAGCGTTCGTCAATACGGTACACATATGCATGGCACTACAGCGTCCTATGCAGCATGGCATTATATTTTACTAGATATGTTATAAGTGCTATTATCCCGTTAAATTTTGTAAAAATTTTAGTAATAAATATAAAATTATACTTAAGTTGTACATTTTGTAACTTTTCAATTTATTAAATGCTAATAGAAGTCGTAATTAAATAATATTTTATATCGGCTGTTCACCGTCGTTTAATAAGTCCCGGAATAGACTTACAACTGCCTTCCTAGATCTCAGATTCTTTCTTGTGAAATATCGGGATATGTTGGCCTGGTCATGATAATTAATATAATACTAGTGCAATGCAACTTTGTCCATAAATAGTAGTGCGACATACATCTGCTTTTTTGTAGTACCTACAGGGACAAAGCGCTCATATCAGTCAGCATAATTGTTATGCATACCCCCTTTCCTTCTTCCCCTCTAATGTGGCACCGGAAACTAACCGCTCGGGAACTTGACATAAGTGTCACTTTGCGGCAGTATTATGTGATCGAGAAGTTCAGTCGTGGCGGTGCATTTGACTGCAATGTAGCATGGCACTACCTCTTACTAAAATAGAATTTAAATATAGGCTTTTTTAAGAGGTAGTGCTATTCTACATTGCAACGGAATTGGATCACACGATCGGATAGACCGGGACCTCTCGCTCACTTGATACCGCGTTTCGTGCTGTTTGTTAGTAGCCGGTGTCCCATTGCTAGGTGGAATGGAGGGCAACGCATCGGCATAGTAATTATGCTGATGTTCATGGGCGTCGGTAGTCTTAGAAAGGCTCCCACTGCACGCTTGTCACCCTATACCATAAAGAAATGTTTGGATTTAAGCCTACGATGCCGTGGTACAGAATGCAGCTGGAGTAGCAGCAGATTACATACCTTGTGCGCAGTGAACGTAGCGCCGGCACAGGCGAGCGTGACGTCCACGAAGTCCTCCTCGTCTCGCAGCCTCCTGAAGGAGGAGACCATGGCGGAGTGGAAGTCGTTCCAGCGCAGAGAGTACTGCTGCTCGCCGCCGTTGGCGCCGCCTGAGTGTAACCGGGCTGTTAGCCACTTAGCATGTTAATAATTTCTATGTAAATAAAATTCAAAAGAATACAAATAAGAAATAATAAAATACGGCCATTGAAAGAGACGTTTTCCCAGCAGAGTACCGATGACGATAAAGAATAAACACAAAATTCTGTTATTCCTATGACGTGTGTACATACATGATAATTATGCATGATAAACGATAGGTACAAACTTATATGAAAAAGTAGGTAAACGAACACATTTGTAATTAAATGAAATAGTTCAATTAAATTATTTCTTGAGAAGCATCAATAAGTATGTTACGACTAGATAGATTATTTAATAATACTATACGTCGGGTCAGATAAATAATTAAATAAACCGCGATAGAATTCGTAAAAGCAGTTTTATGAGTAACATTCGCGTAAACTTAAGACATTCATACTATTGCGTTTTCATGTCCAACATAAAGTTATAGCGATGTAAGCGGTCTTTGTTTACCGATTTTAAAAAGTATACGCGTTCCTCTTTTAAAAGTTAAACTCATTGTGCTGTACTGCCACCTGGGAAGTATAATATTTCGACAACATACATAGACACATAACATAAAGTACACAGACCAATTATAAACCATGACAACAACGTCAGTTTTCACCACACACCTTCACGTCAGTTTCCAATTTGTGTAGGGAACCGAGTGACACATGCTACGGCCCACGATCACGGTTATCGATTTGTCCTGCTTCCTCCACAAAATATAGTAAAATTTACATAGCAGAATTTTTTCAATGAAATATATATTTTTTTAATAATTAACTCTATATATTGTTTCCGTATATTTACGCGAATGTTATTCATTGTTGAGTCCAATTGACGGATTTTATCGCGTTTCTTTACATTTTCTTGTCTTTGATTGTATAACAGGACAGCACAAGGATTTTGACATATTCGTTCATGACGGTGGTTATGTCTCATTCCACGAGAAAATCTAAAGAAACGCGATAAAATCCGTTAAATAGACAACTTTACAAATTAACTCTATAATTGAATGTTATATACCTACTCTTACACCTAGTGCAACCCTAGCCCAGATCTGAGAGGGACCGGCGAAACGATTCACGCCATCATTTTTTTTTAATTCTAAAAGAAAATTACAGTTCATAACACCGAAACTGTCTTTATGGGTAACTTCCTATTCGAAAGGCCCATTCATTTTTTTATAGCACAGGGAGGATAAACGTGCAATCAGACACATTCGATGACTATCAACACCCATTAACATATGCACGGTTGTGCAAATGAAAGTGCAGCTATGCTGTCGCGTTTCGTGCGGTTTATCAGAAGAAAGGCAACACAATAGTTGATATTTAGTAGTCAATATCTAAAAGCATCGGCCGCTCGTTTGCACCTTTATATTATAAAATAGAGATGGCCGCTGTAGCCGAAATTCGGCCGGGACGTCATTATTATTATTATAAAAATTGTGTAACGTTGCTGTTCATTGACATTTAAGAAATTAATATTCCATTAACTTTAAAAGTTCTGCCATTATTCGACGATGACTCATTTAAGTGTGTACAATTTAGTGTTAATGTGCGAATCAGTAACAATTTATAATAATGAAAATTTGTTTATTTGTTTTATGTTCTCGATGAACCAATTAATTGAAAACTATATATATATATATATATATATATATATATATATATATATTCCGTCTTTACTGGCAGAATTTCGGCTGTCGTTGACCTCTTAAGTATGAGTAGCCTATGCTTGAGGGTCCATGTAAACTACATAAGCAGCTACATTTTATTTAATTATTCAATGATTTTTCATTCGAGTCCTTTGCCTCGGAGCTGGACATAAAAATGCTGGTGCGAGCCGTACTTTCCCGCTGTTAGCGGATGACGCATTCACTTTCTCTCTACGACGATTTTTTATAGCTTAGAGGGTCAAACAAGCAGTCGAAGCCGTAACCATCGATCGTTAACATTAAACAAATACGCGTTGCCCACCTACACCCTATGATTTCAATGAACTCCTTAATTTATTTATTGCATAAAATTTTAGGAGATATTGTCGCTTATTGTTAATTTATTTTGAAAAATATGAAGTGCGCCATCAAAAGCTTCTTCTAGGTGCTTTGGGGTCTACTTGAAAGATATATCTCGCCGTAAGTACGACAAAATCGATCTCAAAGAACAACTGAAGCCCATCATTAGGGTCCGTAGCAGAGCGTAATCAAATCTTCTAGCAACATCTGCGGGTATCTTTCGAGACTGACCTGAGAAGTCAAAATACATCAAGCATATTGATTTACAAAAATACATCAACAATTTACCATTACTATTATATTAGGTACCTATATCGAATTAGAAAAGGTTGAATTACAATGAGTGCATTTTAAATAGAATAGGGGGCAGACGAGCCTTTTTACGAAAACTGACGCCCATGAACATCCGCATAATTACTGCCGATGCATTTCCCTCCTTCCTCCCCCATGAGTGTGTAGAGAAACAGATATTTACTAAATATTGTAATCTATTAAAGATACATATTAGTATATTTATGTTAAATACAACATAAATATTATATATTACAAACACATTACATGGAAATAAAAAAATTTACGAAGGTGGCAGCTAAAAAGTATATTAAGTATATTAATTTAACTATGACACTTGATCCCGTGTCATGATGATTTAAGTGATTTGATTTCTCTGATGTTATCTGTGTGACCAATGAACTCTTTTACTAGTAGGATGTGTTCAAACGAGAAATAAAATATCTAGTTTGCTCTCCGAAAAGTCATTACTAGTTTTAACATATGTGAATAATTTACGCCTAGTAATTTAAGAATTATTTTTTAGTCTCTTTTTTCGATATTATAACTGTAACTACAGAGTGCAAATTTCATTCTATACATTTGTGTAGTGTGTAGGTATATATAGCTATGATATGGTAGGTATATATAGCTATGATATGGTAGGTATATATAGCTATGATATGGTAGGTATATATAGCTATGATATGGTAGGTATATATAGCTATGATATGGTATGAATTTTAGACGTTAAGCCTAATATTATTATTTATATTTGCAAATGTTACATTAGTAAATTAACAGCTATTGTATTATTATAATCGCTGTCATCATTATTATCCTATATTCGCTCCACGATCTTTTATCAATAAACGCTCAGATTGTCGAATATCGCATGTTATGGCCTAAATCGAATGTCGGAAAAAACATATAAAACTGCGTACTTTAAGTAAGTGTGTTTGTTGGCGGAAACAAGAGCCCAGGTGTATGTTATATTATTCAGCGGCGCATGCGAAATATCGGAAAAAATTGGTACCGCTTTAAAATTGTAATAAGTAAGATGATAAATAATTTATCTAGACTGTCGTTCGTACTTACGATGCAGTATCCAGGTTGGCTTTTTGTGATGGTTTATTTTTGTTTTCACAAAGGAAACTGGATTATTTCAGTTCATACGATATTCTACATTTTTTTTATAGAATAGGGGAGCAACCGAGGAATCGGAGCCTTTTAATGACTACCGACGCCCACGAACATCCACATAATTACTATGCCGATACGTTGCTCTCCTCCACCCCCATCAAAGGGCCACCGGCTACTCGCAAATCGCACGAAACGCGACACTGAAGAAGTGACTTTACGGCGGCGCAATTCCGTTGCACAGGAGAATGTGGTGTCATGCACCATGCATCGCACTACCTCCTCCTATGCAGCATGGCACTACCTCTTCCTAAAACACTTAGGTACTTCAACGCTTAGAAATGTTACAATTCTCACTTTTCGAAAACTGTACAGGAGCAGTGGTGTAGAGATGGCAAGCTGTTTTTTTTTTCAAAATTACCTCTAGCGTGTACCTAAACGTTACTAGAATAATTTATTCCTGTGTGCTCATACGTACTATTCTGCCAGAAATATGTAGCTTTCTAACATTGATGTCTATATATCTTTTCATTAAGGAAGTAATCGTTGCTTGTGTACAATGTTGGTTTAATTACTTCCGTTTTAACATTTTAACGGAAAGGTGAGAGACATACTGAAAGTTTTAACATGAATTTCCTTCAGGCTAGCAACGCATCAATCATCGAGTGTCGTTATGCTAGCAAGCCCTAACACACTTGGTGTTCAAAATATTGCAGCCAGTAAAGTTTCTGGGATTTTCCACCTATAATTTGTATAGAAAATCTTGCAAATACAAGAAATAATAGTTGGTAAAACGTAATATACTATAAACACACTTCTTTACATAGCTGTGCTAAATTGTATTATCAGGCAATGCCTATTTGCGAGAGAATGCGAAAGTTTCACATGGGTTAAAAGTTTAGTTTCATTTACATGCGTACGATGATAATTACTTTTACAACTTGCTTTTTTATATGTGTTGTAACAGTACATAGAAATAAACAGCCATGTCCACCGTGAGGTGTATATAACATTAGGTATACAGGAATATATTGACGGAGAGGAATTCGGGAAGGAAAACGACGTTTGTCATGCGGTTCTCTGTTTGTTTACCCCTTTAGGGGACACATGAAGATGTGTTGCTGTACTTTCTTAGGGAAGATTATGGATGTGCCCAATGTATTCCCATGGTTTAGCCATGTTCTAATCTGAACTTTTATCAGTTGCATTTTAATCAGAGCTATTTTTCTTTGAGAAATTCTATATTATTACTACATGATATGCGCACGTACCATCTGTTGTTACACTGACTACTAGGTGTTTAAAGTGAAATATAATTTAGAATTTATCAAAGGGCGGACGCTATCGCTGCTAAACTTGTATAATAAAGTGTATGTGAGTAGCAGAGTCGGGGATAATAGGCGGAGTGCGAATGCAGGCGGCAGACGCTACGTCCTCGTGCCGGCCGCGTCCCCATGCGCGCGGGAGGCGCGCGGCGCCGAACCGAGATTTACTGCGTACTTACGTTTCACACCAACACCTCTAACTTCAATTTATGCAATTTAAAAACAATGATTGTAGTATCTACTTTTTACTCTGTTATGGGAAGTACAGACTAGATTTTTCAATGTATAATTACAAATAGTAGGTAGCACATGATACAGTTTTTGTTCAAGTTACTAAAAATACAAAGATATGTAAAAAATCGTAATTTATAAATATTATCGGGCAGAAACTAGAAAGGCACCACTAGTCGCTCTAAAACAACTTGGGTTAAAGTTTGCAATGGTATAAGTGGTGAAATTAAACGACGAAAATGAAGAAACCTTGTCTACATGAATGATTGAACATGATTATAAGTGTAAATAATATTTCTTTATTATTGAATATAGTACATGAGATATTAAATACGTACATTATGTTATAAGTAATAGCCCATTAAATATTTTATATTGTTCCTAGTAAAAACATATTTCACTAACACATGTTTCAATTGCATCAAAAACAAACTTTATTACGTTTTACTTAAAAAATATTCCAAAATCTTGATATGAAAGAGACTTCATTAAACGCGAGTGGCGATCCCCCACCCCCGCATCCCGGGGGATCATCCCAGGAGCAGGGTGGCAGGACAGTTGTGGGGGGGGGGGAGGGTGAGGTATTCACGAACTCATGTACGTACGAGTGACGGCTTGACGCTTACGCTCTTCATGTAAAGTCTGTTGGTAAACAATCGCGTATAAGCGCACAATAACTCATGGGCTTCATTTTCTTTTGTACTTCATTATCTTTTCTAATAATAGAACACATACGCTGTTTTATCATTGTATTGTACGACATTATCCATCAATCACAACACCTAATCATTACTAGCGGCGGCTGATGACTGCTAACATGACGAACTATTGGGGACTGGAGACTACGGATCTCTCATCTTTCTGTCTATATGAGGATTGATGAAAGATTTGAGAAGCACTTTGGAGTCCACTTTGTTTAGTCGAGTTAACAATGAGAAGTATCGTTACTGTACTCGTCATCGGCACTTTGCTACTCCCAACTCAAGGAAAACGCTAATAAAGTATGATGGAACTCTATAAGCCGTTCTAACGTTAGTGTCGCAGATTTCAGCCCGATATTGAAATAACTTCATGTTATATTAACCCGTGTGATTTTGTTGACATATACAGGACCTGTCTGAGAAGGTGCTCGCATGAGATTCTCCCTAATGCTCGAAGCTATCTGAGGCGTGGCTATATACACACTTTACTTTGGATAAGAAATACATCGGATCCCGCCAAAGTGAAATATTCCTATTCAACGCTAATTGATATAATTCTTATTTTACGTATTTTATTATTAGATGTAACGAACATAAATTATACTTTATAGTTGAACATCTTCCGCGATACGTCACACGTACGCGCACTTGTTGTGGAATGGTAGAGGAAAAATAGATTTTTTAAGCAGAAAAACACGTTGATTAATATCATCGAAATAAACGCATCGATATATGAACAATAGACACAGACAGCTTATTATATAGACAAGTGTTAGGGAAGTTCTGTTAGTCAGTTGTTCTTACTAAATTTGGATTTATTGGATTCATATTTATCATCAAAATTCTATAAAACATGAATGCATGTAGATGTATCTAGAGGGAACAAATCCCACGTTAGAAGTGAGACCTTACAAAAGTCACAGAGATAAGTGTATCAGTAGTACCTTCGTTCGTCGTACCATTTTCGTTTCATCAAATTTCGAATGATAAAAGTCTCTTTAGCATCTATATCATTCGGAATTTAACAGTTTAACTTCAATAGTCGCACTACTAGTGCAAATTGTTAGTTATCTTCTGGTCACTGAGGGTGCAATTGTAACACTCGGCTGGATGACTTAGGTTTGTTTGTGTGCACTTACCGGTCTCGGTGGCCATGGCCGCTTGTTCGGAGGGCGGCACGGCGGTGTCTGGGCGTGCGCGCGCGCTAAACAGCTCTGCTCCTTCGCATTCCACGAGCGCTCCTAACGCAGCCACTTTAGCTAATGTCACTGGTACTTCTTCCTAATTATATTTTCTTCAGTTGATATTTTTGTTAGTTTTTTCAGTTGTTAGCCGATATGCTGAGTATATTTTTTTCGTGTTTTTATCCTGAAACTATAGTTTCTTATAAAATTTGTTTTGACTTTTAATGTTTAAGTTTTTAAAGTCACGGTAATAAAAGCAAGAGAATGTTAGTATTCAATGAAAATTGAATAAAATTAATTTTAAAGGAACGCCAATATGGTTGACCGGTAATTTTATCATACTAATAAATTTTAACGTAACACGTTGTTTATCTCAACTTGAAAAACGAACCTTTTCGTAATATGAAATATCCGTATTAAAATTTATGTAATAATTAATACGAGATCGCGACGAGTGAAAAGCCGATTATTTAAAATAAAAATGATAAACTTTACATAAAACGGTAAATTGAGTTCCCAAATATAAACTAACCTATTAATAAACATAACAATAATAATTGTTACTAATTAGTATATAACATAACAAGTAAATAGGGTTGCAGATAAATGTAATTAATATATTATATATTATTACTAAATCGGTATGACGACCTCTCAATCACATATGTTTCGACTCACGTCATTTACTCGTACACGTGAAAATGAGAACTCAATTAACACAACACACGCACTCCAGCGCAAATACCGTGCCCGGGATTATTATGACCGCCGTGATCGGAGGGGTGTTAAATTAGGGGCCGATGCAACGATCGATGGCGCGCCCTGCATCGCCACAATAAGGGAGGAGCGGGCAGATAGAAATCAATACGATGTCCATCATCTTGCACCCTCCCCGCCAGTCTACCGCCTGCGCTTTGCACCCGGAAAATGCATTTTTCGCAA
Organism: Eumaeus atala; assembly: GCA_017140195.1. NCBI lineage: Eukaryota > Metazoa > Arthropoda > Insecta > Lepidoptera > Lycaenidae > Eumaeus > Eumaeus atala. The sequence goes on from JAFELO010000120.1 coordinate 777,141, forward strand.
CCCAACCGCTTTTCACCCGTCACGATTTTCCCGTTACCGATCACAGAGAGAAAAGGAAATTTAACTCGAAAAAAATGTTCGTACTTTATTTCATTAATGTTGGCGTTCGATTAGATGCACCGAGCTTTTAATGTTTGTTGGTATTGTACGCGCGTGTAAACGGATGCGCGTCACGCGGACGACTGTCGCCCCGCCACTTGGACGAGAATAAACAGGGGGGAGGGTG
>JAFELO010000120.1:790400-826365 GCA_017140195.1 Eumaeus atala
CCCCCCCCCCCAGTTTATTGCAGGGGGATCGCCTCGACTTAAGTATTGATTCGCACAAAACGTGATTTGTACGCACTTATCTTGGTACAGTGAGTATAGATTGCAACTGCTGTACATTGCGCATTTTCTATGTGATTTGTTTTTTATTTTTTACTATCTACTTCTTCTTCTTTACTATTTACTGTTTAAATATACATCGCTTTAAAATCTATAAAAAGCCCCCAAGTGTAGTCCTATCCGTTTGTGATCGACTTTGACAGTATCTAAAGAACGGATTTTCGACATAGCGATTCACGAAGAACGCATCTCTTGTATAAATGAAACATGAAACATGTTTTAGCCTATCGAGAGTCATAACCGTTATGTTATGTTATTATCATTGCCGTCTTCCTTTATTTATATGGCGTATATTCAATTTCAATTGTTTATGTTATTTCAATGGTTTTTATAATAGCACAATGTGAACGAGCCAACTGCTCGTTGGCTTTTGATGACTACCAACGCCCATTGAAATCCGCTTATTTTTTATGCGGACATGTTGCATGTCTTCTTACCTATAAGCTACCGGCTAACTCATAAACCGCACTAAAACTCTGTCGGCATGGCAGTAATTTTACGATAAAAATTACTATATATGTAGTAGAAAATGTAAGATTAAGTGCTAGACAGATGCCCCTCGACGGCATGCCACGGATGTATTCATTGGGGCACAGGATATACCTATCTTTAATCTCGATTAGAATCAGGAGGTCCACACAGGATATGTATCTTGTGGATATGCTATAATCCTGATCCAGGTTACCGAACGAAATGCAACATAGTTTTTTTTGTTATCCCAAGAATTACAAGTACGATAAGAACCAATATGTGCAACAGCTAATTCTTTATCACGCTCAAATATATAACATGCTTTATTGTACTAACAAATTAATATTATATTTTTCTTATCCTTAATTGGGATAATTAATATTACTTAATGTATGTTAACATTACAAGCCGATGTTTTAACTAATGGGCTATGGAGGGGTTGTTTATGATTTCATAATGGCTGATCTGATGACCCCTTTCGAAGGCGTAATATTTGCCCCTTCCTGATCAGCCCTTTTAATGCAAATAAGCTTCATATGTTGGAAATGTTTTTATTGTAGTTTTTAAGCTTTAATATAGTCAAAAAGTATATCGTGGAAACTGTATAATATTTTTTTTATAAAGTTAGTCTCAAAATACTTTGTCGTTAGAAATCCAGATTTAGAGACAGCGGATATTTTTTATTATAAATAATTTTACAATACAACTACTTTTACGGATATCGCCGTTTATTTAATTATCAAACTAGCCCCACAGTTTAAAAGCTTTACAATAACAATGGATACGCTTGGACTAGGATGTCAGTGTCCATATATACAGATGTCACAAGCTTCTGAGCCTTCGGGCTGATCAAATAATTAAATAAATAACGATAAAATCCGCAAAAGTACTTCTATTGTAATGAGTAACGGTGGCGTAAACATAAGACATCAATATAATATAAATATTTATATTACAATAGATCTTTGTCCTCCAAATGCTACAACGATTAATCTCTAAAAACTTTTTTTGAGGCAGCATATGCTGTATTGCAACGGACCAGCACGACGGGGGCCTTAACCACTCCCTCGAATAACACCGAAAAACACATTCGAATGACTTCACGTCATGAAAATTTTTGAGTGCAAAATCAAACTGTGTCGCGTTGGTGACGTGTTGTGTAGAATGGGCGAGTCCGGGTGGTGGTTGTGTAAAACACATCTTCACAACACGGATGCATGTCATCAAGCTTCCCGTTCTTCCATCACGGCACGTCGTAACACCCCGATATTTTAGTCCGTGCAAGTAGGGAAGAAGGAGGACAATAAGTCTGCATAACGAATATGCGGACGTCCATTGGCGTCGTATGTTTTTAATTCTTTTGCAGAATTCCTTAATCAATTTGACTGTGGGGAACAGCCTCACAGATATAACACCGAGTTGAAGTGATGGCTACTCTCTTCTTTCCACAGGTGATGTGGATGTCCAGTTAGTCCAATGTAGGAGAAGGGTTATAGAGAGTACCTATATATCATATGCATATGCATAAGTGAAGCATTAGTCGCTTGCCATATAACTCTCACTGCTCGTTTGTACTATGGATAATTCAAAGAAAATCGGATTTATAAAAAAGACGGCAAGAGTTTATTAGCCATGGCATAAAGCTTTGTCGATGTTTATGCGTACGCAATAGTAAGTCAATAGGCTGTATGCCGCGCCTTGTCTTCAGTAACGCTCCGCCGTCACGACATCCAGCGAATTATCGTCGGATTAGGGAGGGGATTTCACTCGAAATGTTTTGTACGATTAAATTAAGTTATGGTATTCTGATATAAGTGTCTATTACCTTTTTGATGATAGATTTTGTGTTTGATGAGGAAATTTTTATCGTACCTACATGTATGAAGTCTTACTTTTTAACATTGATATTAGAATTTTTGCGCAAGAAAATAATATATTACATGTGAGTTTTGAATACTTGCTACAAAATTTATGTAACATTAAAACCTTGATCTATAATCATCCGTTGATTATCAAAGATGTACTTCATAACGACAAAATACATCATTCTCATTAGGAAATTCCACGTATGAATGTGTCGCTTTCGTGTCGTTAATTTATGCGTATCTTTCGAAATAATTATATTTTAGGTGATAAACTCTTGATAGGATAAAATTAATATGAATACTGCACTCAAGAATTCAGCGTTGAAAACCTGTTTAAATAGAATACTTAAATTAAAAAGTGTGTATGTTTTGTAGATATGAAAAAATGATTTCTGTGAAGATTTTTGGTTTGACTTGCACTTTAAGAGATACCTATATATTCAATATATAACAAAAACCTTGTTGTTCCTACCAAGAGCATAATGTGGATCGATATTCAATTGTAAAAATGCATGTCCTTTGAATACACTAAATAAATATAATATTAGTGAATGAGTAGTTCGTAAATAAGAATGTCCTATACGCCTGCTAATATACCATCGCACAGGACATGTTCACTACCCCTAGTGTCATGAAGTTATCATAGCTGTGGCACAGCAGGCATTTCAACACAGCAGTTCAGAAATGAGCGTAATTGTAATAAAAATACATATAAAGTGTGAATATTAATTATTGTTTTAATTTTTATAATATGATTAGATTTTTCAAACTGCGATTTTCAGTAATGTCTATACATTTATATATACAGGGTATGTCGTAAATAATGGATAAACCGTTAGTGGCAGGTTAACCTGTTATCAGATTGTAAGAAAGTAATATTTTTATGTCAGGGTTGCCAACGTTGTGAAAATGGTACACAATTTTTTGTTTTTATTAACACTTTACTCCTTCACGATTTCAATTCGCTGCCATCTCAACAAAACTTGTTTTTTTTTTGTATCTTACTTCTAAAGACTTGTGTTCTTTAATTTAATCACACTTTTACGCCTCATTAACTCAAAACCATGCCTAGTATGTGAGGATTTTAAAAAGGTATAATAAAGTATACTTTTAGTGAGTATTAGCAGTAACAAGCGCAAAAGAAGTAAGTAGCAGCAGAATTTCAATTTGTCAAAAAAAGAAATACATTTTTCAATTTTATTGAATTAGAATCGAAAGTTTAAAAGTGTTATATATATTGGAAAGTAATCTATGCAATTATCTGCAAATATTTAAAGCACCCTTAGCTTATTCCAAATTCAAAAGGGTAATCTGGTAAAAAAATTAAGAAAGGTGGCAAAACAAATGTCTAATCTTATTAAATCTTGGTACACAAGCTCTATCAAGGCAAATCTGTAATAATATAACGTTATTTAGAATGAAAACATGCTGCAAAGTGTACACCCAATGCTCAAAATAACCTCCACCTGCTGCAACACAGGCTCTGTATTGCCTAATAAATGTTCTTCTGATCGGACGTGCATGACCAGGCTCTTAAATTTTTCGTGTCGCTTCCTGAAAACGCCCCCGCAATTCTTCCATTGTAGCAACTGTTTGGCTGTACATATTTTCTTTAATACAGCCCCAGTAAAAGTAATACTTAAAATACATGTATCGATTTTTTCGGTTCAGTCACATCCCTACGGTAGAGTCATCCTGTTTTATTTACTAAGTGCTCAGTCGAGGTGGGCGCTGTCTAATTGACGTGATATTATTCAAATGGCCATTATTAGCGAAGGATATTGTCTCTGATTCCCTCATTTTTTATAATGCATTATATGATTTTTTTCATTATTTAAGTTTCTTTTAATTTTTGTTTTAATATGTTCCATAGGTGAGTTCGGATTAATGAATCTTCCAGTTACGCATTAAAAAATAATAATAATGTTACCCTACTATTTTTTTAATACAGGAGTCAAATGAGCAATCGGAGCCTTCTGAAGCCCATATACAACCGCATTATTGACACGCAGATGCGTTATCCTCCTTTTTCCTCTCCTCCAATGACCCACTACGCTTCATGAAAACTGCACGATACGCGACATCACAACTGTCACTTAATGAGAGCGAGAGTTCGTGCCTTCACATGTTACAAAATCTGTTACAGAATCATCACTCGTACGTCACTATATTGTTAATTTAATTATTGAAAAAATGAATGAATATCTTCTATTCATGAGATGTCAACAGCTAGTGAATACGATATCGAGACAGCGCGGCTTTAACGCGGTCCACTCTCGTCCTAATCAATGTCCATCACGTGTGACAATGTACAATACACCTTGTGCCATCCATTTTAGGTTCCATTTAAATTATGTCAGTGTTGACGTGAAGATGTCTGCTGGTTGGCACGCATCAAGTTGACATAGCTCCCATCGCAGATCTCAATAGTAGAAATGGATAACTGATACTCACGAGAAACTTTAAAAAAATAGGGTAAGACTAAGACATCAACGCCTACGTCTATTGCCTAACAAACCAAACTGAACGTGCGCGCATCATGCAAATGCACATCACATTATTTGGGAGTGTAGTCTTTATCATAATAAGAGAACAAAAGTGTTAGACAATATCCCTAGTGTTATCGGGGTAGTGTATTATGGTGACCTCGCAAACAGCGTGGGGAATTACCGTGCCTTTTTAAACGATCTTGTCATAAGTAGTATTGAAAACTTACGGCTTTAACTCAGACATAACATCATCCTAAGGTTTTTTTAACATTTCCGTGGTGCATTGCGGCCGGGCCACATCTGGCTGGCAAGTCATTGTTACCTTGTACTGTGTCTTCTTTGAGTAGGGAGGGATTTTGGAATTACTTCATACTCCTTCTATTTTCTCCTGATTAAATGAGTGGTGGACCAAACCCACTTAAAAAAAGTGTATTCTTCAAACTTGTTAGTATGACTCTTTTGAAAAGTATGAACTGTTGGGATGTTAACGATGTTGAGCATTGGGCTATATTTTTTTAATCGGTTTCACCAGGAGAGGTGTATTTGTATTTTTTAATCGGTTTCACCAGGAGAGGTGTATTTGTATTTTTTAATCGGTTTCACCAGGAGAGGTGTATTTTTATTTTTTAATCGGTTTCACCAGGAGAGGTGTATTTGTATTTTTTAATCGGTTTCACCAGGGGAGGTGTATTTGTATTTTTTAATCGGTTTCACCAGGAGAGGTGTATTTGTATTTGAATGGTGCAAAATTATGATCTACAGGATCAGCAGTCCATAAGTCTTGATTTCAGTGACTTCAACACACGCGCGACTGTTTGCTCTTCAAAATCAATTAGCCGACCGCGTACACGGAAATAAGATTTCCAATTCTGATTGACTTTTTATATGTAGGTACATTTATTTTCTAAATTTACGTGAATTCACATTACAATAATTATTATACGGGAACAAAGTGCAACGGCCGGGGAGCTACCTCACGCTCACATGATTCCATCACATCCCATGGTCACATGATACAATAGGGCAGGAGGAAAGACAGGAAATATGTCTACATAATAATTATGCGGACTTCTATTGGCGTTGGTAGTCACCAATAACTGCGAACACTCGTCCCTCCCCTTTACTTTAAAAAAGATACCTTGATCGTTTTTCGATACAAAAATGTATCTCCTTCTTTATTAATCCTTTTTCTTTAAAACAAGCTGCGCCTTGCGATATCATCAGTATCAGTTCTAACCGTTCCACCGCTGGACAAAGGCCTCTTTCAATGAACGCCAAGACGACTAATTTCCTCCTTGCGATATACCTCTCGTAAAATATTTCGTAAGTAGATTTTATGTCATTCGAGATTGTGTGTATAACCTATATCTGTAGTAAATGTCATCAAAGTCTATTCAGTACTTTTTGGTTGAATGAACGACAAACATAAATAAAAATATTTGCATTTATATTATTGTTAGGTTCAAAGCAAATGTACCTATTAGCTCTGACTAGATTTCAATCGGTATGTACGTATCGAAAAAAACATTAAAACCTCTCTAATGGAATTTTTAATTATTAAGTAAGTAAATAATACAGTGTCATGTGAAATATGTGCTTAAGTCAAAGATAACAAATGAAGATCAATAACGTTGCCCCTAAAGTGTCTTGTTTCGTTTTATCGTGTTTCGTTTAAGATTTGCGTAAATTATAGTGCAATCGTATATATAAAGTAGGAATATATATTAAATGAATAGGAATATAATATCAATGACAAGGATCTATTCCTTCTATCCTTTGGATACTAGGCTATTCAAATAATGTTACTGTTATACTTCTGTGCTCTTTGGTTTAATGTCGATATTCCTACATCTTGTGATTGTACGATTGCACTATAATTTACGCAAATCTTAAACGAAACACGTTTGGGGGCAACGTTATTGAATTTCATTTGCTATTTTTGGTTTAAGCACGTAGTTAACACGACACTGTTTGGCAATAAGATAGAATATATTATAATGCGTTTTGGTAACTTACAGTTTATAAAAAATAAATAAGTGGGTGAATGCGTTCTTTGCTAGAAATAAAAACAAACATATTCGTAATTGTTAAGGCGATACACACTTATATAAAATCAAGAATAAAATAGAGCAAATAAATTACAAAGTAAAGTATAAATTGATATACTCTTACATTCATCACTAAAAAACTATGAAAGGATGTAACTTTGAAAAAAAAAGTGTGTGTACTTATGTACACGATTTAGTAGTTAAGTTCTTAGGCGTAACAGATTAAAAATCTTTTGAAAAAGTTCATATTTTGCCTTACCGTAGAAAAACGATACTAACAATAGAAAAAAGGGTGATTTGATAAAATTTTAAGTTATATTATAACGCATTATGGTAACTTTTTTTTGAAAAAACTAAAATGTTGACTATATAAGTATTTTTTCACTCGCAAGCGCGCTCTTCGTAAAAATTCACGCTCATCATTTTCCCTAACGCGCCAAAAAAAGTATAACTTCAAAAATAATTTTGCAACAATTGTCTTAGTAAAACATGGAGCCTGCACACCTAAATTAGTGTTCTTGGCCTACAGATATATAAAGTCTTTTTTTTTCAGTAACTGAAATTATTTAAGTGATTTACTTCACACTTCTAAAGCTGCGCGTCCATTAAATGACTAATTTAATACATATTTTTATTCCAAATGTACCTTGTTATTTGCTAATTGTTATTTTATTACTAATATGGGTTGTCTGTTACCATTGTCGTCTGAAAAGGTATAAGCATCAAAAAGAGTTAACAAACAAATCATTGTTAACGTGATAAACATATACATTCTAAGTGTAAATGTAATCTGATGGATTTAGTTAATGCCGCGATAAGCACCCCGAGTGGGGGCCGAGGGGGTGCCGGGGGTCCGCAATGAAAAACGACGCAATTAGGTCCGGTGACAGTGAAAAACAAGTGCACTCCTACAACCCCGCCGTGGACTCGATATCTTTACATATATTGAATGGAAAATAGAGAAAAGGAATTACTGTCATTACGTTTAGGAATCTCTTTGTCTTTCATTGTCATTATTTTACTTTTTTTTTTTCAAAGCACATTTGTACAAAAAATTTTTTTTTGGACTTTTAGGTATCTTAAAAGCTAGGTAGTATATTTTATTTCTCCTTAAAAATTTTATTTATTTTTATTGCATACCTGACCTTTGTGGACGCCAATAAATATTCACATTTCATACACACTCTTTAAGTTGGTCGCCCATTGGAGGAGTAGGAAAGGAGGATCACGTATAGGCATATTAATTGGTCAGATGTTCGCAGGCGTCGGTAGTCATAAAAAGACTCCGATGACTCGTTTGCACCCATAATCTATAATTAAAGCTAAAAAATATGACTGTCCCGATATAAATGATACTATATTAATTTTATGTCGTCCAATGCTGTGGGTGAAGATGGGATAAGCCGTTTCTTCTTCTTCTTTCTTCCAATTATTCTGGCTCCTATACTATAGGTACTATAGGTATCCTGTACTAGTTCTATTTTGATTTTTTTTAACTACCGGGGTATTTCCAAGTACATGGGAGGCCGCTAACATTCTGCGGCTACCTAAATCCACTTGACCTAAGTCAGTTTCAGGTTGCCGTCCCATATCAGTGTTACAGTTTTTGTCTAAAGTTCTAGAACGCTTATTCCACCATCAGCTCTCATATTTTCTAATGATAAACAATATTCTTTGTTCCTTTCAATCTGGTTTCCTTTCGAGACATAGTACTACTGCTGCATTAATTAAACCGGTGACATCCGAGCAGGCATGGATAATAAAAAGCTTACTATACTTACATCATTCGATTTCAGTAATGCTTTTAATACTAATAACAAAATTACAATCATATTGTTCATGATATACTAATAACAAAATTAGAATCATTTAATCTATCTCCATCTTCGATTGAGTGGCTATGTATGCTATGGCTAACCTTACCTACCTTTTTGCTTGTTGCCGCGGGAAAACGCATTTAAGCGCCTTCACTGGCTCCTGGGTGGGGTCCAGTGAAACCACCGCTCCAAGGGGACCGGCTCCACCTCCACAGATGGGGTTGCCCCGCACTAAAGGACAACCCCACCGTCTTTGGGTGAGGTTCCCATCCTCACCCCTTCCTCCTGTTGCTCTTTGGTCCCCTCTTCTTTTAAGTATGGTACCGAGAGCGCTTCCTCCTTCTGGTCTTTAGCCCCTCGTCTTATAAAAGTGGTGCCAAGACCCCCTCGGTTCAATTGGCTTCGCCTGGGTTTACCCCAGGCTACTAAGACCCACCGCCACGACAAGGCTTGAACCATGATGGGGCTACCATGTAGTTACCTAGCTAGACGTCGACAAAGTGTTAAAAATGGAGAAAATATTTTATGTTGGTCCTATATTACTGCAGGCGTTCCACAAGGAAGCGTTCTATCTCCTCTTTTATTTACCCTCTTCATTGATAATACAACAAGATTTTGTTGTATTATCAAGATTTGATTGTATGTACATGTACGCAAATGACTTACAAATTTACACTCAGTCTACTTTGGAGAACTTACCGAGTGCTTTTTTGTGTCAATGCAAAGAATAAGTATCTGTCATCAATATGACAATGGAGTTTATGTCACGGTCTCCAGATTTACCCTATTTTATCTCAAGCCATACTAATAGGTCGTCTTGGACTGATATCACAGAGATAACCTTTCGCCGATAATTATAAATGGTATAAACGTTACTTCTAGTAAATACGTTAAAAATCTCGGCCCTCTTCGATGAAAATTTGTCATGGACGTATCACATAAAAGAGGTTAGTAGGAAGGTGTATGCAGCTTGGCACTGTGTAAAGCTTCAGTGTAATCTGCTGCCTATTCCTGGTAAGATCTTTATAGCAGAATGGATACTCTTATCGTCGGTAGATTATGCTGATAGTTGCTACATTAACCTAACTGAAGAACAACTTAATAAGCAGGAGCGTCTCCAAAATTTGTACACAAGGTACATTTATAAATTATCATCTTATTTAATGAGCACATATCACACAATATCGATCACGTCTTGAATGGTTACCTGTTCGTTTACGGCGAAATTCCTGTTATCGGTCGATCCTGTTTGACCCAAAAACACCGTCGCAAGAACGATCTGACGCAAGTATCCTAATCACGCTTATCCACCATACCAAATACTACAAGTTATACTGTTAAGGCTATTATATTATGCTTTGGAAGGCTCTGCCAACAAAGGTTAAATAAAAGTGCTAAAAGCTTAAATCATTTTAAAACTTTATTAAAAACTCATTTTAATAACCCACTATAAAAACTTTTGAGTTACTTAAATTATTCCAATAAAAAAGAAATGTATTTCATATTATGATGTGCCTATATAGTATGTTATTATGGTGTTATTATATTTATGTATATGATTACATATATATGTAATCATATATATGCATGCATGCGTGTATGTGTGTGTGTGTGTGTGTGTGTGTGTGTGTGTGTGTGTGTGTGTGTGTGTGTGTGTGTGTGTGTGTGTGTGTGTGTGTGTGTGTGTGTGTGTACAAGCTCGTATTTATGTATATAACTACATCATATTTATTTTATAAGCTTACGCACTGCATAATTTTTTGCATATTACGGTTTTGCCCATTCTTAGACTGGGCCATACTGGACTATCTGACTTTATAATTTCAAATCGAAATAATAATTCCTGTATTTCTTCTTTATTTATTTGGAAGGGATAGTGCCATGCTGCATAGCAGTAAGTAGTGCATGAAATTATATCCTCCTATGCAAGGGAAGTGGGTCGTCACGACCGGGGAAGTACCTCTCGCCCACTTGATACCGGCGTAAAGTGATAGGTCTCGCTGTCGCCGTTCGTGTTTGTGAGCAGCCAGCGGTCCATTGGATGGGGGATGATTGGAGGGCAGCGTATCAGCGTAACATAGGGAATGTCCATGCTATAAAAAAATATGTCAATTTTCATAAATGTTCAGATCTCACATCTTATACTATCGCTATTCCGATTACATGGTGCAGAGAGACAGCAAGGATTACTCTCTGCCTTCTTTCTACTTGTGTCCTTGAGACCATATTTAAATATGACCACTTTATGTGCGTACCTATAAACAGACAAGTGATTGCAAAATAATACCCTATATATTTATTTTTTCCTATGATGATATATGATAAATTTTTCATTATAACAATCACGCATATAATACAAAAAAAGGTACAAATCTCGTCTAAATCATCAAAAAAATAATTTAATATAACTAACTTTTTGATAGTCTAGTTATTTTATGTATAGTTTTTTTGCATATGGTGTCTACTGATATTAACTTAACCCATTAACATCCGCACAAGCGTTCTTTAGATGCGTTACACTTTTTTACTATATCCACCGCGATTGGCCTCAAGCCGCTCGGAACGTGGCAGCACGGCTATCAGTTCACGTAGGTACGTGCAGCTGACCCGATTAACAGAACCGTCAAGTTATTGGAGTCTTAAATAATATTATGACAAACAACATTAGTGAGAAGTAGTGCCGTGCTGCACTGCAGCCGAATTGGGTCGGTACGACCGGGTTTACCTCTCACGGTACGTCTACAGACGCAAAGTTATGCTTATGCTGTCACGTTATGTGTTCAGTTACCACTATACTTCTGCATAACGATTATGCTAATGTCTACGGCAGTCGGTGATCCTCAAGTGGATACTGCCTACTTATATTGAATTTATCATTCGAAGCGACAGCAGTTAGGACTTATCGCTTAACGCTTGAAAACATTTTTATGTGCTCTGTAGTAAATCAAATGAAATTAATAAAATAATCTAATAATAACAATGTATTGAGTGTGTACGTAATCGTATTTATGTAGCATCAATCACGTATCTGAGTGGTAATGAATCAATAAAATAACTATTAATTTTGCTCACAACAGTCTTCGCGGTTACTAAATAATGGACACCCATCAGCTCTCATTAGCACCAAGCGGGGGCGCTTCGGCGACCGGCCGCCGGGCGCCTCACGACTTTTTCCGATCAATAAATTACGATAAAGTCCGAATACACGCGAAGAGAAACGAATTCTGTCGAGCGCCCCCGAATACAACCGACTGTTTGCCGCACATGACAGAATATGTCAGTCAGATATCCTGCAGTTTTCAGGGACTGTGAAAATTCTGTAAAAAAGTGCATAACCAAATAAATACATATAGTGTTGAACTGCTGTGTAGTGGACATTTCAAAGTTATACTAAAAATATTGGAAATTCATTAGTGTAAGTATTCATTCGTTGTTTAGTTCTAAGGCGAGGTCTAATGTTGTATGTTTTGAAGCTTTTTAACATTAATTAATTTACAATGTTACCATTACAGATTTTAGAAAACCCACCAGAATAACAATGACGTATAAATAAAATGCCTAAGCGTGTAAAAAGCGCCTTTGTTTAAAAAATCAATGTTTTCATTCTGAAGTGGAAATCCCCAGTTTACGGAACTTACTTATTTTCCAAGATTTTAGCTACAACTAATATAGGTCAATATGATCTCATTGAAGGAGTTGTGCTGATATGTTTTTATTTCATTATATTTATTGTGAATGATGTAATTAATTGAAATTTAAAAGTACAAAATTAAGTGGAGTAATGCGCATGTCAGCCGCAGGTGTTCTTCGTTATTTATGTTTACAACTGTAACAATATGGGAGTTGTTGTTTAGAACGGGTGAGGTCGTATGTACGAACTATGAAGATCTTGTGGCAGCAAAAAATAATAACGGCTTTATGAATTGATCTATAGATAATTTATTAGGTCAAAATTTTAGTATTGATTTATGGTTTTTCAATCAAAAAATCATTGGCAGGTGTTTATTTTGTGTCCTAGATGTGATGTTTTTTTTTTAATGCAGGGTTGTTACACACTAGAAAATGTTTATTTTGACCGTGATAGAAAACGAAAGCCCGTTGACCCTCGCATGCAGATAGTACTGCGAAATGTCGCAGTGTACTCACTGCAATATTTACTTGCATATTTGAGTTTTAATTTCAGCTCTCATAAGATGATGCGGATGTCTAAAAGCGTCGATAGTCATCAAAGGGCTCCGACTGTTCGGTGGACATTTATACTGTATAAACAATAATACAAGAATTAGGCGCAGGTCTAGGAAAGTTATGTATTTGTAGTCAATTCGAAGTTCGAACGTGTCGGTTGTCAATGAAGAAGCAATAATTTGTTTCGACACGCGACACTTGACCCGGTACAGGTCGATTAGATGTACGGACACGCGGACAAACAACTTTCAAATGACGCATGTTATCAATTTCTCATATTAGGCAATTTTTAATATTGTGTCTCATATTAGGCAATTTTTAATATTGTGTAACTCTCGATCCCTACTTTGAGGTTAGATTATGGGGATCGTGCTCGTCGCGGAGTGCAACCCTAATCAAATATCAGTCCTTGATGACATCCGAGGATCAAACCTTTTCACCATAAGTCTACGTAATTCTACGGAGGATATTTTAACAAAATTTGTATACTGTAAGGAGTTCAGTGTCAGTTAAGTATTGACTAGCTACTTATCTCCTTAATAGTAACCTTTGTAACTGACCCCTATTAGACTAAGTCATAAATTGCGATAGTAAATAGAGTTTTAATGACGAAAAATAATTAACCTATTTTTAATCATTTAACGGAAGGAATACATTTATTTACAATGTTCGAATGAGTTTTCTGCTTCAAAAGAAAGAAAAGGCAAATTTAAACAAAGAGTAATGTCCTTAGCTTTAATAGAGATGAACAGAAATATAAGAAGAAACCTGGGTCATCGTACTACACACGCAGACTTTAATATTTACCTCATGATACTTAATTTAAATGAAAGCATAATTTATAACACGCGAAATGAACACGCGGAAGGATGCAAAATAAATGTGTGATAGTTTAGACGACTTTATCGCGTTTGTTTATTCAATTCTATTTGAACGAAAACAAATTTATTTCTATATACATACAACAGATTTATATAAAAAATATAGGTAATATTATATACCGTTGAAAGTCTACGGCTATAAACTGTAAACGACTAAAGATGTTGAAGATTTACCTAATGAATAGGCATTCAACGAAGTTTTATATACTACTTATGTTTTCTAAATATAGCTTTTTAAAAAATTAAGCTATTATCATAAGCTAAAGTTCATATTTCAATCGAAATTGTACATAAATAAATTTATAGCTGTATATAAATAGGAAACGTTTAGGAAAACGGAGTGTTGATTCACCAGTTGTGAAGACGATCTCTGTGCAGTAGCCGGTCCGGGATGGATGCGAGTAGCAGGAGATGGGACGTCTTGGAGTTCAGTGAGAGAGGCCTATGTCCAGCAGTGGACCAATAGAGGCTGATAATGAAAAAAAATACACAAATGTACGTTACACAAGGAAAATATGTATATACACGACTATAGACTTTATTTTCAATACATATACTACAATTTATTCGGAAAAATGATTATAGCAAGATATCCATCAAAGTTAAATTCAGTTAATAAATGTAGCAAATTCAAGCAGTTTTACATACATACGGACGGAAAGGAATGGATTCGGAATTGCAATAAAAGCGACGCGAATTGGTCGCTCGCAACTTGCGTATTGCAGGCTGACGGTTTCTATTTTGTGAATTATTAATATACACTTTAAGCATAAAGTTTTGGGTTAAGTATTTTAAATCGTTATTTATATGCAATACTGAGGAAAACATTTAGAGACAACACGACGTAACCGAGTACGAGACGTTATCGATACATCAATTTGTATTATTCATTCATGTTTACATAATTATTTACACCATTATAACCACAATGATTCAAGAAAATCTGTCGACGGTATAATATTCTTCCTTGATTTAACCTGCCCTTCCGCCTTCCGCTTTTTGAGAGTATTTCGACGAGCGATATAAAATTTACTTGACACTGGTCTTGTAATGTCATCTTAATACATTATTTACATAATGATGCTGTTGCCCCCTGTATGTCATGTATTAACAGGTTGTTTTCCGTAGTGTGTGTGTGTGTGTGTGTGTGTGTGTGTGTGTGTGTGTGTGTGTGTGTGTGTGTGTGTGTGTGTGTGTGTGTGTGTGTGTATGTCGAAATAAACTCCTTTTACTGACACTGTATTATGAAATTTATCTATGTCGCGATTGTATGAAAGCAAAATATATAAATCTTTTTGTAACTTTTGATTTCATTTAACTTCAGATTTGGTGACCTATGGTTAGAGGCCTATGTCCAGCAGTGGATGAGCAGTTGAGGTCTGCGGCTGATGCTGATGATGATGATTCGCTTAACACTGAGTTGGAGTTGAAGCGTAGCAAACACATTAATGACATCAAGAGAAGAACGTCCCTAGAGGAATAAATAATTTGCACAAACGGAAACGGTCTCCCGTTGTCTAACTAATATGTTCATTGCGTTTCTTCGGCGTGTCAAGTTACTTATTTATCATACTGATGTTTAAGGGGCCCCACATACGGTCGATTTTTTTATGACCGATTTGAAATCAGTACTGAAAGTATAATAGAAATTGTATGAATATAGTTCCACTTTATTTTAAATTGACTAAATAGTTAAATACTGTTACTTATTAATGACGTTCTGATATATGAGAACGATAAATCGTACCGTGTAAGGGGCAGCAATATTTAATTTACGCCGAAGTTGCAGGTACTTATGCATGTCTACGTGAACGATGCTAATCATGATAAATAAAGTATATTAATAATATTGTGTTCAGCGCGGTGGCGCGGCAACGGGCATGCGCCGGGGCGTAGCATGAGCGGTGGGCGCGCGCACGAGCCCCGCGACCCGCGCCACTACCGCTCCAATCCTCACCAGGTAACACCACCGCCATCACAGCATACACTCAACACGTTCAACAGTGCTCGAAAAGAGTTCATTCCAAAATCATCGATACTACAGGAAAAACAAACGAATAGCAGGGCACCCGAGATATGCCCGGGTTGTTGTATGTGTTTCCAGTTTTAACTTCTATTTTTCAATGTTTACCAATATCAAATTCTTATACTTCTTCTAAAAATCTTATTTCATGAATATTATGTTTTAAAGACTTAGCGGGTATAATATTTTTCACGATTTTATACTAGTGCTTTTACGATGCATAAATTAAAGCCCCAAAAGATTTCCAGATGGATTTGACAGGTGATAGGTGTAGCGTAGAAATTACTCAATCAGCCCGAGGTATTATCCTGTAATATTTATTTTAGAAGGATTTAGATATACACAACTTTGAGTACTGAACTAACGAAACAATTTGTTAATTGACATTACATTTTAGTAGTTACTACATATAAGTTCTAAGCATAATATCCAGTGTATAACGCAGTGTAACAGACTCTTTCGTTATTATTGACAGATTCAACTGTTGAAGATATGAACATCGTAAGCGCCGTATGATTTACATAGGATTCAGGTGTATTAAATTTGCGCGAATATTACACATTACAATGAAAATACTTTTACGTCTTTTATCGAAATATTTTGTTATACAGTATTCATTAGGCTTGACGTGATAATTCACGATTGTAGATACTAGTCGTGTGTTCATCATTGTCCTGCTATCCTACTTATGTCATAAATGCGAAATTATGTATGAATCTGTCGCTCAAATCCTCCTAAACTTATTTCGATGACATTTGACCTTGATATCCGTTACAACCGTGGTCTGGTTTTGGATGATTGGTTGGGGATATATTTTACGCGCGTAAATCCTCGGAGCACAAGCTATTTATAGTGTAGTTACGCCATAGTATATGATTGTTAAATTCTTAAAGACGTCCTCCAAACATTTTCGGGGAAATGACATCCACTGTAGCATTCGTCGATGCAATTGTATTAGCCTTGTCTCACCTCCCAGAATCAGAACGGACATAAAAGCAGGGTCATACAATGCTCTCAGTACCTCGACGTATCGCCAGTCGGTCTGACATCTCTGTAAAGTTTCTAGATCAGCCCAGGTTTGGACAGAGTCAAAAGCTTTTTCATAGTCCACACAAAGGCATGGCACAGCGGCTGATTGTACTCATGTGTCTTTTGTACAACTTGCCTTGTGGTGAAAATGTGGTCCATGGTGCTAAATCCTCTGCGAAACCTATCCTGCTCTGGTGGCTGGAATTCGTTAAGCTTTGTGGTGAGACGATTCGTTAATACTTTTGAGAACAACTTGTAAATATGGCCAAGAAGTGAAATTGGTCTGTAATTCTCAAGAAGTGATTTGTTACCCTTCTTAAAAATAAAACAACGTCACTTCCAAGCCATGCCTTGGGAGGAAAATTAAATGTCTAATGTGCTGTAAAATATTATGTGCTGAAGATTTACAGTTTTATCTCTTACGCCCGCGACGTGCAATTGCTCTTTTCGTTCTATTCGCGTATAATTGCTCTTTTATTTGAGACTAGCGTTCGGACCTGGCTTCGCCCGTGACTAACAGAGCTCCTCAGGAATCGGGTTATCCATTGGTGAAAATTGTACAAAGATTCTCTAAGTACAGTTTGGGAAAACCCATGACATGAACTCAGACATGTTTTGGGGACTTCGTTTTATATTTAAGAAGATATGTATATTGATTAGTAAAATTTATGTATATTTAAAGCCTTTTTAAAGCTTTTATCGGTGAATATAAATTTGAATATTCTAGAAGTATGTAGAGTAGAGATTAAGATAATAAAGACATTGGTATCTATGGTAATCTCTAAGTTTTATAATACAAACTGAGAAATAAATACGTATAAAGCTCTATGAAATAATAGTAAACTCTTACATATGAAGTTTATAAGGCATGTTTACATTGTCGAACAATTGTTATAGTATAAATGAAATATCAATTTGTATTAATTATTATTTGAATTGATAGTAACTCTAATACTATCTGTCATTTTCATAAAATGTTGGGATGAAATTTCTTATTCAAATAATAATTTTATTAAATTTCATGTTTATATGAGAACTATCTCAAGGACTTTTATAACATAGCTAATATGTATATATAACAAAAGAGTCATTATTTTCATGTCATGTTCATTTAAATAAATAAATCTTTATTGCACTCACCTATTGACAAATATAAAAATAATGTTATGATTGTAGATGCTCAAATAGGTGACCTTATCGCTTTAAGCGATTTCTTCCAGGCAACCTTCCTTTATCAAGGATGTATTGCTTGGAGATGAGGGAGGGGGTGCTAATAAATAAAATTGCATTAAATACAAATTGAATTTAAAAACTAATAATAATAACAAAAATAATGATGAAAATGAATGATGGACAAATAATAATCTATTGTGAAAGAAGTAAAAAAAAAAAGATAAAAAAGAAGATGAGGAGAGAACAAAGGTTATTATAATAAGTAATGACTTATTTATTATTACTCACAGAATATTTAAATTTACACAATATGTTTGAAGTTTCTTATACTCTTATACTAACTACTTCTGTAGTGTCATGCTGCATAGCAGCGGAATTTTGCCGGCACGACCGGGGAGGTACCTCTTGCTCACATGACACCGGCGTAAAGTGACACCTTTGGTGTCGCGTTTCATGCGATTTGTGAGCCGGCGTCCCATTGGTGGGGGGAGGAGGAAAGGAGGGTAACACATGTACATAATAATTCATGAGCTTCGGTCGTAAAAAGGCTCCAATTCCTCGTTTGCCCACCTATACTATAAAAAGAAATAAAGTGAACGCGATTATGATGTCGTAGTTTGTTCCGTTTATGATGCCCAATTGGAGGAATAATCTCTCATCTTTTAACACAACTACACAAGCAACTACATAGCGCTATAACGTACGTATAACTCTTATCAACATTTACCTGGGTGATATCGTAGCAATTAAGCGTATTTTTTTATTGTGTCAAATTTGAGATAAAAAGAAAATTACCTTGAAGAATATGCTAGTTATGCTGATGATAATAACACCAAAGCAAGCTAGTCACACAGATAGGTAACAGTAATGAAATTATTGTATAAAAACTGGAAATTAAATAAATGGTCATTCAATCCCACCCACGTGATTTTATATTGTTATGTGTTGGATATTCATGATTTTCCTTAGTTTACATTGTTTGTATAATTGTATAATTGTTTTACGACTGATTGCCTGTTTTATAAAATAAATTCCATATTTTTTATATTTCAATAGGAATAGTTTTGAATCATAATTTCATTGGTATTTATTTCGTCAGGAAAATTGACAATTAAGATTAAGATTAAATGTAATTAATTGCTGCAAATATCTAAATAGCATTGCGTTCGCTACAGTAGTATGTACCTAATTTGTTCTATTATATATTTCGTATTCCTGTCATACAAAATTTTTTTTTTATTAAGGTTTCTTATCCTATTAATAGGATTTTTAACTGAATATAGCTGTAAATATGTTTAAATTATAATTATATCGCTGTTTTGTATGTAAGTAAACAAGTTTACGTGAATTATTGTGTGTACGCTTTATTCGTACGCAAGTCAAGATAATATGTAATAATAAAGATCCACAAAAGTAAACTAGAAACTGAATATCTACAATTACTACATATATATTAATTTACTATTGGGTTCGAACTAATGTTATTCTGCACTGAAGAATGAAATGCCATCAAGAAGTAGGCTTATTGCCTAGTCCTTGGCCAAAAATCTGTCTCCGATTAATTTTAACAATAAGTCAAGCTTTTATTTGGCTAATGCCACGATTTTCACAGGGCCCAACTGGGGCTGCCTAGTGATGATTGATTCAATATTATACGTATTATATATATGTAGTGTCGATCTATTAACGATATATTTAATGGCAAACAGTAAAATTAATAATTACAAATCACACAAATATAAATTCTTATTCCCATAATATGTCAGTAGAATAGTGATTCATAAAAATCACTAATAAACGTTAACGGTTAGGGGATTTATAATAACATAAATGTGATGGCGTAATCTTACAGTAAGTGAAACAATAATATTTGTGTTTTAAAGCTTAAGAGAAACTTAAGTTCCCGATTTAAACGTTTCCTTTGGTCGTTTTCGATAGATATTGTTTTTAACGTGATAGTAAATTCTTAGTAGCCATCCGTTATACGTAGCCAGGTCAAATCGGTGGTAGCGATCCGTAGCGCGGAGATCCTTAGCACTTCTTGGCGTTCATTGAGAGAGGCCTGTGTCCAGCAGTGGACCGATAAGGGCTGATAATGATGATGATGTGGCCGATCCGACGTCTGTCCCTCGATTTAATTTTTTCTATACTTATTTGCACATAGTGGCGATGAAGTGTGTAGCAGCCATGTTCCACTACAGACGTTCGTAGTGCACATGTTTATTCTTATAGTTTCGCCACAGAACCAGACCGGACCATATCAGAAACTATATCCATCTTTATACTGCGAAGTAAAATTACATGAACATTCGCTTAAAGTAACAGGGACGTCACCCACGGTTACAGTCTTTGCGATATATATGGACCTTAACTTACACTTAAGATCGTAACATATGGGTACACCATATATATGGACCTTAACTTACACTTAAGATCGTAACATATGGGTGCACCATATATATGGACCTTAACTTACACTTAAGATCGTAACATATGGGTACACCATATATATGGACCTTAACTTACACTTAAGATCGTAACATATGGGTACACCATATATATGGACCTTAACTTGCACTTAAGATCGTAACATATGGGTACACCATATATATGGACCTTAACTTGCACTTAAGATCGTAACATATGGGTACACCATATATATGGACCTTAACTTACACTTAAGATCGTAACATATGGGTACACCATATTCGTCAATATTTATCATAACTGATCTTTCGTCTGGAAGTTTCGTAACTTTGATTTTAACACAGACAACAACTGCTTATTTTTCTTTATCTTTATTATCTTTGAATTTTCGTCGTTTTTGTAGAATAGGGGCGCAAACGAGCTAGCAGTGTCTTTTTACGACTACCGACTCCCATGAACATCCGCATAATTACTATGCCGATGCGTTGCCCTCCCTTCACCCCCCCCCAAATTGGGTCACCGGCTACTCACAAACCGCACGAAACGCGACACTGAAGATGTCATTTACGGTATTACGTGAGCGAGAGGTGCCTCCACAGTCGAGCCGGCCCAGTTCCATTGCTAGTGATTACACTAGTGTATTGACACTACGTCTTTTTAAAAATCCTGTGAAAGACTAACTACGTTAGAATCTAGACCTACATTTTTATTGATTATTATCAAATATAACAAGATGAAATCAGAAATAGGTTTCAATTTAGGAAAGCTGCAGCAGTTCTCTTAAATAGAATCCTATTTTAGATGATTGTATATAGGTCACGAGTAGAGATTTCACAGTTCAAGATAATTTTCGTTATCTATTATGGAAGAAAATTTAAGTCACAAAGACTTAAATATATGAAATTGAAAATGATGTAAGAGGTTTAAAGGGCTCAAGACACACAAGAAGCAAAATAATAGTATCCGTGCTTAGAAGTATGTAAGAAGAGCTTAGAAGTGACTAAGATGGCAACCTCTTCAGCTGCATTACAGCTGAATCGGAAGGGCATCTCCGGAAGTAACTGTCACGTTATTCTACCGCAGAAGGGTAACACATCTGCATATAGCAAATATGTGAATGTCTATGAGCACCTTATATAATAAAAATGTGTTCTAATTATTTCGCTTTTGTTTTATGATATATACTCTTAGTTCATAAACTGGAGGAAGGAACTTTACTTTCGTTGGTAACTTGCAATGTGCTCGTGATATTTGTAACGATAATTAAGTAGTACTCGCTTTGTGACACATAGAGAATTTATGGTTAGGTTCATTGCTCTATCAATCTGAGACAGGCTCAGCGAAGCCACCCACCCAAATGCGTTTTCCATCTTCTCTTCTGATAAGAGGAGTACCGATAACGTCTTCGTCGTAAAAATTGTCTCTACGCACACCCCAGGTTACAATGCCCCATCACCACAATGCTTGAACATTAGTGGATACTCTCTAAATACTTATGCCATTTAGATTTATCTTCGGTTTTTAAGGGTTATTAAAAACTCTTTATCCATAAAAAAGTAAGCGTTCGTCACACTCCCCGTATGTATATAAAGGTCGGTCACACCTATAATAATAATTTGACTTTATGAATGAAATAATTGATTGCGTGTTATTCAAACTGTGTTCCGTTACGTTGACCTCAACTTAGCCATTTTTACAAACAAAATTCTTTTTTATCAATAGATTTTATAAAACAAAAAGTCCATAAATGGAGCTCCAAAAACCCGCTGTCCATAAGTAAGGACGATTGATTATTTTACATAAAATAGTAATTGAAATTGTGTGGAACTGTTCGCTTGCTTGTTATGGGATGGACAGACTGTTATCATACGATCTTAATGATTGTGTTCTCTGAAGAGGTAATTTTGTAAATGTCTGTTATAGAATAGAAGTTTAGTTCATTAATAATTCAGCTAAAAATACTTTCAAATCTATTTCTCAAGTGATTCGTGATTTTTAGTGCAAGCAAGATGACTATGGTAGATAAGAACGGATGATAATGGTAATTGATGATTTGTCATTAAATATTTTTTCTTGTTTTCCGGATCTGAACTTATACTGTAAAAGCGAAGAGAAGCCCTGCACGGCTGCGTTGGATTGCTATGAGTGCTCGTCAGATGACGAGACTAGCCTTGGGGTCATAAGAGGGACCGACCCTCCTCTCTCCCGCATATGGGAGAAATACACCTCCATTATGAGAGTGTTTGTAACACCAAATCTAATATTATAGTCATTGCCATACCGAGAGGCCCCTCCTCTCTCTACTCTGACATCTGGGGCGGTAGCTAAAATAGCCTCGGCGCTGACTTGAACGTTTGACTCACGAAGACGATCATGACGTGGCGGTCCGTACCCTCCTTCGCCCTCCGACAGAATACCTAACCGGTGCGGCGGTATTACTTGAGCTAGGCAAATCGCGAATCGTATTGGAATTAGTCACTACTCTGGAGGTGTCGTTCGGACTGTACGTAGTCGAACGTATGTGCTGTTGTCCGACATGACGAGTGTCCGGACTATAGCGTATGCATTCGCATCCGTTCTCGGGGACGTCTGCGTGTCACTACACCGGAAGTGCGGTGACGTATCTGAGATCGAATTTTCCGATTGTATTCGTAGTAGTCGTGGTGTGGTCATAGTCGTCCGACAGAACGAGTCAGGTAAGACGACCGATGGAACACTACGCTGGAATACGACAGTATCGAGCGGGTACAGACTTTTCCCCACCACGGTTTAAGCCTAGTCGTGGCGGTGGGGCTAGTCTGGGGTGGACCGGGACACCTTGGACGAAGCCAATTGAACCGAGGAGGGTCTGCTCTTTGTACCCCTCTAAACAGAAGAGGGGACTAAAGAGCGGGATGAGCAGGGAGGTAAAAAATATCGGTGATATTTTTATTACAACTGTACATTAGATGTAACGATTTATGAATCATACATACACAATGGATTGGTTTCTATAATACAATGCACATTTGTAGAGATTTCATCAAGTGCCTAGTCGATCAGCATCATTTTATTTCATTTTATTTACGTGTGGAAACAGAAGTCACAAGCAACAGTTCAGTTTGCCAATATAATGAAAACATTATTTTAGTATTTTATATTAATACCGACAGTATTATTATGTCCGAAAAGATTACAAAGAGAGTACTTCTTTCGTTATAACCTTTTATTTATTAAAGACTATAAATAAATCTTTAACGTTTAATATGGGAATAAACAATTTTTAAATTTTCTCACTTTTGTCGAGTTCTGAAACTCTCTTGAAGTCATCATCAACTCTACTCTATTCTTCTACTGTATGGTTTTTGATATCCAGCGTGTCCACAACAGGTAAAAAATCATGGCGTTTCCATGATGCTGGATATGTCTAAATAAGAGTAGATATGTAGTTAGAATTTATAGTCAAGTAGTAGAATTTTTAGAATAAAGTGTAACTAAACTTAAATGGGACGCCAGATTAATATGGGCTGCAAGGGCTGTTATAGTGCAAAACAACTAAAACGAGTAGAATATAAAAGTAGACAATATTTAAAAGTTTGCTGGTGTATTGTACTGATATAACGAGCTGGTGATATCACGTACGTGTGAGTCATTTATCACGTAAATACGTCTTGATACGTAGACGCAGGTCCGTCCTGCCCGCTCGGGCGGGGGGCGTGGCGCGCGCGCGCACCGTAAACTACAAGGTCGCTTTGTATGTATTAAATATGTTATATCGTATATATTTTAGTACAGTGCGAATCTAATTGTGTGAATAGGTGACGCCTATATACCTACTTTATCATCACCAGAGATTATACTGGGTAGCTTGCGTACACACAGCTGAAGGTTACAGGAAGAGAGGGAGTTTGTTTCTGTATGAAAGCGTATACCACTACTAGTACTTCTATAAGATTTTAAAAATGTTTTTAAAAGTGCAATACCTTTTCAAAGGTGTGCTATATTTTTATCATCAGCGCGCATTCTGTTGGATTGTAGAGCTCCTACATTAAAAATAATGAATTAATTTGGTTATTACAATCTTGCTACTAATAAATTGTGTTTTTTCTTATTTCAACACATAAGAGGAAAATTTTAGATTAATATGAAGCGAATTGAAAAGTGTCTTGCTCCTTATAATATTATCATACCTTTTGTTGCCTATAAGCTAATCTAACAGTTGAGCCAGTATGTTAGTGGTAATATAGTGTGTTAGTAACCAATTGGCTTCCTTCAGGGTAGTGCTTGAAGTAGACTGAAGAAAAGGCACGAAATAAACATGAAAAAACCGCAACAACAACATCAAAAAAATAAATTATTCGCGTCCTCATGAAAGAAGTAACCCCGTTACACATTGATCAATCTATTATAATGTCCTAACTCCGGCCTCGGTTACGTAAGAATAGCGAACATAACTGTGTATCGGCACACGGGAACCGAACCGCATACCTCGCGGTCGCCGCTCGCCGCCGCCGGATTATTCAGTAGTTTCTCGGAAAGATCCACGAGTGTATAATAAATCTGGCCGAGCAAAGCCTCATTATGCGTACAGCCTACATTCCGCCGACTTACAACTTGCCGAATAAAAAGTTCGCTTTGTTTCGACTATTGTTTAACTGGACATGGTTTTAAAATCTGTAGAGGTGGCACTTTAATATATATCTTCGCAATAAGCTACCATTTATATTTTGTATCATTCTTTTTGGCCAGACCAACTTATTGGGCATCAGATGGTCAAAGTCTGCTGAGGTTTCCATCCATCTCTAGGCAATATATTGGCCACTGACTACCGAAATAGAATACTATGTGGTTTCAGTCGATTTCCAGTCGACACAATTATCGCTCCAATAACTCTTCTAATAATTATTTTACCAGAAAACCTCCCCTCGACCCACAGGGAGACTACAATATAAGTAGGTACAGTAACTACACATTTATGTTTGTTGGTTGTTACAACACTTAGGTACTGGAATCTATATTGATGATTATTTAATTACAAATTCAGAGATCTCCAAGGGCCCCGCTTTGAATCATATTTAAGTAGCAAACAATATATCATAGGTTCTCTAGATCTAATTGAAATTAGAGTATTGTAAGAGGTAGTGCCATGCTGCATTGAAGTCGAATTGGACCGGCATGACCGAGGCGGTACCTCTTGTACACGTGATACCACAGTAAGTTATCAGCTTTGTAATAGCGTTGTTTGTACCCGTCGGAGGAGTTGGGAAAGTGATTAAATCGCATATGCATAATAATTATGCCGATGCTTATAGTCAAAATCTACCTCTGGTCTTTTGTCCTCATAGAATATTAAAAAAAAAAGGAAATTATTAGTATTTTATGTAACGTATTTTAATGTAATTTACATAAAGTGTTACTAAATTTGAAACATTCCTCTCTACGTCTTTTGACTAGCTACAATTTAGGGATCAGAGCCGTTCAATTCGCTCCCAGCAACACTCGTCCGGCGAGACAAAATAAAACAATTCCGATCATTATTCTGAGCATTTTTCTAAGTCAATTAAATGCTGGCCAAAATGGCGGTCGTTTGTTTTGTTTTTCGAACTCAATTTAAATGTTTACCCGTTATTAGTCATGGTATTTAGTGTTTTTAAGATTCTAGACTCGCTTCAAACATTTCTTACAGTTTCTATTCGCTTTCTTTATTAGGATTATTTAGTGACTGACCACTTTTGGCCCGATGATGTCATTTTTGATATCGTTATGTCGCTATTTATTGTAGGTGCCGTTCGTGTACATAATGTATCATATTCACCCCCTTGCTAAGTAGGGATAGAAGGGATGATTATGCTCACATTGGCTAGACTAGACTATATTTTATTATTTTTATGAATATTATACCTATATAAAATTTTGTGTTCGTAGAAAAATTCAGGATACCCTTTTAACAAAACTGAACTAATTACTTAACTAGTTATAGCGTTACACTGTGCTGAAGACTGATATTAAAAAACTATTTTTTATCCATAATCTAAGCCACTTGGTTAATACCGATGCCCATCTACACCTGCACATGCTGATCCCCCTTCATTCCATCCTCCCGATGGGCTACAGGATACTCATAGACCACACAAAACGCGTCAGTATTGCCATGACTTTTAAGACGATATTTATTCGACATTTATTTTTTATCTATTTTTTACTACTTAAACATTATAACTAACGCTTCGTAGACGAGGCCGAGGAGAAATGATAAGGAAGTTAGTATCATATGATATTGTTTTCGCCAAATTTTAAAGGACTCGAGCGATTACCATAACAGTGACACTAATACATTTGCTTCATACTCTATTAAGCAAACAAAGAACTTTACAGGTTTTACGACCGGATCTAATAGCACCGAAGAATATTCTGTACCATTGAACTCGACGAAAATGGCCGCGAAAAGAATAAAAATCAGATTTTGGGTGGTAGAGTCGGGCCCACACGTCGTCTAATGAGTCTGGCGAGATTTATGAGCTATAAATATCGTTACTTACAAGCAATGCCCATACGCGACCGGTACATGTTTTGTGGAACTAGCGATAAGTAAACGCGTGTCATTGAGATGTTTTATTGTTCACCGAGTGTACCAAACAACGTATATAATATGCATGATGTAATATATCGATGGCGTTCACTGGAGACGAGATTAGATTTCCACTGCTTTATTGCTTTAAGATAACAGAGATAATATTGCTTAGGTACATCACATGTATCTACTCTTAATGTCGTCGCTTTTTTAACGGCTATTGTGAAGTGAAAGGTTTTGATGCCGATTTTCGGTTTATTAAAGATTCAAATTAGTAACACACAGACGGAACAAGAGAAATGCGAAAAGGATCTTTCCATTCGTAGTGAATTCAGCTGCAATGCAGAAAAGGCATTTTGAAGGATGTTACAAAAATAATTGTAATGAATAATAGTCTAGAATATGATTACACAGCATGTAATATAGTGTATATATAGAATGTAGCCTGCTCTTGTCAATATACAAGAAGTAAAATTTTAAAATAAGTCCGCTCTTGTCAACGTAAAGAGGTAGAGAATGAAAATTATTATTAATTGAACTCTTGCCTATTACAAACATAAAATTTTAAAAATCAAAGAGAAAAGGCTTCAATAGAAGACATTTCCTTAAATTTAAAAACAAAATGTCAACGAACTCGTACAATTAGATAGTTTCTGTGACATTCATGTGCCAATCTTAGCCTGCAATGACTCATACATAGACACCCTTTCGTATATATACATTATATATATATACATATTTTTACATTATGAACACGTTGAGCCGAACACGTTAGTCGTTTGTTTAGTTTTCCTACGAGACTGTAAATATACGTCATAGAAAGATGAATCGCACTCCGCATAACCCTACAAATATTATAACGCGAAAGTATGGATGGACGTATGACTTCTCTTTCACGTAAAAGTTACTGAATGGCTTTTAATGGAATTTTGCAATAATATTGCTTATACGTCAGAATAACACATAGGCTATAGAAATAATAAATTTTGTATGTGGTTTTGTCAGTAGGTCCACACGGGCGAAGTCGCAAGCACCAGATCATCATCATCCGCCCTTATCGGTCTACTGCTGGACGTAGGCCTCTCTCGTTGAACGCCAAGACGACCGACCTCCTGCTACTCGCATCCATGCCAGACCGGCTACTGTGTGGAGATCGTCTTCAATCCAAGCCTGGGGTGACGTAAGAGTCGTACTACGTAACTAGTCTCTTCACAACAGAGGCTTCAGCGAGCAGGTCGTTTTATGTCCCGTCTGTTTCATAACGACAGTAAAATAGAAGGGAGCACCGGACAGCGCTCGCGTGTGATGGCGGTACCATCAATCGGATCGGCGACAGGCAGCAGTGGCGCCGGTCCGAAACTTAATCTACTGTTGCGAATCTGCCTGCTCAGCGCGGCAATTATGAGCATTAACCTCAAATGGACGACAGCAATAGGCCACAGATAGTTTATATATTTTTGAAAAAATAATAAATGGAAATATTTTAATGATTTTTTTCAAGGTTAACATAACTGTATTGTTTCACTTTTTTGTTCCTTTCAATATTTAGAGTTATTTTAGGGCTGCACTTAGCTCGTAATACGTCTCAGGACACGAGACATTTGACTTCCTTTGATGTTAATTAAACATCAAGTGCAAACAGAACTTAATGAGTTATTTTAATTGCATCTACACTGAAAATAGTGACGAGTCGGAAGGCGAAACCGTTGAAGTTCTACGAACCGAGAAGTGTAAGTAAAATACAAAAAATAAAAGGCATTGAGGGGCAGCTTTTTTTTTTAAATGTCTGGATTTTAAGATTTTAGTCCTAATGAAATATCATACAAAGTATGAGGATGGAAATCGTGTGATTACTTTGATATGAGAATGAATAACCCATTAAAGGGACCTCTCACAGAAGAAACGTGATTTTAGAATCCGATTTTAGAAGACCCATTCTGGTGCCCTGGCTCTAGTGCCCTGGTACTGACCTCGTAGCAATGGACATAAGTATTTTTTTATTTTCTTTCATAGGAAACTGTGTCTAATACTGCCGTCTGTGTTTACTCTGCTTGTAACTTTGATCCAAATCTCAAAACTCACGACATATACCTACAGGATAAAGCAGACAATCGGCATTTGCGACGGTAGAAGGTATTTTTTTCTATAATAAAATAACGCGCACAGTAATATAAATATATCCGAACGAAAATATTCTTGCTCTTAAGCTACACCTCGCATTTGTAAATGGTATGAAACGGCTTGTAGGCGGGAAGTGTGTTTTTTTTGTCCGGAAGATGAAAGTGTGGCACAAGCGTGGCACGTTCAAAAGCGTCCTGACATCTGTCCACACTCTACGGCTGATGGCGTTAAAATAAATTTATTACTAGTTATTCCAAATATCCTGTTTCGATCTAAATTTCAATTACTGTGCGAGGTTATAGAGAGAGTCCGTATGAGAGAATGGCATTGTTGCTGCCAAATAGGGCCGGAATGACCGGGGAGGTGCCACTCGATAACATGACAGTTGACACCGCCGTAAAATGGCACCTGTGCTGTCGTGTGTCATTAGGTTTGTGTGTAGCCGGTGGTAACATCTGAATGACAAATGTGAGAATGTCTATAGTCTTCGGTAGTCGTGAATAAGCTCCGTTTGCTCGTTGGCCCCCTATACTATAAAAATACATAAACTCATTGATTGGTCAATGGGTGAAGTAACTAGCGATCGGCACCGACTTCATCGGTGAATAACAGAAGTCAGATTGCTACTTTACAAATAAAACACTGAAACTTTCTATTTTTTTCCGGACCTGACGCTATTGAAGCGAAGAGAAACCCATACAGCTTCATTGCATTGCTACGATTACTCGTCAGGCGATATAATTCGGTTTGGGGTTGAAAGAGTGACCGAGCCCTCTATCTCCCGCAGGTGGGAGGGACGCATAACAATATGATAGTGTTTGTGACAGCTAATTTAACTATTATTATCATGGTATGAGGGACCGAGAGGTCCCTCCTCCCCCGCATCCGACGTCGGCGGTAGCTCGCGCTCGTTAGCTAGAATGACCTCGGCGCCGACGTGAACGTTGGACCTTTCACGGGAATTGTTCTACACATTGGGGCAAGCAGCATGAAAATTCGTTCAGTAGATTTTAAGAAATTAGATCACATTCAAATAGACAGTTTTGGAAAGTTTGTTTTCTAACAGGTATGTACGATATTACAATATGTATAGATTTTTAGCGTTGCTTTAATTAAATGCATTTTGATATGTTTTTTTACCTAAATTATCTGTTTAGCATTCTAGATTGGGTTCAAAACGCGTAAGACCGAAAATATTTCTATCAAATATAATTATTAATATAAGCGTCGTCCTTAATATTTTAATTAGTTGTATCATGTTTTTATAACATATATCATGACCTTATATTAACAGCGTTCACTATAGATTTATAGCCCATCGCCGAAACTTTGATTAATTAGCCATTAATAAATCTTTAGGTAAGTAATGATTCATAAAATTATATTTAAATTACAATAAACCTAGTCACAATTGGTAGAACCGAAAGCAAGGAATAGTACATATTTTTTGGTGTAAGTAAAACTGAACGAAGTATTACGAAGATTCCTTGAAACAGAAAATGAGTCTTATATTCTATTTTTGTGAGTAGCCGAGGGGAGTGGCGAAGGAGGTCAACGCATCAGCATCGTAATTATGTAGATGTTCATGGGCGTTG
This sequence comes from Eumaeus atala, assembly GCA_017140195.1. Classification (NCBI taxonomy): domain Eukaryota; kingdom Metazoa; phylum Arthropoda; class Insecta; order Lepidoptera; family Lycaenidae; genus Eumaeus; species Eumaeus atala. Next base: position 821,192 of record JAFELO010000120.1, read on the forward strand.
GTAGTCGTAAAAAGGCTCCGATTGCTCGTTTTCCCTCCTATTCTATAAAAAAATATTATTTATAAGAAATGTGCCATTAAAACAGAATGCTACAGAAAACTCTTGGTGATTTTCATGAGCAGCCAGTTTGTACATACGCCCGTAACTAATTACATACGTTATGCAGACGTGTCGCCCTCATTCCCTTTTCCCCTACCGCTCAGTTGACTTTGTGACGGAGTCATGTCAGCTAAAGATACGTACCCGCCCGATTGGGCTGCAATTCATTATGACACTGACAATCTGACCCATTTGTTTCGACAACATGGCGCACTTACATTTGATGTCGACGTGCTGTTAATAATGTTAAAAGGCTTGACATTATGTAAAAAGAAGCGATAAAAATATTTAGTACCGGTTTGGTAGTGAAAAATACAAAAATATTGATGTCACATTACTATAAATGTGGAATTATAAACTAATTTGCTGTTTTTGTAATCTAATTATTCAAAACAGAAGTATAAACTATTTTATAAGTGTCCTCTTTGTCTGTGTCTGTTCCGTCATTTATATTTATTATTCTTTTATACATTTGGCAAAGTAGCCTATAAAACAGATACTGTATAAAATAAATCAAGGAAATCAAAGATATTATCAGATTTCTAATAAAGGTCACTCCTAAAAAAATAAGGCTTCTTATTGTTTTTAGTTTTACTTCAGATTATTACAGTTTACATAATATGTTGCGGTGACCTACTAGTCACCGCAACATATTATGTAAACTAGAGTCTAAACCTTAGCCACCACCCGTTTGGAAACGCGGTGTTAAGATTTATAGCTTCACTACAACTACTTTCTGATCCGTTCCGAAAAATCAATATTATGGTAAAATACATATGAAAATGTTTCCTTTGCTTTTGGGTTAAATTGATTAACTTCGTTGTCAACTTTTCTTATATGTGTTGCCCTTATGTTCAACTCTTATGATTTTTTAATCTGTATCACATTGTATCTATATTAATTATTGAGATATGGCTGTCATATTGTGTAAGAAATATAAAAAGACGTTTGTAACATTTATAAGAAAGTGCAAGGCTTCAAGGAAGCAAAATATTGAAAGTGAAAACAAAAGGTGGTGCGGACCCGCTATGAACGCGCACTCCCCCGTGAAAGGCTTGAGGGGAACTGGGTCAGCGTGCCCTTGACTCTGAATCCTGCGCGCGCGCACGACTGCGGACCGGCCGCGTGCCCTCCGGCTCGGCCTTGGCCGTCGGAGCGGAGGCAATTTTTTATAGGGCTGCCGTATCTTTTTATTGTTCGAATTCTTGCAAATGCGAATATAATATCGCTATTGTTAGTGTTGATATACATTGGTTCGTGTTCATATATGTAAATAAACTCACCTCCTGTTGCCAAATGAGAATTTTATATTGTAAAGTTTTCTCACTAATGTTATAAATGCAATAGTTTGGATGGACGGATGTAGGTTTGTTATTCAATTTCGATCGAACTACCGAAATGATTTTGTTTAAACATGGTAATGTTTTTGAAAGAGGTAGTAGTACGTGCTGCATAGAGGGATGTAGTGCCGTGCACGTTCTATGCAACGGAATTGGGCGGCACGACCGGGGAGATACCTCTCGCTCACATAATACCGCCGTAAAGTAACACCTTCAGTGTCGCGTTTCGTGCGGTATGTGAGTAGCGGTGGCTCAATGGGTGTGGGGGGAGGAGGGCAACGTATCGACATAGTAATTATGTAGATGTTCATGGGCGTCGGTAGTCATTAAAAGGCTCCGATTACTCGTTTGCCTCCTATTGTATAAAAAAGCTTATGTATCACTATAGCAGTAAAGTGCCTAATAGAAATACTAACCTTTGTTTCGTTTGTAGTCCTCGCGGACGGATGCGGTTAACAACTAGTGGGTTACAAATCGGCGAAGTCGTAAATGAAGTATGTCGTTACAATTTCGTAATGGTGGTGCTTTATTATCAATCATAAGAATGGGTGAAAAGTTAAAAATTAAAAGTCAAGCCTTTTATATTAAAGTATGGAACTCTTGTAAAGTTTTTGCAATATTTTACATGAAGTAAAGGCTTAAGACGCTGGGATTATCACTTTTAGGGAACGAGGCACGCGATAATCGTAGTATCGGATGCGAAGCCGCAGGGACCGACAGGTGTACAGCACGTGTTCAAGGGTTATACGTATGCTGCAGTCGTGCACTGCCATTGCCGAAATATTTAGTGTGAAAAAACCTGACGAGACGAATGGACGTAAAAGGATAATAACGGATGTTTCTACACGGGGGGCATGTTTCATGTTTGATAAAATGTGATATTTTTAAGAAATAGGGATTTTAGGTTGTCGTCAGCGTTACCAAATCCACTCGATATGGACCGCACTCATATGAAAACTTTTTATTTACACCCTTCGGTCCCTTTATTTATTGATTAGTTAAACTGGATAAGTAATATTTGCACTTATGTACGTTATATAAAAGCTAAGTACGAACTTCTTACAGTAATTTCATAAATGATATTTTTGAAGGATTGATGAGGAATCCATTCCTCTTCAATAAATCAAAGGCTACTAATATTCAACGACTAAGTAATATGCGCAATGTTGCCCTATGTGCAGCTACGCGAAAATAGACGAATACTAGATTGAAACCAACATGCGACACCGCTCGTCGCATATTGCACACTCTTCCCAAGCACTAAAGTTCAAACTATTAAGCTAGACAAGAGAAAGTATATAATATATACATAGGTATTGTTTAAACAGTTGAACTGTTGGTTTTTAAGCCCCTGAACCAACCGGGGAGATGCCTGATCAGATGATTGCTTTGCTATGCCCTTAAAAAATTTGGCTATGTTATCCTGTTTCGGGTGGATTGTGGGTAGTGACGACCCGTTGGATGGAATGGGATGAAGCAGGACAACACATCAGTTGTTCATCCCGACTATCAGCATAAACGTTGACCGTGACACGTCCTTGGGTTCGGCACCTGTCAAATAGTTCACATTGATTGTTTGTCTCCTTGTGATATAAAAAAGCATGACGTGCCGAAATGAGTGACGCTTACTCGATTCCATGATTTCCATGATTTTTGTTCACCCAAAAAGCTCTCAACGTACTTAAATCTCCATAATGTCCATGTAGTAAGTAAGACCTATTTATCATGCTTTTGTAGGAGGTAATCAACACTTTCAGGAAGAGTGCCATGCGGCATAGGAGGAGGTAGTGCCATGCATGTTGCATGACATTATATTCTTCTATGCAACGGGATTGGGCCAGCGCGACCGGGCAAGTACCTCTCCCTCACTTGATACCGCCGTGAAGTGTCGCGTTTCGTTCGGTTTGTGAGTAGCCGGTGGCCCATTTGGCAAAGCATCGGCATAATTATGTTGCTGTTCATGGGCGTCGGCAGTCGTTGAAAGGCTTCGATTTCTCGTTTGTCCCCCTATACTATATAAATATTAAAAAATCTGCATTGGAGACGATGATGATGATGATTTGAGATGTTTTGCCGTGCTCACCCCCCCCCTTCTCCATGGACATTACTTCCATGTCACTATCTCCTATTAAGCTTATCAGCTGTCACTATGACCATTTTTGTTAGCAAGTGATGGCTGTGTAAGATATTGAGCGCGTCTGTTACTTATCACGTTATGGCTTCGAGGTCCAACGCTCTAAAGTCCGAAAGAATGCATGAATGAACGTATCAATAATAAGTAATGATGTAAGAGATGGTAGCACTGTGTATTGCAGTCGAATGGACCAGCGCGGGAATGTACCGTCCGCTTCTTCAGTCGTGTAATTCATCGAGGAGGTTCGCCTCACATAACACCGGCGCAAAGTGACTTTTTTGTTCGAATCTGAACTTATGCTGTGGAAGCTAAGGGAAACTCCATACAGCCTCATCGGATTGCAATGAGTGCTCGTCTGGATGCGAGACGAGATGGGACTGAAAGAGGGACCGACCCCCCTCTCTCCTGCAGATGGAGATGGGTTACATGCACCCCGATATGAGAGTGTTTGTAACAGCTAATTTAACTATTATTATTATGGCCAGGGGGACCGGGAGGTTCCTCCTCGTGGAGAGGACCATACAGGGCGCAAAGGGGATGCTTACGCTATTGCCTTTCGAATAGTTTGTGCGTAGTTATCGTAAACAATAAACAAAAACTTTTTGGAAGGCTCAACTTTGTTAATTTAAATATTTATACAAAACGTGTTATGTACCCACTTGTACTGTACTTACTTTCCACCCCGGTTTAGTCTATGGATAACAGGAGTCAAATTATACACTAAAACAAAATCACACATACAGACACGTAGCTTTTTGGGACTTTGATTTATATATAAGATAGATATCGTAAGGTCTCATTTTATAAGACCCTAGGATATGTCAAGCAGCAGATCGACAAAGGATGATGCAAATACGGCCTAATATCAGTACATATCTTCAATCTTCCCAATTAAATAACAGTCTGTAAGTACAGCCTTGTCAATTGTAGGTTCTACACAGTTATCAGAATCATTTGATACTTTCCTGTGTAAATCAATAAGCCTGAGTCTGTATTACACTAGTTTAAGAAGAGTATAAATTTTAACTTGACAACCCATGACTGACCCAAACTAGGGCAGCGCATCTGCATGGAAACTACGTCTATGGGCGTTGGTAGTCATCAAATGTCTCCGTAGCTTTTTTTTGCCCTCTTTTACTGAAGTAGAAACTATGGTCTATCATTATCATAATAATACTGCTATTGGAACTGATGGGAATGTTGAATCGTGATGATCAGAACTGCGGGTTGTCTGTCCACCTTCATCGTATATAAGTATACATTATATGTAGATACATATCATCATCGTCATCATCATCATCGTCATCATCATCGTCATCATCATCATCATCATCATCGTCATCATCGTCATCATCATCATCGTCGTCGTCGTCATCATCATCATCATCACCATCATCGTCATCGTCATCATCATCATCATCATCATCGTCTTCGTCATCATCATCATAGTCATCATCATCATCGTCGTCGTCGTCGTCATCATCATCATCATCATCATCATCATCATCGTCGTCGTCGTCGTCATCATCATCGTCGTCGTCGTCGTCGTCATCATCATCATCATCGTCGTCATCGTCATCATCATCATCGTCGTCGTCGTC
>JAFELO010000120.1:826383-871103 GCA_017140195.1 Eumaeus atala
CATCATCATCATCGTCGTCGTCGTCGTCGTCGTCGTCGTCGTCGTCGTCGTCGTCGTCGTCATCATCATCATCATCATCATCATCATCATCACACGAAGGACGTCCACTGTTCGTCCTTCGTTAACCAAAAAATTTTATACGGGGACAAGTGAGCACTTACCGACCTCCACCCATGCTCCTACCCACCTCTCGGTATACGGGGTAGCGTGGGAGATGCACGGGGGCTTGCTCACCGGCTCTTTTCCCCAATGTACAATTCTTGACCATACATTATTTAAATGCCCTCTCGCTAATTCACTCTCCCCTTTCTGGGGCCTGACACCACAAACACAGAATTTGTCATCGGCCTCGTCAGTCCTGATTATCTCGATGTAGCTACATCGTTACCTATCCTTCCTCTTCGCGTGCCATGTATGCGCAAACGTCTTCGATTGCCTAAAACTCCTTTCTGAACAAATCCTGGTGATATATTGGGCCCATCGTCGTCCGTTGGATGCCGTCCAACATAACATTTCGCTCGTTTTTGTAGAAGTCATATTCCCGCAGTACGTGTGCTCTGCAAAGTGGTAGAGACTCGTGAGACCTTCCCGAAAGAGCTGGCGGCCTTCTCGCCCATCAGAGCTGGCGGCCTTCTCGCCCATCAACACTATCTAGCATCGTCTAAGTGTACCCCAAGCACCTTGGTCACAGATACACTCGCGATCGAGGTACCATTCATCCTAATGGTCGGTCCAATTTTAAACCGACCCTTAACTGTCTGGGACATAACTGCGGAAAATGTTAGCCTATTACGGGCCCCCCAATCCCATAGACTTCAAGATCGTGGAACATTTATGCTCGATAACGGCGGACGACGGTGCCTCGATCGCAAGCATCAAATCGTCTACGTATGCCACAAAACTTACACCCTCAGGTCTCAGCAATTTAAGGTTATCGTCCAGGAGGAGTTTCCATAGTGTGGGGCCCAATACGGAACCTTGGGGACATCCCATTTTAGAAACCTTCCAAGGCGTGCGGTGACCACAACATGAGCAGTCGGAGACACAAAACGACCACTGATTCTGATTTCAATCGTAATGCATGCGTTGCCCTCATTGCCACCGCCCCTCAAAGGGCTACCGGCTACTCACGGTGCGTGAAGCGCGACAACGAAACTGTTACCTTACCTGCGATTGTAACCAAATCGTCAATACGTAGGAGCCAATATATTAGTACATCTTCCCGTGTAGGGCCACCACACGAGAACTCTTGTTTCCCGAGCGGTCAGTCATTAACTAGGTTAGTATTCATCCCCTGCCAGAATAATGTCACTTTAAATCCCCCAGAGGGGACCGTTCCTAGTAACACCTATTAGCAAGCATCCATGCTTGTGAGCACGGAAAAATAATATGTACATCATGGTAGTAATAATAACAGGCGTAATATATTTGAGCTTAAACACAAAGTCCAAAGTAATGACAAGTCTTTGCGATCTCGTGCGGGGAAAAAATACGAGCGCGTCTTTATAAGTTAATCCTACTAACTCTAATGAAATATCACACTACGACAAAGACGTACGCTCATGATCTTTGAACAAACTTATGAGGCGGACCGTTCAGCTGTTAACCCATTATGATAAAGTTTATAAATGTAAGATGCAATGTAAAAAATATGTTGGTTGTGCGTTGGAAGGAAATAAATAATTTGACTGGAAAGATGGCGCGATAAGAGGACGTACCTGAGATTTGAGTACCCAATGTAGGGTTGATAGTGTACGTATATTATATTAATATATTTTGCCATACAATATTCTGTACGTTGATCTCCAGATATCTGTAGATACATAACAGAATATGTCAAATGTCTAATGCGAATAAAGATTTAAAACATCATATCATATTTGAAGCAATAGAGGTAATTGAGCAGTCTAGCTTTGATGATTCACCGACAGGCATGCACATGTTTCACAAACAATTTTTGCTGTTCTGGACCTCCAAGCCCCTACACAACGATGATGATACTTATTCTACTTATTGTGATCGTTGGATTTTTCGGGCACAATCAGTAGAATACGCAACAAAAAAACATCTAACTTGACGTTAGTATCATTCGACTAGAAGCTAGGCGTGTACTTCAGTGAAACAATGTGCCGGTCTGATTCCACTGCTATGAGATAATGCGGCCTTTTCTAACCGTAATAGGTTTAACATTAAAAATAGTCATCGAATAGGCAACCCTATTGCAAAAAATGATCCGGGGTACCAACTGTGATATTAAGATTCCATGTGCGTGCTTGAACAGTCCACCGACGCGACACCATGACTTTGATTTTAATGTTTTCATTTATACCCTTATTATCGCAACATCGCGACCCACGTCCGCCCGTCACACCCACGACGGTTTTTCTATCCTTCGTTTGTGTTGGAACTAGGTACGTTAGTAGGAGGTACTGCAACCGAATTGGGCCGGCATTACCGTGGAGAAATACTACGCATCCCTCACAAGATATCGCCTTGAAGGTGATGGGAATTCTGTCACGTTTGAGGTGGCATGTTAGTAGCCAGTTGTCCATTTGGGGATGGGGCGAAGGAGCTCCAGAATTACAAGACTGCTTAGAATACAAAATTTTAATGGGCCAGCGTAAAATATAACGAACACCGCTATTTAATTAAATTGTACCGTATTTTCTTATTCCAAGCTGTATAGCGATTTTCTATTCAGCGACTTTTGGCCTTGACTGTACAAGTGCATCTCACAACGAGTTTGAAAGTGGATTTACTCTATACAAATAATTTTCGGTGTGTTTTGTTAACGCTCGTTCGGATTTTTTTGTGCGCCCAACTCACACTTGGCCGTGTTCATATGCTGAATGTCAAATCATTACTACGTCTGTATACATTTTAATATGATACATTGCAATAATACTAACCTTTCCGTTTCTTCATAGGAGGCAAATTCTCACGATGTCACACCATAATAAATTATCACCAGAGCCGCATCGGGGTTCAGTATTTACTGTAACTGACGAAGAATACAATCTTCGTAGATGAAAATGAACCTACCAAGCATATTAATATGGCATAACATTAAAAGAGACACGCGAGTAGGAGAATTGCGAAGTGACATCCACCTGACTGCCCCCTCCCCCGCCGCTGTGCCCATATCTCCCCCTCATATTATACAAAAAATAATATCATATCTCGTTACTAAGTCTACCTTTGGATGTGGTAAAATATTCGTTAGTTGGATGTGGTATTCTCAAAGTTCGTTATTTTTCATATTTATCACGTGCGTACCATTTTTTTATATATGTATTAAGATAGTCAAGATGCAACGTATGCTCAAAATTCTCCTTAAATATATAATAAAAGTACGACTTAAAAGCTCATAATTTATTTTTCTTTTCATTAATTTTGCATAGTGTTAATAAAAGGTATTTTCGCAGTGAAATGGATTCATACATTGTGTTACTGTACCTACCGTGTACCTACATAGTACCTACAACGTAATCACAGAAGACTGTCGTGTCTAAAAATTTTATTTAAACAACGATAAACTATTATTATGGTACACCTGTGCAGTCACGTCTTTAAACTTTAAAGTTTTCGAATAGCACCTTCAAATTGTAATCATAAATCGTGCATCATAAATCGATGGACTTTCGTTTTTATGCATTTACTAAATTGGATGCAACCTCCAATCCCTTTTTTAGGATACATACAATTTATCTTTACGGGCAATATTCCTATTGCACTCGTAAATACACTTCTTTGTACAGGGTTGTTACCAGTCGGTTTATTAAAGTCGGATATAACATCTACGCATCCCTAATTTCTGAAAGTATAAAATAAAAAATAAATTTCTATTTCAGTTTAACAACGTATTACTTCATATGCTAAAGATATCTGTAATAGTCTGGGAAGGGGTTTGTTAAAATTAATGGAGTACCGAATGAGACCAATACACCAACAAGGAACGACACCTGAGGAGAGCATGTTTGAGCAGACGTAATAATTATCATTATACGATACTGAATCTATGCCGACTGACATAGATGCGATCTTCATTCAGAAGGTTAGATGGGAGTTAGGTGATATTTACAACTGCAATAATCCTAGATCCGTGGCCCTATACAGTAGCCAACATTCGCTTGTGGTAGCCCTGTCTACGATATCTGAAAAAATCAGAGTCACGTTAAAAATCCGTCGTTTTTGAGAGTGTTTTATTGTCCGCTTTTGTATTTTATGGTGGATCATAGCACACCATTGTTGTTTGCGGTCCAACCTGTGTCTGTATTCTTTTGTTGTTTTGCGCAAACCGTATTTTTTATGCATAAACGAATAATGTTCTGTTAATGCTTCTTTTCATATGTATCTTTTATGTCACTGCTAGATTTACCTCCCTAGTGATTTATTATATCAAAGAGATATTTAGCTTTGTTTAGAAATCGAATAAGACGCACTAGTCAGGGGTTAGCTCGTCATTTGCATGGGCCTCGAGCAGTATGGTGGAACTTGGAACTCTTTAAAAAAAATATTTGTTGAACAATATTTACATACATAGTATGATAAAATTATGATCATTGTTCCATTGCATCCGCATTGGGCCGACAGCGCCTTAAAAGTGATAGCTATGTAATAGGGGGCGGGAGAAGGGGGGCGATAAATGATAGCAACGCATATAGTATAACCAATACCAGTGGGCATCAGTACTCACCAAATTCGCAGATTTCTCCTTTGGCCCTTGTACTAGATATACTAAAGATACCGTCACAACTGTGTCCTGAATCTGTTACACAGAGTAGTAAACATATCAACTGCAGAAGCCAGTAGCTTTACAGCTGTGTGAACAACCTGTATAGAGTAGGTACTTTAACATTAGAGCATCAAACAAATTTCTTTAGGATTTAACACATCAATATGGGTTCCCTCTAAGGATATGTTGCATTTTAAAGTCGTTTTTCAACATATTTTTAACAGTCTTTCTCACAAGACGTATTTTAATTCACTTTACTTGACAAAACATGAAACGCTTTAGGATGTTTTGCGAAATATATAAGATATATATTTCGCATGTAGTAAGAGGTGGTGCCAAGTTGCATGCCAGTGGATTGGGGCTGACCCAGCCGGGGAGGTACCTCTCGCTCATACTGCACCACCGTAAAGTGATAGTTATGCTGTCGCGTTTCGTACGGTACGGTTCGGATCCGGTGGCCCGTTAGGGTGGGGTGGAGAAAGGGAGGGCAACACATCATCATCATGGACATCCCCATGGGCTTCGGTAGCTGTCGAAAGTCTCCGACTTCTCGTCTGCTATAAGTAAACTTCTATTAAAATAAAAAAAAAAACGCAACGAAGCCTATAATGGCTTGTATGAATCACAAGGTGTTCAATTTAACCTGGAGAGTACGACACATAACAATGACGATCTCCATATCTAAATCTATCTTAGAAATGTTTTCAAAATTACTTCATATTTTTTTACACGTCACCCGTTTATCAAGACACCAATATGCCAGTTGCCAATAATCTGCATAATATACTTTTTTTTTAATTAAAAACCAAGCAATCATCTAATTACAAAAAGCCTTTTGGATGAATTTGTAATTTTATAAGCTGTCGTTAAGGTGATAATTATTTTATTATCATTAGGTCGAAGTCATCCCACATTCTCGAAGACGGTACCCCACAGCTAGAGAAAGCACATAAAAATGTCAAGATAATAAACGGCGTACTTACATTTGTGAACCTTGTGACCATAAATCGTACTCTATGCTAATAACAGTATCACACACAAATGACAAATACAATAAATATGAAAATATATGAGATTAGCTGTGAAGTATATGAGATTAGCGGTTTTACCCGTGTAAAATGTATCCCATGGAAACTATTATTTTTTTCAAGATAAAAATATTTTAATATTTTTTTGAGAAATTTTCACAGCCTATGCACATGAATAAGGTCGTGATTGCATGAGACTTTCGATCCAGACATGTGGCGCTTTCTGGAGGATGTCTTAGTCGAGCACGGCGGAATATGATAGGCCGTTAGAGTGCCTACAGCTCGTATACAATTGTTGCGAGGATTATAGTCCCCAAGAAATAGGCAGATTAAATTGTGTTACCTTTGATGACCACCGACAAAACTGTACATATTAAAGGAATGCACATTGTTACAGTTATGCAATGTAAAAACAACTTAAGATCATACGCGTAAGGTTGAGTTTGAAAAATTTTTGTACAACTATATACAGAACTAATACAGAACTACTAGTGTATTTCTCTTGTGAACTAATTAGTGGGTAACACGAAATAAACTTGTGAGCATGTATTAAAGTTGGAAGTTGTCACATTTTTGCATATTATAATGTAGAAAAATAATATTGTGCATCTATTCTATTATAACCTCATAACGAGGAAATATCTGATTGGTTGTTTCTTTGTTTTCGTTGTCACGGATCACGGATTCACTTGGTCTTCGTCGTCCGAGGTCTAGGCTTATTATGTAAAGCAGTTAACACATAAATTACGCCAGAATTGTGTTTAATGATGTCTAACGAGTGGTAGGTATATGTAAAAGAACATAAAACAGTAAATAGATAAGTGGAATATGTAGATTAACTGGCTTCTTAAGATTATACCGATTAAACGAATCTGATGCATCAAGTTTCTTAACAATTTCAAACAGGTAGTAACTTTTTAGTCGAATATTTCACTAGGGTTTAGAAATTTAATGTGGTAAGCGATAATATGATAAGTTTTATAATGGCCCGGAAAATGATGAATGGAATGAGCATATTAAATGCATGCACAAATGCAAGATTTGCAATATTTTTACCAAATATAAATGAAGGAATGATTTATATACTTTTAGGAATATTAGTTTGTTTAGAAAGTGAAGACAACCATGAAAATGAATGTATGCACTTAATCAATACAAGTGGCAGGAACCATACTAAATGTATGCACTTAATCAATACAAGTGGCAGGAACCATACTAAATTGGCTTTCATCAACATCAACTAAATAATTTGGCGATGATGATGATTAATATAAATTTAATTTTTTTTTGTGAATATAACCGTAGAGTGCAAGTGAGTCTCAAATTAGCGGCTGTGCTAGAAATATGAACAGGAAAACAATTTGGTACAAGTAAAGATGATACCCGATGTCGTTGTCATAAATTACGTTTATTCAAATGATTTCGATACGAATTCGGTACAGCAATTAGCGCTCGAACCGGTTCTCTTAGTGTTGTACACACCGTCTATCGATTTATTCAGCACAGGCTGTGTCATTGTTGTATATAATAATAAAATATATAATTTGATACATAATATTTCATGACGTACATACTTAAAGTACACAATTGAAGTCGAGATGAAATTATAGTAAACAAATGTTCTGAATTACTGAGGCCGTGTTGTGATCTTAACAAATTATACACGAACATTTTCGTCGGGAACATTATATCGGTATAGAGTAAAAAATATCAAACGCAACACTTTAGAACCTAAATAACAGAAATAATTCGATTTCTCTAGCCAATGTGAGTGTAATGAATCGGTTGAGTACCTTTATAATGGGAGAATCGATTTGCTTTTACGTGGGTATAGATGATTATTTTTTCGTCAATAAATTTTTGTATACATTACCGGTTTCCATTCTGTGTCACCGCACTCTTCTCTTCGTCCATACTTTATTTGTTGCGTACTAGTGACAATAAATATTAACAATTATTGGATTTTTATGGAAATTTGTTCTGCGATTAAAATAGATGATTACTACTTAAGAAATATTTTAGTAAATTTTAATAGTATTATGTTATGTCTGGTCTGTGTGGCAATTGCGGATTTATTTTAGGTAATTACATCATTTGCTTATATTATTTATTTCATTCCTTGTTATATAAAATCTGATTGAATGAGACAGTATTCTCGTTTATATTGTTTTGTCTCTGTTAATCTAATATATTTCCGTTACGTAAATTCATTATACATTATTTGAGATTTGCAATTACGTTGAAGTTCTAGAGGGAACTGCGTACTGTTTTGATTTTTGCATGGTGTCTAGTTTGGCTTAGATATAAATTGTAAAATACTGTCCGAGAGTCCATTCATGAAATGATACTAACGTTATGGCGTTGAGGAAAAAAACGACACTGAAAATTATTAAAGGATGGGAGCTTGTGACTAAATACATGATACAAAATTATAAATTCCCCCAAAAATACGCCTATAAATTTAGGAGGTTGCTCGTTTGTTCTTGGGGGTATCGGATTCTGAATCAGCCGTCCGAATTGACGCACGACAAATGAAAACAATCACGATTTTTCAGATTGCGTACACAAAGCGATATGAGCGAATTGGTAGTAATTAAAAAATCATATAACATTGAGCTCTTTAAACGCATCGAAAAACTTCAGGCGATTCGGTATCCTACCGGTTAATGCCATTCGTAATGAAAGAAGATCTGAAAATGCCGGGAGCATTTTCTTATGTCTTTTAGTATGACAATAAGCAGGGAAGTCCTATATTGATTACGGATATGTTATGAATGATGATGATGAAAAACTTCCACAACGGGCTCAATAAAGATAAGGACAAAACTATGACACGTTGATTAGACGTAAGTTGCTGCCGCCCGTTACTACGGAGCTGCCAATTTTTCTACTGGTAATATAACAATGAATCATTCATACTTTAATAGCCTTGATATTACTGAAAATATAGTTTAAAAAAAAAACAATTATTTCACATTATAACAAATAAAACTACTTTACGGATTTTATCGCGGGTTATTAAGTATTTTACGGTCGCGATTCGCATAAATCTAAGAAAATAATTTTACATATACTTTAAGCTCAACTTTGATTGAACAATTTGAGTATTCCCTATGATACGGCAATTAGTTGTGGACATTTTCGTCACACCACACCTACGCGATGTATGCTCAGAGTGTAATAGTAACAATGACTATATGCATTGTACAATAGTGTTTTCTAATTTCTGGCGCCTAAAAGATTGTGAGCGAACTCTACCATATACTACTATAGTTGTGAATGAAATTACAGATCTTATCTTAAAATTATAATAATCTGTTACATTTCTATTCTAAGTTATTATTTACTGTAAATATAATATATTCAAGATAAGTGTAACCTACAGCATAGGTCCTTACGAAACATTATGCAGGGAAGTCACTATCAAATTTACTGTATTTTGTAAAGCTGTTTACCGATTTGCATATTTTTTGGCTTCTACCTATCTGCATTATAAATTGGTCACAATAGCCATGGTAAGTGCAACGAAGTAGAAGTATTAATGAAAACTTGCTTATTAGATTTATGATAATATTTTTATATTCACTTAGTAGAGGTAATTCTATCTCTTGTAATCTCTCAATGAGGCACCTGTTTAACAGCTGACGTTAAAGTGCTGATGAAGGAGTTGATAAAAATAAGGAAAAAATATTGCGGCCTGCAAAAATATTATATCGCTGTTCATAAACTACGTTACTGTTAATTTGCATATTATCACTTAAGTCTCCTACCGGGTATACTTTGTACATTATGGTCTGAAGCACCATACCACTCTATATAGATGCTTTTAGATATTACGGTCACACACTTCGATGCTTGACCCCTATGGTGTTACATGTAGCCTTAGATAGTTTTAATGGCATGCTTAACATATTTTTCACTACATTTTTTTATAATTTAATTATTTTATTTTATTTATTTATTTCAAGCTTAGGACCCCATTTCCATTGCGTAGTGTTATATATATTATATTTACAAAACTTGTGAAATACATTTTTATAATAAAACTAGGGATGAAGAATGTATTGTGGAAATGTAATTTTAGAGATAGCTCAAATGTAATTGTTTTGTTTCATTCATTGGGACTTGATAAATTGTGACATTCGTCATATTTTATGTTGTGGATGCGCCTATGACATATAACTATATATACATCAAACATCAAAGTGGGAAATGAAAATCTAGTCATTACTTACATATAAATATATTTAAAACATCTGACGTGGCATGTGTAATCTCTTCAAGTATGAGAATCGGTTTTTCATTTACTGATATTTACGACAATTACTCGTTCCAATTTGTTAGTTTCTTAAATTCATGTAAATTTATGTCAATCTTTATTTTTCTTTTACATCTTTAATGAGTAAAAGAATGCATGCGCATGTCTCATGACAAATATTTATTCCATATGAAAATTATACAATTTTGACGATGTGGATTTTATTTTGGTTCCTCTGATGTGCTCCCGAATGGCAATAAAACTATGTGAGGCTACAAAGGGTATCGTTATGTGTGACCCGGGGGGTGGGGGTATGACTGGTGTGGTGGCTGCAGGTTGGCGAGCGGCGCGGGCGCGGTAAGCGGCCATCGGAGAGTTTGACATCCGGGTCGCTTGGCCGAGGCGCACTCTCCGATCCCGATCTACAGAGCAGGCTCCAGTCGAACCTCACCGCATTCTGGGTTCGTAATTTCACACTTTGTTAAATGTTTTTTTGGTAATACATAGTACAGAAAATCCTTCCCAGCAAAGTGAACATGCCCTGGTAGACCCTCAATAATACTAAGCAATAAATTGACAAAAAAAACGTAATTTTCATTTTTTCTACTATTCCGCAAGATTTCGTAAACAAATGCTTGATTGTAATTAAATTCACTTATTTTTGATGTACCTAATTGTGTTTTATTAGTATACGTAGCTTCAAACTGTAAATGCTGATGTTCTGTATTGTAAAGAATTGTTGAGAAGAGAGTTTAGTATTTAGGTCTAAGAAAAGTGCCAACTTCCTTCCTTGCTTCTTTTCTTGAACAATTTGATTAAACATGTCGATACGTGATTGTCAAACTCTCCTGAAAAATAGCTCCAGTAAAGCTTTAAACTATTTGATATACGCATTGAGCAATAATTTGTTTTCGATAAAAGTGAATATCGATTTATTACTGATGCAAAGATAGCCTAAATGTAATGAATTGTTGATAACGTTTCTGTTGTAGTTGTAACATCCGCTATTTCTTTAATTAAAATTAGTTAAGTAGAACTAGTTAAAATCATGTCAATGTTGCCATTTTTCATAGAATGTAATATACCTTTATTGTATGGATTTCCGATAATAACCCCTCACTTACTGCCGTGTATTTTTATTTCTTTGTAATGCTCAGCTTCGACTAATATGTATATCATTGTTTTAATCATCTCAAATTTTTTAAGTTTTCTAATTACCACCACGTTATATTTTATGCTTAGAAATAATGAATATCATATTTGTTTTTCTTAAGTGGTTGTTTTCAAAAATATTTTTCGGTTCAAGAAGGCGACTCCATATTTATTTTTACAAGTTTCTGCAAGCGAAAACAATTCAGACGTAATAAAGCGATACGTAAAACGTGAGGTCCAACGTATGTAAGTGTGTGTTGCGTGTGAATGATAGTGAGTCGCAATAACGAATTGGATAAATAAAGTAATAAAATCCGACGTCAGAGTTTAATTATTGCTTGATAATACATCGCCGTATGTGTCTATCAACTGTCCTTAAACTTTTAGACGAAGAGGACACGACTTACCAAAAAATTAAAGATTTTATTACAGATACTTACCGAAAAAACGACGCGACATTGCAAAATGACCTTTAAACGTATTCATAAATAAAACACATTCTCGCTCATTACATCCCGGCTGTCTGTTCTCGTTATTTATTGCACATTGCGTAGATACTCGTTCCCAGACGTTATTCTAATATAATTCGTATATCGAAATGCCGAATGGTTCGTTCGTTAATAGAAATCACCAACATTGTTTATGTCAGTAACATCATCCACGTGGTTCTCAAAGTTTTTCCTTTTTTAAATAGTTTGTTCAAAACTTAGAACCTTTTTACATAAGATAACATTTTTTATAGTATGGTGGGACATCGAGCATTCGGAGACCTTTTACGACTACCGACGCTCATGAACATCCACGAAATTACTATACCGATGCGTTATCCTACTTTTCTCCTCCGCTGAATGGGCTACCGGCTACTCACAAACCACACAAAATGTGACACCAAAGATGCTCACGTTACTTTACGCCAGTATCATGTAAGCGGGAGGTACCTCCCGGTCATGCCGGCCCAATTCCACTTGAATGCAGCATGGCACTACCTCTTAGCATAGCAGAGCAGTAAATATATTTTATTTATTATGTATAACTTATTGCAGTATGCTAGTTAGCTTAATTGAGATAAATTTATATTTTCATAAGCATGCTGTTATGGGCATTATGATTATGTAGATATTTTTGTAGCGTCTATAAGCTAGTCTACAATTTGAAAACATACAGTGAGAGTGTAGTCTTCTTAGACTTTGCCAGTGCCTAACAGGGGCCGAATTCCTTTTTTATTTATTTTTTGTTGACGCGGGGCAACGCATTTACGCGCCTTCACTGGCCTTGGGTGGAGTGCAGTGCTGTGTGGGACTCGCGGCACATGATACTGCCGAATACCCACAAAAACCACCGCGAGCGCCATCGGTGCCGCCCTTGGTGATGTGCCCCGGAACAACAAATCATCAGGGCACCTCGACGGCTAGTCAGCCCCCTAAGGGACCAACTCCACCTCCAGAGATGGGGTTGCCGCGCCCTACAGGATAACCCCACCGACTTTGGGACCAGTGCAATGGGGTGAGGTTCCCATCCTCGCCCCTTGCCGCGTGCGCAAAAGCGCCACCTACTGTTTCTCTTTGGTCACCTCTTCCTATAAGAGGGGTGCCGAGGGTGATTACTCCTTCTGATCTTTAGCCCCCTCTTCTTATAAGAAGGGTGCAAAGACCCCCCTCGGTTCGAGTAGCTTCGCCTGGGTATACCCCAGGCTACTAAGCCCCACCGCCACGACAAGGCTTGAACCATGGTGGGGAGGGGCCGGATTCCTGCCTCAACAAATGAAACACTAAAACTTTCACCGGGAATGACCGTTATTCATGACCAAAATGGCCTGAAAACTTGTTATATAGATTTTGAAAAAAAAATCTATGACTAACATACGGACATATTTTGGGGAATTTGTTTTATAATATGTATAGATAGCGTCACTTGTAAAACACATTATTGATTACACGCTTATCTGAATATGTAATATCACTTAGGAAAATTAATAAAATAAGATAAATGCAAAGCAGTATAGTAAAGGTAAAATGACGATTAAGCAAATTGTATAACTAGAACCTTCTCAAAATCAGTTTCTATATAGTACTTAGTGGGACGTTCAGAAAGTTCTGCGAAAATAGAAAACATTGTTCCATAAGTAAAAATGTTTGTATTAAATCCTTTCAATGTACTCTCCACCAGCCTTAATACAAAATTTCATGCCTCTTTGAAATACCTTTTCTATTCGGCCGCAGACTCCTCTTTAATTGTATTCCATTGGGCAGATTTTTTATTTGAGGGAATTAAAAGAAGTCACATGGCACCGTGTGACTTCAGGACTTTAAGAAGGGCTATCCAACAGTTTGACCGGCGAGCTGACCAGGAATTCCCTCGTTTTGAGCGGGCGCATTGTCATAGAGTCCTGCGTTTGGTTGCTTCTTTCTAGCAGCTGAGAAAACGACTAGCAAGTATTAAAGTAAAGTAGAAAATAGTATACCATTCAACGTTACTGATCGTCTCACCCCGTAGAAGAGTTACATCTGCAAGCCAATCATTTTGTAGCAGCTGCTGACCAAAATCTTACCTGCATTTCTAGATCGCTTCACTTTCATAGACGTCGCTCGAACTGCGTTTTAAAATATCCAAACGGTTTCGCTTCTAGATCCCATTGATAAATCCAGTACTCATCACTTGTAAATACGCTGAGACGAACCGGATCCAAAATAAAATGCATCTATCTCATAGGTTGTACGGTACCAAGCGTGAAACAGAAGATAGTTTTTCACTGACGCGAATATTTTACTGTAAAACCTCAAGAACGCATCGCGATCAAATTTGCATCATGTACTGTATGTATCCTGATACGCAATTCACCTATTACCTTATTAAAAAACGACCACTAAAGGACGAAAACCTTTTCTTCATCCCAAAAATTTACTCGATCACGCTTGAATTCATTACACTAACGATACACGTTTGCCTTAGGTGGACCTTCATTCATAAATGCCATTTGATGTCTATCGTATGATTCGTCTGGTTTCAGGTGACACTTGGAATCATTAAAGAATCATAGTGCGAAAATGTTCCCGGTGTAGATGCATGTTTCTGTAAGACACGACAATTGTAAATAGATCGATAAAATAAGAGGGAAATTTTAGAAATGGAACGCACTTTTTTTAATACTGTATTTCCGAGTATAGTTTTCGTTACGTAGTAGCGGAAGAATAATGGTAGAGATATTTATTTTTATTATATTGATATAAAATTCATATTTCTCTTAATTTTTAGTGGTACAAAAACTTCAAAGGACTAATTGTTTCTATTACACATTACAATATAGTATTATTTTCTTATCCATTTAAAAATGTTGAATTATTTCCGCGTAGTAGTATATTATATTATAAGGGCTTATAACTATAAATTAAAAGTGACAATATTAATTATTATCATTTAGGTGTTAATTGAAGAATATATATCTAATAAGAATATTGCTTGTGTACTTACGCTCCAAAATCTAAATTCATGTAAACGTAGAAACGTATATATTGCTATCTATTCGCACTATGAACGCTACGACCTGTAGACGTGCTACGCATTTGTTATGACGCTGATGACGAAACAAAGTTTGAGAATCATTGTGTAATTCCGAGTTTTTCGTGTTTTATGGAGTATTATGCTATAATAATATTTTTTACTTAGCACATTTGTTTATACCTCGTCTCTGTGTGTGGGTGTGTGTACGTGTGAAGCGATGCGTGTGTGAGGATGCGCGGGCGGCAGGCCGCTCACTTGTGAAATACAAAAATGTCGTTTGTTACAAACGCCGAATCTAATAGCCAACGAGATTTTATGTTTTTTCGCGGTATAGTATTTTGTTACACGGCAGGCATTTAATTTTTTTGACTCTTTGTCGATGAAATTGAGTTTTGTATTTTCAATATGGCGTTCATGGTTTACGGCGATGCCCAATTAGCGATGGAGCCGCCGGTTTACCGTACGGCTTTTGTTACACGTGATTTATGTCCTAGTATTTGGGTCAAAATTTTATTAGTAATTTATTTGCTGGTCAATTATATGCTTATTATTTTGGAGCGCCCGTTAAACTTCTCTTAACACGATACTGTAATTGTGAAATCGTGATGCAAGGAGTTGTGTAATGTAGCTAATGGCTGGACGGATGATATTAGTTTCAAGTCTTTACGGCTGATTTGATTTTGACCAAGGATTAGAATAAGAAGTCTTCCTCGTGGTCTAGTGGTAAATAAGTTCACCCACAGCCGTGATTCCTGGATTCGGAAAAAAAAATGTTATTGGAATTTTTGATTTCCTAATAACAATCCGAAGTCGGGAAGTTGGCGGTGTTACACCCCCGTGTCTCGGCAAGTAGCGATAAGCCGTCGGTCCTGCACCCGATTCTTCTCCGGTCGTGTCGGATTGCCGTTCCATCGAAATAGGACAATGAGGAAATAAGGAGTGCACTTATGCACTATAACATCTCCTGCGCAGTCGGCTGGTCTCTATAGAGTTTGCCGCCGTGGCCTAAATTCGGCTTGGACAAGATTGCTATTATTGGAATAATAAGAAGTGCCTTAGGTAAGTAGGAAGTCATGATGCCGACGACTCGTTGTCATGATTGTGACGCGGCGTTGGACTGGGCCCAGCACACCCGCGAGGCGTGCCCGAGATGGGCGGCGCCGCGTCACGATCCGAAATCAGTTGTCGGAGGGGTCTTTTCAAAGTCGAGCATCATCGTTACGATCCTCGGCAGCGACGAGTCCAACGAGGCGATGGCTTCCTTCTCCAAGACCGTCATGTCCCAGAAGCAAGCTGATGAGCGGGTGAGAGTGGAGGCTGCCGTTGCGGTCTCCCCTAGTCGACGACGAATGGGGGTATGAAGGTGGCGCTATCTGCAGCACCTTCAGTAGTGCCCCTGTGTTCCGAGTCGGGATGGAAACCCGGTCCACTCCATCAAGGCACGGTGTCGTGGGGATAGGTCTTAGCGTAGCAGACAGTCCCCGAGGAGGTGAAGTCTGGCTTTTTCAGCCTGCCGCTGGAGGGATCCTGTTGCCTGCAGATCTGGGACCCTCCATTAACAGCGGCAGGAGGCTCCTGCAGGGTTCAGTTGGTATTGCTACTTAATTGCCGAGTCCAACATAGGTCTGGGGGCCTACCCGGGTCCCCAGGCATCATGCGTAAATGCATTCCCCTTGGTCACGGTACACGATAGACTATATAAACACTGTTGGATATATATTATTTCCATTCGATGCGATACGGTTCCAGGAGAAATCTGCTTGTTCTACAAATTAATGTGGATATTGCTATTTCAGCGGTGAATCTCTGAAATTGTGTATGTGTCTACTAGTCCACTACATGTGGTATAATTTTTTCAGTATATAATAAAATATAAAAAAGAATATTATAGTCATAGAACGTGGTAAGTGCTTTTTTTAATGACTGTGTCGAGAAAATAAGATGGTGTTTTGCCAAGTCGCAGAGATTACAAAATTCTCTTTCATCTGAGAATGATCTATGTGTAACATATATAGCATAGATATGAAAAATGACTATATTATTATATATTTATGAGCAGTACCAGATGATATTAATCCGAGGCAGCTATCAAGATTGTGCAGCTCCTAAGTACTCGCCCCGCCTACATCAAAAATTTTCATAAACAAACTGTATACAGAGTTATGATTGTCTATAGATTTTAATTGCTTTTATGTAACAAAGTGAAACTGGTTTCAATCACAGCAGAGTGTTATTCGCCCAGTCTCCGCATGGGGCGTATATGAATAATGTCCTACTCGGTGGTCTTGTACCATATATCCAATTGACCATACGAGAAAAATTTAAATGACAACACTGGAATATGTTTGATATCAATTAAAAAGATCGGTTGCGTCTACTTAGTACGCCCGGTATAAATTAAATACCTTTTAATAGGCGGACCACACGCGATGATCTAACTACGGATTTTTACTATAATTTAAAATTAGGGCCTCATTAATTCATTTACCCGCTCTGGCGGCCGTTAACGTGGGATATTGTCGGATAGCTCATCAATGAACATTTAACCTTTTATATTAGTATCTTTGTATTTAGAGTTTAATGGTATGGAGCAGTACTTTGTTTTTTATATCGAGATTTATTTACTGAATTAAATTTCCCTCTATATTTTTATTTTAAAATAAAATGTTTGATATAATTGTCATTTTTGGTGGAGCTTTCCCCTCTGTCTATATTGCGATTTAAAAATTATTTTATTAAATTTATAAATAAGTTGTGTGGGTCTCATGGCTCGACAGGTTGTCCCCTGCAGGTGCCAACAACCAGCAATAATGAGATGCTGCAGTTCTGTCAGTACTTAACTTGTAAAGTTGTTATTTTACGGCGGTATCACGTCGGTGTGGGGTAAGTACCTCTCCAGTCATGCCGGCCCATTTCAGTTGCAACGCAGCATGTCAATGCAATCAAAAGATTTTATGTTCATATTTTCTTTGGGATCGCACGAAAATAAAAACCTATGCGGTATTATTACTACGAAAAAAAGGAAAATTCTTACTTAATGCTGAATATTATGATTATAGGTCGCACCCATCCTACAGGTTTTAGTTATCGTGACATAGAAAATATGCACAATAATGTATATTAAGATTATTGTTAAGACGTTGCAGACCATAGAAGTTGTCCGAAAATTTGAGCTTGAACGCGTAGAAACGCGTTCCCGAGTAAATGGTATTGACAGACGGAAAACAAAGTGATCCTTACAAGAGATAATTTCTTTTTACGGAATTCTAAAAACAGTTACGTCTCGATAATAATAATATGGAATAGTTATGTTTCAGTTAATGACGATGAATCTATTCTGATGATAAAACTAAATACGTTAACATATGTTAGCAACTGAACGTCGATCGTCTTTTCTAGTCATTATAGGGCCTACGGTCACTGCAAAATATTGACAATGTGTCTTCCTACAAGTGCCCATAGGGTGGACGCTAGAATCTTAAAGGAACAGATACACTTTTTCTGCTAGATACATGCATTATACGATTATTTAATAGTAACTGGAAATTCCATATACTATAAAGTTAACAACGATTTAAGATATATGGCGTATATGTTTGACAAAACTTTACGTAATGTGTGAAACTTTTTACTGACAATAAAACAAAGCCTTTATCGGTTCTCAAACTTATCCGAGATACCTTGGAATATTACAACCGGATTTATTGGTACTTTACCGTTCCTTACCGGAGTTTTTATTGAACATTTTAATGATTCTAATTTTACTATCAACATTTTATATGTACCTCTAGTTAGGTTAATTAGTTATATGGATTAACAGTTTGGATGTATTAAATTTCGTAGATAGCAACTCGTTTGTTTCGTACTAGCTTTATTGGTGGTTCTGTATATTATTTGAGTGTGCTTGCTCTTTTGTAAATTTTATATAATAATTAATTTCAATATTACAAAAGTGATTGATTTATGGCTATATCGTGTAACACGATAGACACAGCCTTTTATTGGGCTTGGTAAGCAACAGTTTTACAGCTGCAGTGTAGTGCTGCATGGGAGGAGGTAATGCCATGCACCGCAACCTCCTATGTAACGAAATTGGGTCGGCACGACCCGGGGCGTTACCTCTCGCTCACTTGATACCGGCGTAAAGTGACAGCGTCGCTGTCGCGTTTCGTCCGTTTGTGAATAGCCGGTGGCCCATTGTGGGGGGGGGGGGTATGATATGAGCGCGACGCATCTGCGTAACAATTATGTGGATGTCAATGGGCGCCGGTAAAATCTCTTTTGCCAAAATCATCCGGACACCTCGACAGCTACTCACACCCATAACACACGGGGGTGGTGGCGGCTACTTCTTGTAGTTATGTTCAATGCGGCTTATCCTACAAAGATCTGGTAATATTTGAAGTTTACATGTATATGTGAGTTTGCGGCTGGATAATCTAAACTTGAATTTATTGGGCTGACAATAGACCCGCTGGCTCGCTCCTCGTGCTCCACCAAGCGGACTACTGTCTTCGGGTCCCGTGATCCGGACGAGGATTCAGCGTCACTCACCCACACCATCCACAATCACTCACGCACACCCCTGCACACACATGTTATATCCAATTACCGAGGGGATAGTTGTCCCCTCGCAAATAGACTCGAGTGAAGAGGTTCGCCTCGGTGCCCGTAATCCCTCGAGAGACCTAGAGCCCGCGAATAAGACCCACTACTGCTAATGTTGCTACTTCTTATACAATTACAATCTTCTCACCGCTGGATATACTTCTTCAGCGCTCTGTTACTGCCTTCGTCCATCTGCCGTATTGACGCCTTTCAACATTTTCCCTACCGCCCATATCCATACACATTTGCGTCCTGAATAATTAATTGATGTCTTAAGTTTACGCGAATGTTAGTCATTACACTAAGACTAATTAATTGTTTATGTAGTTCGACGTTTCAGAAGCTTTACAGCAACCATGGTCAAGGGTAGTTGGTTGCTGTAAAGCTTCTGAAACTTCGGGCTACATAAATAATTAAATAAACCGCGATAAAATCCGTAAAAGTACTTTCATTGTACTGAATAATTAAGTTGAAAAAGTCCGTTACACTCAATTCGAAGGATCATCTCACTTTTTTTTACTTCACAATTTCTTAATCACGCGATAAGTGTATCATACGCATCCCTAGAACATAATAATACATCGGGCCACTTGTTCCAGCTCGTGGTAAACAATTTTTATATGAATGTAAGAGACTATTACCGGAGGAGATTGTCTTGCGGCATCCATCGTAAAGGGGCCCCGGTCGATGTTTATTAGAGTATTATAACAGGGATTAAGTGCGTTTTTATTTGGTTTTGATGCGATCTGTTTATCTTTTGATCTGAAATAGTTCTTTTTATATTACAGTCCGTGAAGTGTATTGGGTCAGATCTGGTCTGTATTGTGTAATTACATATTTTATCGTTCAATGTCCATGTTGATGTTTATGGGCTGTTGCCAATATTATGCGATTGTGTTTTGTTTTCTGGCTTTATACCTTGACAACATTTCGGTGTAATAGTTAGGATTGATGAGGGATCTTAATAGGAGAATGTTATGCTGGTACAAACAAATTTATTGACTGCCTGATGGGTATAGTCTATTGGCACAAAATAAAAACATTATTATTTGTGCTATGAGTTAGATGTTCACTTGTATTCTCACACTGAATATATTCGAAACATAAATATCGTGTATTATTATAAAGAACTAGCATCGCCCGGTGTTTTCACCCGTATAATCCTGGCCCTATTTGTCGTAGCGTCCATGGTATATAGCCTTACACCTTTCCTCGATAAATGGGCTAATCAATACAAATAAATTTTCAATTCGGGCTAGTAGTTCCTAAGACTAGCGTATTCAAAGAAACAACCAAAACCTTCTGCTTTATATTAATATTAGTAGTTAGTAGATCATAGATATGTAGGGATCGTGATATGTGGCGCTCTGCCTACTCTATGAGGGAACTGTCGGGATATATGTGTATGTATTATAAAGAATATAAAAGATACAATTTTGAAATGTAACATTACAAATTTACTGAGTTGTATTTATTAGAGAAGTGCCTCTCCTCTTTAGATAGGCGTGAAGACACTTTATTCCCCATTGTACATGGAGGTATGGTAAACCATACGTATGGTATATCAGGTACACTTATATATTCTATATGTAGGGGGTAAACGAGCCACTGGAGCGTTTTGACGACTACCGACGCTCATAGATATGTACATAATTTTAAATAGATTCGTGGCCCTAATTCCCTCCATTTCCTCCGATGGGCCACCAGGAACGCGACAGCATCACTGTCACTTTACAGTGGTATCGTGTGAGCGTGTGTTATCTCCCCGGGCGTGCCGGCGGCAACTCTGCACTGCCTTTTATTATATTTCAAGAAAAAAATACCATCTTAATAATGCTAAGAACAATAAGAACAAACGTAGTAAACACACTTTCACGGGGAGTAGAGAATGTGTTAATATTCGTTATTGTCCATTCGCATGATAATAAAATTAGTATGTGTCATTAATTAAAGTTTTAATTTCTCATAGGTTAAAACTTCAATTCATGACTAAGACATGAATTACTATACGTTAACCAACAAAAACATAAGCACGGAGATACTGGAAAGTCGGTAAGATGAAATTTAAATAAATTACATAAACATTGAAAATGCTATGATGATGAAATTTTATTCAAGATAGTGACCGCGTTAGTCACTATTGCTGCATTGTAGGGGACTTGGGCACGCCTGGGGAGGTACCAGGCAGGAATAACGGCTGTTTCGTGCGGGGCGTTCAGACTAATTATTGGCGAGAAGAGGTGCACTAAGACATCGTATTTGTATAATATGTGTATGTGTACGCTTTTGTAGACGTCAGTCACAATAAGCATCAAAGGTTCGGTAGCCACCAATTTGTTTTTAAAATAGGTCATCAGGTCAACTAGCAGGCGATAACTCATAACTCACACGGAGTGTGAGGTCCGATTAGTCTGTAAATAGTGTAACACCGCCAATTTGCTGGCTTCGCAGTGCTACATAAAATCCCAAAACCACTTTAGTGCGACCCGGGACCCAAACCCAGGACCTCACGACTGTGGTCTAACATGCTTACAACTACACCACGAGGCAGATACAATATATACGTAGGTATCAAACATGTTTTTCTGTTGAGCGCAGATGAAGATCACCGGCCTACAAAGCCCAAAGGTAGGTTTTTCGTATCATAGAAATACATGTCTGCTACTAAACTATACTCATAAAAAATGTAGCAAGAGTAAAACCCAGTGTCGACAGAATATAAATGTTATACAAGCGTTACATTGTCGACTTTCATAGACAAAATGCTTTACATATCATTCTCACGTAAATGTGTGAGTTCATGACTGTGTTAGAAGAATGTTGCCAGACACTGTCTTTACCCTGAAATAGACAAGTAGAGTTAGAGTATCGAACAGGTTTTGATGACAACCTATAATGTTTTTCTTCTAAGCGTTCCGTACCATTGACCAAATACTGTTGAAACTTTTCTTTTATAACTTTTTAATTCATTATTTCATAACTAATTATTGTTATCAGTATCTAATAGTGTCTCATAAAAAGTTAATTAAACTGGACGTACTTCAATCGTGATTCATATTTGTGTGATAATATATTTATCATTTTACCATTAATATGACTATAGTGATCAAATTCTTGATGCACCAATCATTTGTACTGGAAAATGGACCTATCAACTTCCAGCCGAACCTACGGTAGGTTCGACTGGAAGTTGATAGGTCCAATCGATCAATCGGAAATTGGTATTATAGGTAGCTTTTGTGATTGGGGTATCCGCAAAAGAAAGATTGTTTTTTAAAATTCACCCCTAAGTGGGATTCAATTTTATAAGATCGAAACACATTCGTAGCTCGTCTTATAAATAGGAGATTATTAGTTTGATAATAGTAACACTGACGCATATCTTGTTTCGACTACGTCTATAGGTGCCTTATATGATGATACTCGTTTTGGGTCACATCTCGTTATTTCTGTTTTATTGTATGAATACATAATGTAATGGCCGCGCCAGCGTTGCGACACCGCCAATTGCCGAACTTAATTCTTTGTACGGTATATAGCCAAAGATTAGATAGCTGTGAGAGAGCTTTATTGCCTACTAGCGTATTCTAGTTTTATGAGAAAGGTACTCTATTGATATTATATATTTATTCTCAAAAGCTTTTAGAATTTTAGTTTATGGTTAGAATTGGTGTATCTTCCACACTCTATGCATACCCCATTAGGGAACTGGCGTGAACTTTTTGTTGATATATGTTGCCTATTTTTATAAACAATACATTAGTTTACGTCTTGTTGCATTTGTTTTGTAGGCATAAATAAAAGCTTTGAAAATATTAAAATTTCTGTCAATTTTGTACTTACCATTAAAAATTCAATTTTGGCATCCAAGGGCTATACACGCTTCACGCTATGTTGTTATATTTAGTCAATCCACTCAACGATACGATCCTGCAAGAGGTTAAATTCTCTCGTTTCCATAATTAAAACATTACAAATTTGTTTTATTCCTACTTATTTTACTAATTACTTTTAGAAAGAGGTAGTGTCATGCTGCATAGGAGGAGGTGGTGCCATGCATAGTGCATGACACTGCATCCTCCTATGCAACGGAATTGGGCCGGCACGACTGGGGAGGTACCTGGCGCTCACATAATACCGCCGTAAAGTGACATCTTCAGTGTCGCGTATCGTGCGATTTGTGAGTAGCCGATGGCTTGGGGAGGGGGAAAGCAGGGCAACGCATCGGCATAGTAATTGTGTGGATGTTCATGGCCGTCGGTTGTCGTAAAAATTCCCCGAGTGCTCGTTTGCCCCCTATTATAATAAAAAAACTCTATTAATATCCTGTATTTAAGAATACGAAAATTAGTACGAGCTACCTCTTATATTCTACGCGGCATTGTAGTGGAATTGGGCCGGCGCGTCTAGGGCAGTGCCTCCCGCACACATGATACCGCTATAAAGCGATATCTTCGGTGTTTTGTGAATTTGTCCGGTTTGTGAGTATCCCATTGGGTTACATTGGCCCATTGGAGAGGAAAACGAAAGGAGGGCAACACATCGTCATGGCAATTATGCGAATGTTCGTCATCATCGGTAGTCGTAATATGGCTCTGATTGCCGTCCGTCATCCCGCACAATTACGCTGCAATGCAGCATGGCACTACCTTATACATTTTATTTTATAGTAAAAGGGGGCAAACGAGTAATCGGGGTCATTTAATGACTACCGGCGCCCATGGACATTCGCATCCCCCCCTCCCAATGGTCCAACTGCTACACACAAACCGCACGAAATGCGACAGCGTCGCTGTCACTTTACGCCGGTATCAAGTGACCGAGAGCTACCTTCCCGGTCGTGCCGACCCAATTCCGTTGCATAGGAGGATGTAATGTCGAACACCGTGGATGTCACTACCTCCTCCCATGCAGCACGGCACTATCTCTTCCTAAAATTATTTATTTGTCGGTCTTTGTTTGTAGAAAATGGAACGGAAAAAAGCGAATACAATCAAATTAAGCCTTGGGTGTTTTCATTCGTTCTAGGTAATATTTTTATATAGTTACTCATAGTAAGTAGGATATTTTATTTTATGTCTCTTATATATCTGTTGAAATGTATTGCATAAAATCCAAAGCCAACAGTTGCATATACCAATGAATAGGCAAATACGTCACTTTTAATTGTCTCACCTAAAAATTATTAGCCATTAAGATTGTATGAGTGAAGTACGTACGTGGCATATGCTTATTTATTAGAGTACCAAGTACCATATTATCTTTATTATTCCGATATCTTACCGAAACCGGTCCAACTTAAAGATGATTGCGTTGGCGTACACCGTGTATACTATATTTTCAAAGTAATGTTTCTGATGTGTTTATTTCTCACATTAATTAAAATGCTCCAGACAAATCTGGTTTTAAAATGTGAAATATAATTTAGTTTAGAATTATGTTACACGGATGTTGTTATAATATTATCCTTGCTAGAAGGTCTAGCGTAAGAAGCGTTGACGGTGACCAAATATTTGAGTTTAAATTATATATTTTTGAGCATTCATCGTAACGCATTCTTAGTGAGAGCGAGTGTCACGCTGCATAGCAGCAGAGTTGTGTCGTGCGGTTCGCCGGTTTCCGATGGCCCATGGGAACAAAAATTACAGCATAGGTGTTTTGTTTTATGTTCACGGGCTGTGGTCATGTATATTGTGCAATTGCCGCACTGCAGCTATTTCAGACCGGCACAAAGATTCTTTTCCTAAAATAAAACCACTTTGAAATGTCCGCAGTGCTGTCGCATTTCGTGCAGTTTTCGGAGTGAGTGGGCCAAAAAGAGGGGGAAGCGCACTTTGAACTGTATAAAAAATCTGGTTTTGGGATTGCTAATGGGCGTTGTCACTAGTCAGAGTATATAACCTATGACATACATCCAAAAAAACTTTGTGTCAGCTTTGACACGCGACTGGAGTTTACTTCTTAAAAATGAAATGAAAGTTGCGCAAGCTGTATGTGACATAAGCGCGGGTATAGCCTTACGCTGAGCGTGAAATGCTTCACACGATTTTACCCCCCTTTATTTGTTTCCCACCACACGGGCCTACGAATTTTAAGATATTATCGTTTCATCAGGAGTAAACTTTAAAAATTGAGGCAAATTGTTGCTATGCAGCATACTCAATTACTGAATACAAATTGAAAAAATCGAAATAATAAACAGTCGTTTTTCTTTTTACGTATTGAATCGATTTTACCGGTATTTATTCTAATTCCTTTCTTTCTTTACTACAATGTAATTGTTTTCGTGATGCAACGATTCCGTTGCTAGTTTAATGGCCTTATTTGGATTACGGAACTATAAATGCAACACGATATACTATCAATTTTCAATGAACTCGGATTTATCGTGACATTTATTGGTTTTAGTATAAACTTCTCAAATTTACTTTTATATCTTAGGAAATAAAATAAATATTATATTGGGTTTTCATTGTTATAAATTTTGTTATGGAGGTTTCATTTGTTAATATTAAAATTTAGTTCAATAGTCACCAACTACCAACCAACACGTCAAGGCTAATTTAATATATAAAACTACTTGTTGCTCCAGTTGCATTCATGATCAGTCTCTGGTTCGAGTCTCAGCCCAGACGCGAGATTTATTGAAATATATAATAAATATATCTGGTGTCACTGAGTTGCGGTATTACACTACGTGCCTCGGAGAACACATCAACGTCTCACTTCTCTACGTCTGAGGGAAAAGTCTCTAAGGATAGCCGCGAAAGCCGAACTTGGCCCAGAAAAACTTATTCATTAACTTAGTAGTGTTGTTACAATTTATGTTATTCGAATGAAACTGAAATATAATTAAAATGTTTTCAATGTAATTAAACTAGTCGTTTCCGTGGATTCTGTGTCTAATTTAAATTATATCCGTTACTTTTGCGTAAAATACTAAACATTTACAAAAACATTTGAATTTTACTGTCATGATATGTACACATAATTTTCAAAATAATCATGTACCTAGTTATTTATGTTAGATTCTCAAACATCATATATTTTAATCACTTCAAGTGGTTAAGATGGTCTCCAGATTCGGCCCAAGATGGATGCGAGCATGAAGAGCAAGAAGAGATGTGTAAGATCAGCAGTGGCATATAAAGTTTTGATATGTTGATAATAGTGACTTTATAGTTATTCTGGTATCGCAGTGATAAACATTATGTTTCGTATATTAATACATTGTAGATTAAACAGGATATTTTGTGAAAGCAAGTTTATGCGGAATTACGGAGCTTATCTACGCAATAGATGTCATTAGGCTTTATAAAATTAGATATATATTTAGTAGACATATTTTTAATAATACTAGACATATTTTTTGACGATATTCAAATGTTATATGAGCTCTTTGATAACATGTCCTGAAAAAATTAGTCTTCAAAATGATTATGAAATAAATTGTTCCATTGTAACTGTATTAAACTCAAGTCATTTCATCATCATAAACATTATCAGCCCTTATCGGTCCACTGCTGGACATAGGCCCTTTCAATGCATGCCAAGACAACCTATCTCTTGTTAATCCAACTCTCGGACCGGCCACTGCGCGGAGATCGTCTTCCTACCTTGTGAACTGTCGACCAACACTTCGTTTTCGCAAACGCGGCCTCCACTTCAGAACCTTACTGGCCCATCTTCCATCTGTTTTTCTGAGTGTGTGACCAGCCCATCACCTCTTCAGCGAGCTTATTCTTCACGTGATATCGGTTACTTTAGTTCTGTGCCTTATGACTTCGTTGCTTACGTTACTATATCGCGGAGCTTGAAAACAAAAGTCCTCAAGTCATTCACCAAAAAAGGTTAAATCAATTATAAATAATAACAGATATCAACTGAGTATTTTACTTGTAATCTTGCAAGCTTGTAGTAAGAGACCTTGAAGCCGAATTGAGCCGGTGTGAGCGAGAAAACACTTCGAATACACAATTCAATGAATTGATAGCTTCATTTCATTGGATTTCAATTTGAAAATTCAAATGAAATGGAATAAAATCATAATTTGCGAGAATAAGTATAGTAATAAATAGGTGTTAATAATTATCTGTTCATCTTTATATCAATTGCAGTCATTTTGTACAATCACAAAGTAAATCTGATCTATTTCATCTAATAGGCAGTGCAAAATTTGAATGGTTGAACCTAGAAAAATAATAGGTCACAGCCTTTTTCTTCAGACCTCCATATTCTATGGGGATGCACATATAATTTCATTTGAAAAGATAACTTTAGAATTTTATTCAAAAATCTGAGCTGTAGGAGCAGAGGATAGAGATTAGCTGTACCCAGTAGCTGACAGTTCCATGGTACTTCAGTATTGACGACTGATGATATCCGCAGCATATTATTGGATATCCCGTCCATCAATGACTCGTTCAGCTCGCACGCCATCGTTTCGTGAGTCATCATCATGCATTTCCCTGAGAAACACGAGTTTTGATTGAAAAGTTGTGATATCAACAAAATACGTTGTTACCATCAAAATATATTTCACTTCTTTAAATACTCATAAGGCAATATTTATCTCATTTTGGAAAAACTTCAACCCACTAAACAAGCCAGGTTGATGGCCGAAAAACCTCCTAATTTTTAAGTCAGTTGAAAAATAAAAAGAAGATAATGTTTAATTAAGTCAATAATAAATATCACTTGTTTGCCTCACAATAGTGTTGTAAGAAACTGGTTTCATTATTCTGTATGGATACTGTAACGATAAATAATAAAATTAAAATTAATTTTACGAATAGAGGGGGCGATCTTTACGGCCTTCGACTCCTGTGGATGGTATGAATGATCCTTTTCCGGATGAATCCGATTAGTCCTTCTTCCGTTATGTTTTCAAATTATTCGTTCCTTTATAATAATTATAATTATAAACTCGTTAACTTCTACTGTTTAATGTTTAATATCGTAGTAATGATATTTAAATGTGTCGATTAGTTAACGGAATTTTATAATAGTCATTGGATCTTTATTGACATGTTAATATATACAAATTTACAAGTTGAAGCGGTATTATTATTATGATTGCTACTACATGTACGTGTTTCGACTGGACGTTGTGTTGTTTGTAATCTGAAAATCATGGCGCGAGGTAAGTACCTACTGTGGTCTGTAGAAATAGTATATAGGTTTATCAGGGAATCGCATTCACTCACTGCTACAGGCCCTGTGTAGAATCCGGATCTTTCAGAGTATAGGAGAAGAACGAGAAATCGAAAACAAATAAATATTGACGCCCATTGACATCCGCACGTGCGCTGTCCTCCTTCACACTACTCCCACAATGGGCTACCGACTACTTACAAGCCACAGAAAATGAGACAGCATAGCATACGTATTACTTTATGGTGGTGTGTGAGCGCGATATACCTTCCCGGTGGTGCCACCCCAATTGGGCTGCAACGCAGCATGGCACTGCACTAAAACCAATAGTTATGTAGAACACACAGCTACAAAAAATATTTCGTTGCTACAAACATGTTATTCATTATTATGTCATTTTAATCGGATTTTATCGCGTTTAAAAAAATATTCCTTCATTGTGAATTTTCTTTCGTATTAATTCCTTCCTTAAAAATATTTCAAGTGTCAGAACAATCATCATCATTATCGTCCAGTAAGCTCCTATCGGTCCACTGCTGGACACAGGCTTCTTTCAATGTACGCCAAGACGATCGAACTCCAGCTACTCGTGCCGGCTACTGCACGGAGATCGTAAAAAAAGACGATCAGAACAACAATTCATAATATTGCATTAAAGTGTTAAAAAGCCGATTTAAGAGCAGTTGTAGAATATATAAACTATCATTGGTTTCAGTGTAGTAAGTACTACGTAGACGCACGTTTTATAAATATTATATCCAGTAATAGTTTGCTAAAATCATGTCATCATAGAATTCTGATTCAATTAGACACATGTTATTAATGATGTAGATTTGCTAATATAATTATATGTGTGGAATAGTTTGTAACACGTTTATTTCAACATAACTCATGTCACAATAAATGTTATTTATAATTCCGTCTGAGAATTCGGCAATTGAGACCAACCCACAGTTGGTTTTATATTTCACATTGAATTAAGACTATGTTGATGTATCCTTTTAACAAGTACAATAATGATGTAGCTCTTTATGAGAAAACGCGTGCGCAGGCGCTGAGCCACAGTTCGTGGTGTACAGACCGTGAGTGGCCTCCAACACAGTAATACTTATCAGACTTTGATAGGGCGTTACTGGGTTGGTAAAAGAAAGCTTCACTATTGCATTTCTTAAAATAAGAGTAATTAATATATCAAAGTCGTGACGAGGATACTGCATCACTTCTATCTAGGACTCACCGTCCAGGAATCTCTCTATGTATCTAAATTATATCTTTATATTTCTAGCGCTTCTAGATGAGTTGCTTAATTATGCTGGAGCATCCAAGTGTCAATGCCTAAACGGAGAGAAGGATAATACATTTGCCGGTTGTCATATCCATGGTCGGTGACACGACAGAAGAACAGGAATAGAGATAAGCTTTTCAAACCAATACGGCACACATAAAGAAGACGAAGGAGGTAGGCATAAGTTAGCTGTAACCTTTCCCTGTAATAATAGTTATAATGTTACCCTAGGCAAATTTTGGCCACGGCGGCCTAGAGACTGACCAACCGCGCGGGACATATTATAGTGCACAAGTGTGTGTCCACGAAAGCCTACCGACGCCTATCATTGATCATTTGCCCCCTATAGTACAAAAAAGAAAATACACTATAAACATTTTTTCCATTCAACCAAAAATTGATTTGAAAAAATCCTTGCAAATTATTATGCAGATATCGATAAAAGCTTTCGTTTTATTTTAAAACTTTGTCTTTTACCCGTCGATATTGCAATGGTGACGGGCACGTTTGGTGCTTGTAAAAATAAAATTCCAAAAATAAATAAAAGTTAAATTTAATTTCGTTGATTTTAAAGTTTTTAGTAGCTTTTTTACTTTTCAATTATTTAAAGTTATACGGTGAAGGGTGTGTCATGATGTTACGTACAAGCGACGACGTAGTAGCGAAGTAGCTCGCGTGCATTTGTGTGTGAATTTGCTTTCCTTTAACGACCTAACGATGTTAATTCAATATACACACACATCCGCCAAATTTTCACTTTTTTCCGTGCCAAAAATGTTCTTAAACGATCGATATTTTTAGTAATTAAACAGGTTTTATATCGAGATGCGTGCTTTGGGATTATTTTACTCATCAAAACAAATGTGAGCAGTTAAATATGGATAAAATGCTAATTTCATTAATTAGCATAAAATAAATATGAACATTACATATTAATTAATAATTAAATTTAAAAAGCTTGTAGTTAATACCAAAATTGACCGACATTTAAGATTGCATTTCTCTAAAGAATGATTAAAGAAAAAGCGACCGGGAGATGAATGGGATACAAGGGTTATAAAACATATAACCGATAGTTCATAATGATGAAAAATACTGACATATTGGCTACTGCTAAAAAAATTAATTAGAACTAGCAGACTAGTCGGCACCGAAGTTTTATATATGCGAGCTGACCTTCCGCCCGCTTGCCGTTTTTTAACCTGATTTATATAAAACGTATGGCAACGATCGCCGGAAATGGCATGTTTTAGTAAATCTTATCTCCAGTTTCTGGTAAAAAAAATCTTCATCACCATTATCATCATTATCAGTCCTTATCGGTCCACTGCTGGACACAGGCCTCTCTCAATGAATGCCAAGACGACCGATCTCCTGCTACTCGCATCCATCCAGGACCAGCTACTGCACCCGATCGCCTTACCACCTATTGAACGGTCGACCAACACTTAGTTTTATAAACCTGGCCTCCAGTCCAGGACCTTACTGGCCCGTCTGCCATCTGTTTTTCTGAGTGTGTGAGTTCTGAGTTCTGAGTCAACACAACTACTGGCCAAAGATTCTGGATCTTTACTAATCACACGAGACTGAACCCAGGTCGTACACTGTGCTATTGAACTCAGTTTTGTTTACCCTAAAACTTTCATTTTAATAACAATAACATAAGGCATATCAAACTGTATAGGAACGAGTCTTTTATAACGGGCACACACCAAAAATTTAATTAATAAACCAGTCGTTACTATTTACGTAACAAATTAGATGCATTTCATTTATTGCTGCCCTTACAGTTTCTAAACTAAGAAACATGTCGAATGTAGAGTTGGTAATGGGATCTGAAGTATTTTAAGTAGGACTAATGTCAACGATTTTATGCGCTAATAAATAAAAGTTGTAGGGCCGAGTGAGACCATATCTCATTAACGGTAATTGAAACTGCTTACTATATATATGACTACATATGGATGGGTATAAATTAACATCAACTGCGTTATTGATGTCGATAGTAGAACTACTTAACCAAGGTTTCCATTATTATAATCAGCTATCTGATTATAATATGTCTTTCCTTATATGATTTTTGCTATCTGATTACATTTTGACGACCGGCTCAGCTGGTAACGTAGCGGATAGTTTGCGTGTTACGCCAGAGGTCGCGGGTTCGAATGCCGTCTAGGGCATGGATATTTCTATAATAAAAATCTATATAAAATTTCTTAAATTTATAAAAATATTAAATATATTTCTGTTTCCTAGTTCCTCTATCACAAGTCCTTAGCACAGGCTAATGTGGTGTGATAAGTCCAACGGTGTTATTATTATTATTATTATTATTATTATTATTATCATTATTATAACTTTCCATTGATAAATCTTTATATATATGTATATGCTTTTACTACGTTTATTGTAATGAAAATACTAGAGCTTACCATTGCAGGGCATCGATAGAAAAGTTCTCGATAGAATGCTCATTGCATTCTACTAATACACTATATTTTTTTAATAAACAAATATATTTATACAAGTTCTTAGGTGTTAGTTAATTAATGAAATAATGTAGGAATAGCGATGAAATTTTGTTGAATTAGCAAATATTTCATACAAATTTGTATTGCTATGGGTGTTTTATATGATTAAGATTTGAGATTTTGCATATAAAATATGTCAAAAAAAATTGTGTATTTTATGTCCATATAATGAATTAACAAGTATATTAATTAATAAACTTGTTAATTAATTTCCATGACTATAAAGAAAGATTTATGAAACACTACCATGTTCAATAAATATTGATGTCGGTCATTCATATAGTCCCAGGTGGTAATTCGCATTGTAAGCGAATCAATCATCTTCGGATTCTTGAAACAAAATGCACGAAAGCATCGCAGTACATAGATTACTATTTACTGTTAATGATTCCCATACGTTTCCGGACTTTCACCACACTTTCCTATTTTATTCTAAACGCACCGCTGTAAGATTCCATTAACAAGATTTTTTTATATGAAATATACGTAGATTTATGGTGACCTTCAGCAGGTTGAATGTCTACCTTTGTTTGGGACTGTTTGACACTAATATTTTGTGTAAATGCAATACGTTATATGGCCCCAGGCAATATAGACAAGGAAAAATAGAGGAAACGGGGATTGTAATTTGTATGAATTAGCTGGGTAAAACCGCGGGGCTTTGTAGATCCCTGTCCCGGGACAATGGTCTACAAAGCGGGACCCGGGACCCGGGAGGAATGAACCAACCAAAACTTGAGAATATAGAGGACACTGATATATCTAAGTCACTACTGTCTTTGTACTAATTTTATACATAATTATGTGTTTTTGAAGAGTTTCGGTTAAATTACTGGATTCTGGTGATCACGCTTAAAAATGTTCAAATCCTCCACTCTTTTCTTTGTTATTCTGGTCCTATCGAATATGTTTTACAGATTACTTCTTAATATTATTTCTGAAACGAGCACAACTTACGACAAGAACTAAGTCATCTGTTTTCTTTATTATTCTGGTCCTATCGAATATGTTATACAGATTACTTCTTAACAATATTTCTGAAACGAGCACAGTTTACGACAAGAACTAAGTCATCTGTTTCAGTAATACAGAACAGTGACCTTACTCGATGAGTATATTGTGAAAAAGTATGAATCTGTTTGATCTGAAAATGTATTCAATTTTTATCGATAGTGTCTTAAAACATTAGTAATTTAATTAGACCACTTGTATTTCAGTGCATGTAATGCTAATGAACTTTATATTGTAGATATAGATTGATTTATAGTTGTCAGCTATTAGAATAATTGCTAAATTAGTTAAGTTACCTCGGATTTATTACGTTTGATGCAGTATCATCATTTGAAAGTCCAAAATCATGAAAATGATAGATAACGCCGAAGTAAGTCTTGTAAGGTGAGAGTAGCCGTAGTAATTATGCGGATGTTGTCTTAAAAAAGCTCTGATTGCTTGTCTGCATTTTAGTTCTGTACTTTGTTGATAGTTTCGCTCGTGTAAAATTTTGAACTTGCATGAACAACATTCAAGTCTTAAGTTTACATAAACTGTGTCTTTCTTATCTTACTGGATTCCTAAAATAATATATTTTAATTAACGATTGAAATTATTCCCTACAGCTTATAATATATCATATTAATTATAATAAGTAAAATTAATAATATATAACATTACTAATATAAATTATACAACTCTAAATTTCACAATCGCATTCGGGGATATGAGAACTCATTCCAAACCTGTACTTTCCAAATTAATTTCCAACTAGATTCTTATATACATGATACATAGATGTATTATAAAAAATAGATAAACTACTTTTAAACCATTTATGACGATTTTTATTTCTTACACTGGGTTACTGATTGCTATGTCTGTATGTCTATCTTATAATACTTAGCGATTGTGCTACTGTTTGATTTACGAGAATATATTTGTTTTCAGTCTCATGGGGCCTATGTACAAGCTTCCGAAAGGCTGGAAAACTTCACCTTTAATTCATCCTTTTTTTCTTTATTGTTACACACCCTATTTCTATATTAGTACAATAATAAATTTCATTTATTATTCTGTTTCTTAATAAGTAATACCTAAAACCGTCTTTACTAGTTTTTATTTGAATGTAATGTGTTTATTTTCCGGATCTATGCTTGTTGCTTAAACGTAAACGTGTTTGTTCAACAAAATAATTGCCGTAAACACAATATATGTTATGCTGATTTTATTTCATCAAGTACATTAGCAATAACATTACATTAGCAACATTGTTCTTTACATAGGTAGACTATGTTTGTTTGTTCATTTGTCCTTTATAGGTTCTTAATTTGTAGGAGATAAAGCTCTGATACCCTTAAGCAACTTTGTTCCGAATTCTCTAAAAAAAGGGTGGTAGCGCGCAGTGAGCAGCTAGTATTAATACATATTTTATAATTGCGTATCCTTTTGCCTATAATACATCATTGGCATTTATTTAATATTTATTTAAATTTACAGACAGTTTTACGTTTTATTACCTTTTATCTTGTGAAGATGTGAGCAATTAAATGTGAGCGGCAAATTGTGGTGGGGTTGTACTTCTTTTAAATATTCTAACTTCGATTATATATTTTTTCTTGGCGGAAACACTCGGCAGGTATTGCAACGATTGCGTTCGTATACTGCTATATGAAGCGAAAACATACATTTGTATTTTATTAACCATATCGGTATTAAGTAATTGTTATTATTTATATAATTATTTATCATTATCATTATCAGCCCTTATCGGTCCACTGCTGGACATAGGCCTCTCCCAATGAACACCAAGACTACCGGTGTCCTGCCATTCGCAACCATCCCGGATCGGCTACTGCATGGAGATTGTCTTCCCACCTGTGAACGGTCGACCAACACTTCGTTTTCCTAAACGTGGCCACCACTCCGGAACCTTACAGGTGCATCTGCCATCTATTCTTCTGAGTGTGTGACCAGCCCATTGCCGCTTAAGCGAGCTTATTCGTCGCGTGACATCGGATACGTTGGTTCTCTATCTTATTACGTCTGTAGAACAGAGAAACACCCAGCATAGTGCGTTCAATAGCCCGTCGAGCTACCGCAAACTTGCGGACCAGTCCTAAGTTAAGAGGCCATTACAACAAAACTACTTTTACGGATTCTATCGCGGTTTATTAAATTATTTACGTAGCCCGACGTTTCACAAGATCAGGCTCATCAGGACATCTATCATCTCAGTCTACCCGTAACCATGGTTGCTGTAAAGCTCCTTAAACGTCGGGATACGTAAATAATTTAATAAACGGCAATAAAATCCGTAAAAGTAGTTTTAATTTAATGACTAACATTCGCGTAAACATAAGACATCAATTAATCCGATTCGGGTAATTATTAGCAAAGGTATAATTGCTACCACCTAATATGTGTTCCGTCCCATGTGGTTTAGTTATTATAATACTACGCTATCACGTCAATAATTATTGGTCTCATTATAATGTGATACATATTAGCTTAGAAAATAACTTTGACACTGCTAGGTATCCTCTTTGCAGTGACAACTACTAAAATAAAATTCTTTCCCTTAC
This sequence comes from Eumaeus atala, assembly GCA_017140195.1. Lineage (NCBI taxonomy): Eukaryota > Metazoa > Arthropoda > Insecta > Lepidoptera > Lycaenidae > Eumaeus > Eumaeus atala. The sequence goes on from JAFELO010000120.1 coordinate 862,207, forward strand.
TAAAATTGGTAGAGGATATGAACCCACCATTTTTCACAGGATACAATTTATTAAGTTGAGCTAAACTGACAGCTATATTTTGTTATTAATCCAATAAACCGCTAGGCTCCAAGATCAACCGGGCACTAATTACAGGCGCTTATAAAACACACCGTGAACATGGTTGCTGTAAGGCGTCTGAAATGTCACGCATGTTAATTAATTAAATAAACTAAATTAAATTAATTTTATTGTACATTCACGATTGTTATCCCCGAAGAGGTATGCAGAGGTGTGCTAGTAAATCCACGACTCGTAAGTAGACATACTAGAACACCCACGATTAGCCAAGGTACTGAGGCCCATGATGTCATAGGTGCTAAGCCTATGGCCACAATGTAGTGCGTGCTCAGAATAATCTGAGAAACATTTAAGAATAGTTGCTCGACCTGGGGATCGAACCTAAGACCCCACGCGGCTAACGGTCTTATAAAAACAAATATATAACTTTATTGTAACGAGCACATTTTTTAAATTGAAGTTTTTCGCGTCTGTCTATCATGTCTTTGAAATGAATACTGAATGCCTCCTCCCTCATAGGGTTGACAATGCCACGTGACAAATTCTCTAACACACTTCATTAACCGTCCTTACTATAGGATACTGTCGTTTACGTCTACAATATATATTCGTATGTTTCCTCTAATATGTGACTTACTGGTTATGACTACCTGTAATATATTCGTAGAGTAGACGAAGCTGTTTAATTAAGGTGATCTCGATCTCGCGCACTACCAGCATCCATTGTAACGGTATTCCTTATCTACACACTTGACAACATTGACGCGATATAACACAAAATGCGAAAAAGTTTAATATGAGCCTAGGCGACGGCCATTTGGAATGAATAAAATTGTATGCGCACACAAAGACGCGTTTCAATGCGTAGGGTTATTATATTTATCAATGTAATTATCTAAATATAAAAGATGAGAGTAGTGTTGGTTTGAATGCTTTTTATCACGATATGCTTGTCCGTTTTGGATTCTTTCGGGTAGGAAAACACGTTTCTTCTGAAAGAATGTCTTATGAAAACGTTTATAGTGAGAATGATTAGTGTTTTATATTTTTTTCATATAATCTTCAATCTATATTTCATTTTCAATCAAGAATTTATCGATGCATGCCAAAACGCCCATCTCCTGCTACTCGTATTTAATCTGCAAGCAAACCGTGATCATATCCACCATACAGTCGATCTGTGCTTCCATCTTGACGACCTCTATTCTAGACTCATGAGTACAGTGGGGATTTTTTTTCGACACTTTTCAGTCACAATAGTAGCTTACTACCACTTTATCTATATATCTACTATCGGGATGCATCCTTCTCATCTGCGGGGTAGAAATGAAATACCTCCATCGACCACAATTTCACCTAGACCGTCGGCCGACGTATCTTACAGATTACTGTAAGTGTAGTGCAGCTTGAATGATTACATTCAAGCTGCACTGGACACTTCCGTCAGCATAGGGAAGTAAAAATAAGACTACTTTTGGAGTCCAGTTTACTTGTTAAGAGTCTTCTATATAAATGTGTTAATAGCACACTCCACGCTAGTAATAGTTTAAAATATAAGATAGAGACCGGACAGAGTCGCTCGCAACCACTAGCTAGTAATATCGACTAATGAACATGGGATCATTCATTATGTCGGCAAGTATCCGTGGTGTTTTTGTAGGGGACAGATGGGTCGGTGCGGATATTGCCAAATGTTCGTCACGTGCACATGAAGTGCAGTTTGTTTGTTTCGTTACATTGGCCCTATTGGGGATCAGTGAGACAACTTTAGTAGCCTTTATATCCTTGCATTTCAATATAAAACAATAATACGTTTTCGTAATATTGATGCATTTTTATTATAATTCAGACATTTCATAAATAGCAAGCATTTTGTATACAATTAAGTTAACCGCCGTAAAGTGTCAGTCGGATGTCGTGCGCATTGTAAGCAGCCGGTGGCCCATTGGAGGGTATGAAGGAAGGAAGGCAACGCACCTGCGTGACACCAAAATTGCGGATGTCCATGGGCGTCGGTACTCGCCAAAACTCTTCGATTGCTGGTCTTCCCCCTATACTATAAAAAGACAAGAGAATAAGAAACGGACATTGTCCGGAACCATCGCATAAAAGAAACAATCATCGAGACAAAACGGGAGTAAAGGAAGTTTTTGCTTCACTTTTGAGAAGCGTAGATCACCATATGTCGGGTCATGTTGCATTTAACGTGTCCCTTCTGTGTTATTTCCTATAACATGAGACTCGGCGCAAATAATTACGGAATTGTGATTCATTGTATTGTTAAATGACTAGCTTATGTATTACGGTATCTGATGATGAAGAGTGCACAGCAGAGACATTGCTGCAGAGCAGAGTCATTGTTGTACAGCAGATTCATTGCTGCACAGCAGTCATTACTGTACATCAGAGTCCTTACTGCACAGCAGAGTCATTGCTGCACAGCAGAAAATGCTGCATAGCAGAGTCATTGCTGCACATAAGAGTCATTGCTACACCAGCAGACGAATCATGCAGGCGCGGTTGGGAAAGTTTCTTTCTCTCACACATGAAGTGATACGCTATCGTTTATTGTATGACTTTCAGGTATTTAGTTAGGCTTTTATTAGTATCCGGCATAGTCCACCTGGGGCATCGCATAAAGCTGCAACGCATCCACATGCTTGACGTTATTATGTACTTAAAGCACATTAGTGTATACTAATATTATAAAGCTTAGGAATTTATTTGGTTGAACATTGAACTAATCTCAGGAACTACTGCTCCGATTTGCAGAACTTGAAAGAAAAGTTATAAGCTGTACAAGGCTGTGAGAAATAAGAGTAGAGTATGCGGGTTGCGCAGTTAAACCACAGGGCGGTGCTAGTTCCTAAGAGTATGATGATATATGAGAGTAAATTTTGAAGTTATTCTTAATTTGGCGCGTTAGGAAAAATGATGAAAGTAAGTTTTTGAAGTTATACTTCTCTTGGCGCGTTACAGAAAAATTATGAAAGTAATTTTTTGAAGTTATACTTCTTTTGACGCGTTACGGAAAAATCATGAAAATAATTTTTTGGGATGCGCGCGCACTCAGTCTTGAAAAACCAACAGCCTGTAGTTAGCTATAGTCGACATATTGATGTCTTAAGTTACGCAAATATTATTCTTTATAATAAAACTACTTTTACGGAAAACCGCGATAAAATAAAAAAGGTGTCCTACCACGAACAAAGAATTACATAAACTTTTTCAAGTACTCCCGGATCTTCAACTAAACGTTCAATACTCAAAACAAGATAATAAATAGTGAAAAAAATGTCAATAAAAATCAAAGTACGTTTATAACGAATACATGTTAATTGCGCCGCCGGCCTAGACGTAAAATGTGAAGTAGATAAATCCAAATATAATCACTTCCGTTTCATATTTTTTGGTAATGTTTTCTTATTCATTTAATCTTTTCCTTTTAATTTAATTTTAAATATCGTTTTTCTTCCATATTATCAGTATTCGACCGAACTTTCGGTTTCGGCCATTTTCGGCAAAAATACTAGTTTTGGTCGCAGTTCCATTTTCGGCCAAAAATAGCCCGATACTTTCGGCGACACCGAAATTCCGTACACTTGAAAAGTCATGCGGCATTTGGTTAAATTTATGGCTATCTTCAGTGCTACCAAGTCTATCGCCGTTGGTGTGATCGTGTAGACCAGAATTAGAGCTTTACATATAAACCTAATTTAGGCATTCTGCCTAAACTAGGACTTGATGTTTTACTTGGCATTTAGAGCAAAAATCTGTATTGTGCGCCTTCAAAATGTGATTAAATTTATATTATTGTTTTTAACGAATTAGAATTTGCAAAGAATGTATAGATATGATCATTGCAGCTAAATTGGGGGTGGCGTGTTTGGGAAGATACTTCTCGCGGTATGATGAGAGCGAGAACAAGTTTCACGAGGATTGTGAGTTTCCGCCGTCCCATTATAAGTGGCCTAACTATACCTATATATGAAGAGTCACGTGTGAATTACATAGTATAAGTTCTTCTCTCTTCCGAGCGACTATTCACAGATTAATCATTTATAACAGTTGCTCAGCAGTCGGTATCATCAATGGGATAGTGATTTCCTGCCCGGCATATTGATGTTTTAAGCTTGCGCGAATGTTACTCAATACAATAAAACTACTTTTACGGATTCTCTCGCGGTTTATTTAATTTGTTTATTCGATTATGTTACACAATCAAACAGTGTTATATCATCAGAAAGTAAACGTAACACCTCAAGACAGCAAGATATAATTCTTCGGGTACTTTTAAAGACTTATAACATCAGGACCTCTGTCATCTCAGTCCACCCGTGACCATGGTTGATATAAAGCTTCTGAAACGTCGGGCTAGTTAAATAACTAAATGAACCGCGATAGAATCCGTAAAAGTAGTTTTATTGTAATAATCCGGCAAGCAGAAAAAGGCCCAAGTGCGAGTCAGGCTCGCGCAGATAGAATACAAATAAACAACGAGAAAGAATCACGTTCCTTGTATGTGAGCCCCTTAAATAAATGTATTATTCTGTTTTTTAGTATTTGTTTCTATAGCGAAAAGATATATATCTGTAAAAAGGCCAACTCTCTGGCTCCATTAGGTTGGTTCATGAAAGACAGCGTAGTAATAGACGGACAGCGGAGTCTCAATAATAGGGTTCCGCTTTACACTCGTTGGGTACGGCACCCTAAAAAGCACACGTCAAGTGTGATTCGACCTCACGCACAGCAAACTCATCCGAATAAACACTTCCTTCACGCGTGTCAACTTAACATTCAAACATAATAATAATTCAAATACTGAGACTCATATTCATGTGAAGTTATTAATTAATGTTAAGTATTCAAGTCTGCAATCCCTTGGAGTAGAAAAAAAATCAAACTTTAGAATAAATGCAATTAGATAAATCGGCTGTTTATATTCTGGTATGCATTGCGGCATTTAGACATTCCTAATGTGTTTAACAAAAACCTTCCTGTTTTCCTCGAATTATGAAATGTAGCATGAAGTGGCAATTTATTTTTATATTACAGCGAAGAAAACGAGCAGTCAATGCCTTTTGTTGACTACCGACGACTATAAACATCCGCATAATTATTGACTAGAAGAATAGATAATAAAGGAGGGTAACGCATCGGTTACCACCTTTCCTCCTCCTTTATAATGAGCTCCTGGCTACTTACAACTCGCACGAAACACGACCAATTCCTCTGCAATGGAGTATGGCATTACCTCTTGCCTACGCATTCTTTATAACTTCCAATTCGTTATAATAGTCTAAAACTTAGTAATTGATTTATAAATTACTTAATAGGTGAAAACGTTCATGTTATACAATGGAGTCTAGAGTAGATTTATGATGGATATTAGAATTTTAAACTATGAACACTCAAGCTTCGGTTTCAGTTTGGCTGAAAAAACAGTTTCCGTCGGACTCCAATTGTTATTAGCTTCGCCCGCGTAACTCGATAGGACCGAGCGTATTTATCGTAGCGTAGTTTCACGATAAAACAAACAAAAATCTCTCTATATTTATTACATTACATTTCAGGTATTTTCCGTCTTTTATCATACTGGGACTACTTGTATTTTTGTATACTTATAACATAATGTTCGTTATCCTAACCGAGTAAAATATGAAGAAGTTTTCGGCGTACAAAGTTCGAATACCATAACAATTTATAGTATATTGCGTAACGTTATAACTTATAATATATAAAAGATCCACTTAAATCATATAAATTTAGAAAATATATACGTAGTATGTATTATATCGTAATATGTGATTATTCTAAAGAATATATTTTATCGACGTTCATTTATTCAGTTTTTAAAACATAAAATTTTATAATGGCAGTCGGCATTGAAATCGTAAATTTTTACAATCCTATCCATACTCGTAATTTGTATATTCTCATAGTTGTATGTAATTATGGAGTCAATACATTACGATTTGTTTCTTGAAATTGCGCTGCAATAAAAACATCGAAAATATTGCTGCTTAGCTACATTACAGCGCGCACATCAAATAAAAAATATATCACAGATATCACAGTTCATTCCATTACTCATATTTTACACGAGCACATTATTTGGAAATAACGCAATAACAAGTTGGAACCAAAATACGAATATAAATAAAAATCTTATAAACGGTATATGCTATTAGACACACCCAAAAATACATATAACATTATATATGTTTGTTTGAGTGTGTTAATATTAATATAAAACTCGCCATTTTATGTACAGACAGAAATTTTTTGAAATCATTTAAATGAAACCAGATTATTGTCATGTGACAACATTTGAATGAATCAATACACAGAGATTGCATTCATTAAGTAAAAGTACTATTAACATTTACAGATTTTGACCTTTACTAAATTACATGGAAATAATTTTATCAACTAGTTACGCTTCATCCCGCCATCGTGCGTTGAGATAGGTACAGCTAAGTTCCCCACCATGGTTCAAGCCTTGTCGTGGCGGTGGGGTTCAGTAGCCTGGGGTTATCCGAGACACCTTGGGCGAAGCCAATTGAACCGAGGAGATGGCGGCTCTTAGTACCCCTCCTATAAGAAGAGGGGACTAAAGAGCAGGAGGAGGTGCCGCTCTTTGTACCCCTCTTATAAGAAGAGGGGACAAAAGAGCAAAAAGTGGCGGCGCTTTTGCGCACGGGGCAAGGGGCGAGAATGGGAACCTCACCCCATTGCACTGTCCCAAAGTCGGTGGGGTTGTCCTGTGGTGCGGGACAACCCCATCTGTGGAGGTGGCGCCGTGTTCTACGGGGGCTGACTTGCCCTCGAGGTGCCCTGATGATTTGTTGTTCCGGGGCACCTCATCAAAGGCGGCACTGGTGGCACTCGCAGTGGTTTTTGTGGGTATTCGGCACTATATAATGTGCCGCGAGCTCCACACACCACTGGACCCCACCCAAGGCCAGTGAAGGCGCGTAAATGCGTTTCCCCGCGTCAACAAAAGAGGTAGAGCTAAGTTATTATTTTAGAATAGACTTTATCATGTAGTCGTTCACTTTACGGCATTTTTATTAATTTCACGTTTTTGTAAGCCTCTAAATGAAAGGTTCGATTCCAAAAAAATATTTGTAGGAATTTTATACAGGCCGAATTGTACAAAATATTTAATATCCTATTTTATTTTATAGTACAAATATGCAAAGAAGGATATCGGAGCTTTTTAACGCATAATATACATCCGTATTATTGTTGTCGTACGAATGCATTGCTCTCCTTTTCTCCTCCCCTCCTACGGGTTATGATTATATTCATATAGTTATACTTTGACAATAACACCCTTTCAATACTTTTTTTGGTGACGAAGGTGAATGCATTTATGCAAGATATCCAGGTAGACTTCAGACTTATGTTGGACTCGGCAAATGTGTAGCAATACCAAATGAATCCTTACGGGAGCCTTCAGCCGCTATTAATGGAGGGTTCCGGATCTGCAGGAACCCGTGATAAAATGCTCCATGTGGCCGTTACTCACTGTATAAACCGTGCCGGGTGAGCACCTGCGTCAGACGGACCTTAAGGGTTGTGTCTACGACGCATCCACTCTCGAGGACCGGGCGCAAGGTTTCTTCGGTTTTTGCTGTTCGGAGGGAAGTATACCCCTACCCCTACGAACGCAACCTCTCCCCGAACCGCCGCCACGTAACCGCGGCCCTTCGCTTTGACTAGGGGGGGGGGGGCTCCAAGCCGCACCACGATCGCCATTGAGCCGTCGGTGTCCCCCGCCCAACTATGGTTGGGAGGTACGGCGTACGGCTCGGCCACGATTGCGACAACAATCGCCCACCCCGCCATGGACTGCAGGAAAAGGTCCAGGGCCCTAGCGGAGTGGTTGACGTTCGCATGGATAACGCTGTGATGTCTAGCCATTATGCCATATCAACGTCCGACCCCGAGCGGTTCCTCCTCTTAGATGTAGAAGGAACTTTTCCGCACTGGACTGGGGCCTACAGGACATGCCCCCCATCACGTGGCCCGCCGGCCTACCCACATCCGCGCACACCGCACAGTGAGCGGTGGCGGAATACCCGCCAGCCTTGTGGCCAGGCTGACCGCAGCGGTATCGTAATGTGCTGCTGTCAGTGCCATCGGGGCACGTGCTGGACACACGCCCTAGTGACAAGCACCGGAAGCAGTGCCTGGGATGCGCCTGCAGGAAGTGCACCACTACACGGCATCACCCCACTGTTACGCTCCCAGCGTAGTAGCTTCTTAGCCGCTGTCGCCAGTAGCACGATGTGAGCCGTACCCAAGCCAAATTGTACTGTGCGATAATTGCGCACAGAGACCTGGGCTGGTTTGCAGCCCCCCATCATTGCCACTGCGTATGTCGCACCCTTGGTCACTGCCTCCGGCCGTAATTTGACAAACACGGCCGAGGTGCGAGGGAGCGACAACCACGGCTTCGCTGCCTCCTTTTTCTTCGCCAGTGGCGCAGAAGTCGCCGGTTTCAGCTGGTTCTTCGCCGGCGGCGCTCATGCCGTCGGATTCTTCGCCGCCTTGCAGCGGACAACGTCCTACCATATTGCACCTTCTTCCTGTGGGGCTTGCTCTCGTCGAGGGGCAAATTGTCTGCCCTATTGAACATAGCGCTCGACAATCGAACCACAAACTCATCCAGCGACTCTATCCGCAAGTCACGCGCAATCACATCATTGCGGACGTAGCGACCGACACCCGTGATGACCCGTAGGGATATATTTTGCTGGGCATGCAGGCATTTCCGCTGAGCCTGGGAGGTTAGCGCGTACCATGGGGGGGCGGCGTAAGTGAGGCGT
>JAFELO010000120.1:871268-891795 GCA_017140195.1 Eumaeus atala
GCTTTGCGCCTCGAGAGGCGAATTGCGACTTTCCGCAGCTCAGAGGGGGAAATGAAATCCTTCCCGCTGAGTGGCGGAGTCGGGCTCTGGAGGAGCTCTCGAATGTGGCACTTCACCTGCTCGTGATGCTCTGCGAACGACGGCGCCGCTGGGTGTGGTGAAAACTGCGTGTGTAGATGTGATGCGAGCACCTCGGCGTGAGCGAGAAGTGGAGTGATGGTGGTCTCTGGCCTCGTGAGATGTCTGTTTAAGGCGTGCAGGCTGGTGTCGTTTTCGCTGGCATGGAAGACTGTACTCTCCCAGCCTGCTACACGACACTACCCCACCTTCGCAGACAGTTCCTCCTCCAGCGGGTACGGGCCCAGAGTTTCCTCATCTGGCGTTACCTCTGCAGGTCCGCCAGTAGGCTCGGGGGGAGCTCACCCCGCCGGCGCGCTGTCACCGGTACAACAGTGGTCGCCGCCGCCCACGCCTCCCGGATTTTCTCCGTGAAGAGTCGAGCGGCGGCGTCTACCTCGTCCGGAGTAGACAGTGTGCCGAATATGGCCAAAAGTGTTTTTGGGATTTTTCAATAACTTGGAAACACTCCTTAACTATAATAATCTTGATATTGGCAGTGCTATACTCTCATGCTCGAGGAGTACACGTGATGGTGCTGAACCTGGAATCGCCTCGTCACCTTTCCACCTCACCGGAACAGGAGAGTTACAGTATAGGGAGCACACTTTTTAAACGGTTTTGGCCCAGCCGTCATTCTCATCACTGCTACTCCTGTGTCGCCAGGATCCACAGCAGCATCTACTCCGAACCCTTTGATATAATCGCAGGGAGCCTGAGGGAAAAAGCTAAATCTTAGGACACGCAATGTATTTAATCAGAAGCAAATAGGAGGAGTAGGAAGTAATTCTAATTTCCCTCGCTAATCAAAGCGGAGGCAGTACAAGATTACGATGACTTATACATACCGAGAAAAGAAACGGCAGCCTGGTGATGCCTAGCTGCTATGCACCGGGTATTTATAAAAAAATACCCTTATTTAACTAATGTATTTAGTTTAACTTATTATTATTTAAGCTGATGTTATACCGAGGTGAAACCATGTGTTTTCAGTAATAGTTATGAAAAATTCTTTTATATGCACGGAAGCTGCCCCCGCTGTCCACGAGGTCGCCATAACACACTATCCCGTAAACACTATGGATATTGTCGTAACATATGGTTCTCTCATTATGCCAAAGACTACAGTCCCAAATAATTTGATGCGCAGTTTGCTCGTACTCATTAAATTTGGTCGTATCCTCTTTAAGTTGCCGTGGCCGGTAAGGCCGGTAAATTGTGTAAACGTCGCCGTTTCGAGCCATTCCATCGTGTCTGCCATTCATTAATTAAGGGTAATTTCAAAAATTTTTGGGTGGTAATTTCCAAATGGTTAAATAGCTTTTTGATCTTCTGTCTAAATTTTTGGTTAAAAAAAAAAAAGGCCAAGAGAGGTTCTTTAAGTGATAACACATGATTGCACGACGTTGGGTTTCTAAGTCTACTGGTAAGACTCCGGCTAGAACAGGTAGAACAGGAATGCCTCCGTGCTGATGGTGCGGCAGGCCTTACATAAAATTTTAAAGAAACTCGTTGGCTTTATATATCGAGAGATACTCCCGCCACATTCTTAGGTCGACTGTTTTTCTGATTAATATAGCGGCGTCACTGTAGACCGTCCGGTGGTAAAACCATATTATAGATTATGAAATGTAATTCCGTTGGGGAGTTTACTCAGATTTGGAAATAGTGTTATGGCATGGGATCGACTGGAGGTTTATTAAGTTTAATGAAATAAGTTAAGTATCAATTTTATATCTCTGGGAATATACTGTCTCAAATGCATTGATTGAAAACAGCAAAAAGGGAGGAACCAACAACAAGTGCACTCACTTAAGCGTGCAATTAAGTGAGTACACTTGTTTTCACCTACACACTCTTGTACTAGGTAATCCTTCGCATCTACATGGGCTAGCATCAATGGAAATGACCGCCTAAGCCCAATGGCTTAATACGATAAATAGGTCGATAAATACCTATTATTTGTTTGCTGCGCACAAGAAAAAATCTCTATATAATGCAAACAACTATAAATTAAAATAACATTTACTGCTTACTAGACTTATCTACCATATAATATGAACATACTAAATCGTTTTAAGTAAAGTGAACTGAAAAACAATAGGTATTTTTATAAATATAAATTAGACGATTTTATGACATTTTTCTGAATAGAGTTATTCCAAAAATTATCAACCGTATCAGGTTGATAATTTTTGGAATAACTCTATTCAGAAAAATGTTTAAAAATCATAATAAGTGAATATTTTATAACGCACAAAGCATCATGTACACAATAGCTAAAAAATTGCCACCTTACCTGCGACGAAATGATTTGATTCCTACCTTCATTAATCATATTTTTTGTGTCTGAACCAATGCAATGCTTTTAAGTTCTTTGTGTCGCTTTCGATATGACGGAGATACAGGGCGCCCAAGTCCGTTTAAAAATTAAATATGATTCGTATTGTCGTCCTATTTTTGTTAATTTTAAAATAGATAATATTTTTAAATTGTACAGGTACTAAAGTAGAAAAGTCAGTAGCAATATGTTTTTATTTCTTGAGTGCGCTCCTTATGAAATAAATTAAGGCGCGCGGTTGGATTAAGTTGTACTTAAATCGTTTGAAATAGCTATCGAGCCGTAAGATCACCTTAGCGCTTTGACGCGCATACGTCCCTTACGTCTCTTGTTTTTACTTCAGAAATATGTTCATTCATAAGAAGGAAACTTCAGTCGCATGTTCCGAAAGCTCCGGCTGTCACACGACACTTTTTTTTAAACGATGCAAATTTTGATCCCAAAAAAGAATACTTTAAGAAATTTATTAACGTCTATTTAATTCTTTAGTTACTTAAAGTTCTAGTGAGAAGGATAGAATACAGAGTAAATTTAGACTTTCATTTTGATCTTATTTATTTTGTAAAATCTAGGAGTTACAATGCGGCTGACGGGGGCTAGACTCTACGCAGCTCTTGGCGAGACCACCTGTTGGGCAACGGATTGTTAAAGTTTTCTGGTGTGTTCAGGGATAGAATAGAATAGAATAAAACTTTATTCAAGAATAATTGGTACACTGTTACACATTTAATTACCACAATTGTTGCCTTTTTTAAAATACACAATAGTTACATGGAATTACCATAGAAAAACAAAAAATACATAGCAAATGAAGTCGGAAATAAGACATAAAAAAGAAATAATAATAGATAGACAATGTTTACCTTTAAGGAATATTTTGGTAACCCTAAATATAAATAGACTTAGGCTGATTAAGCTAAGGAAAATGCACAACAGTGTAAGAAAAGGAATAATCAAAAACGTAACCACTCAGTTTACTGGTTTAGGTATTACTAACTAAGGGGAAACCAAAACCCTGGTTTTATGTGGCACCATGTTAGGTGTAGTTAGAACGGTGTAAACAACAGGACGACATTATTCCTACACATAAAATAAATGGAAGTAAGTGTGTCATCCTTTCCAGGATATACCTGGGTGCCTCGCCACTGACTACCGTATGGATTTAGTCGGTTCAAGTCCGACATAACCATCTCAGTCATGGCCCTGCTGAGATGGTTAAGAAGAGGTAGTGCCATGCTAGCAACGGAATTGGTCCGGCATGACCCGGGAGGTACACTCACATAATACGGCCGTAGAATGACATCTTCAGTTTCGTGAGTAGCCGGTGACCCAAGGGGGGAAGGAGGGCAACGCAACGGAATGGTAAATGTGTGGATGTTCTGGGCGTCGGTAGTCGTAAGAAGGATCCCCCCCCTTTCCCGTTTGCCCTCCAATTCTATAGAAAAGGGGGTTTCTACACGGTAAAGAAGGTACATTTAATTTTTTAATGTTTTAATCTCGTTTTCTTACACAGCGAAGACGGTGAAAATGTTCTCATTAAATTAATAAATTAACATCTAACATGATTACATTTGCTCTTACGTCGGATCATTAGCGATAGGCTTAAAGTTTAAATAAATAATAACATAAATTTTAAACATGATGTAAAGTACCGTATTATATAAACTAGAAAGTTATATTTACGACCCACAGATAAATAAGATTGTAGCGAAATTTTATAAATTCGAAAACCGAGTCATGAAATTGAATCTGTGATTTTATGAATTATTAAAATGCTGTTATAACCATTCACTATTTCGACATACGTGGCATGTGTCAAATATCATTCACTCAAATTCTACAGCGACTTTTCCTCGTATGGAACGTTTTTACGTGAAAGAGTGACAAAACACACAGATTTTCACTTTTATAATATTAATTATTAATAGTGTTACAACGAAAAAACTATAATTTTCATTTCAAAAATTTCGAAGAACTTTAGGTGTTAGGTGTGAACTATTAAAGATTGAACCAATGTTAAAACATTTCAGATATGAATTTATGATAAGGGAACAAAATAACAAATGGCAACTTTCCATTTTATTAATATATATGTAGACGTTATAACCCGATTAATGAAGTCATCTAAATTTAAATGGCAATTTGTCATTTCCGTATTTGTCACATTGATTTATTTTAGAATGACGTTGTGTTCGCCAAACAAAAATTTGACTATCTTCATTACGTGGATTGTGTACTGTTTAGTCTTCAGTCAGTTGAATTTTATGAATTTTGACATATTAGTTGTAGAGTTGTAGACGTTCTCAATTTTGTGACTAAATTCATCGTAATCACCCCCTTCTGTGTGTTTCTGTAATATATATCTATATTTCCTGTAACAAATATCTTATAAATGTACTATACTTTGCTTATAAGTAATATCGATTTTAGTAATAGGAATTGCCAGGCTACTTTATAGCCAATCTGGGTAGGCACGACAGGGTTAACCACACATGAAAACTTCTTTTGGTGGGATTTGTGAGTAGAAGGCAGCCCATTGAGGGGATTGCATGAAGGAAGACGACGAATCTGCATATGCATATGTTAATGGGTGTCGATAATCACGAAAGCTCGTTGGTCCTCCTATGCTATAAGACATTGATATATTACATGAACATACAGATATAAATTTCTAAATCAATTTATATGTTCTAAAGTTCAAATTACATATATTAAATATATAGAATACAGAAATAAATATAATATAATTATTTGTCGCGTTTTATGATTAAGGTAATAGGTATAACACACATTTTGCAATCCGTAATTTTCGGATTACGTTTTTTTGTGGACGAGGTAAATAGATTTTTTGTTCAGTTATATTATCTTTATGCAAATATTAGTAGACGCGATCGAACATAAAACTCACAATCAATTTGAAGGTCAAAAGAGTAATTGTATCTTACTTAAGCATGTTAATGCTTATGGGTGTTTTACGTGTGTGCGTAGTTCAGGAGAATAATGTTATATAAATAAAACTTACTAATACTTCTAGCGCCCCGAGTTGTAATTAACAGGGTCCATTGTCACTTTAATAAATTATACACTAACATCGAGAATCTTTCTATCCATAGGTGAATACCGCTTAAATAAACGTTCTGTAGGTTCTGAGAAAATCTATGACATACAGACAGCTTTCGAGGACTTCATAAATAACACAAAAGTTTGTATGTTTGCGACCTAATTAATATTAAAATTATATACCTAATTAATGTTAAACCTTGGCAATGTTGTAATTTAGTTTTCTGCCAGAATGACAAGTGGTTTTAACTGCGGGTGAAACCGCGAGGCATACGTACAATACTTGTCAAATATAAGTTCGCCACTGCAAATGTTTTATCTTTATCTTGGCGTGCGAGAAAATGAAAAACTTATAGAAAAAAATTGTTGGAATTAGCTATTGTGTATGAAAGTGGTACAGCTGACACTGTGGCCACTCGTGAGATAGTGTCGAATGAGCAATCCACAGCCGAGGGTGCTGAGGGGGTGTCGATTTGCGAGCCGTGGCGGAGATAAATCACGAACACTTTGTACTGGACGGATGAGAGATGAGAGAATACGCCATTATAACACATGCACGTGTGTATACACATTGACACAATTTTTATTTCAACAACATTGATCTCTTTTATGCACCTATACTTCACTTTTGTTGTTAAAATTTGATATCGCGTTGTTCGTTCATGCATTAGCATAGACAAATCATTTGAAACATATGACGAGGGTGCGTTTGCTAGACACTCGATGGTTTTGGCGTTAATAGAAAGAAACCTATGCTTAGAATTAGACGATAATTATGTACAATTTTACTTCCAATGAGATTTTAAAATCGCATGTCAAATAGCTGAAAAACATGTTCTTAAACTCTACGCGAAAAATACATTATGACAATGTCTTCACGTAGCTACTTGTTCATTGATAACTAACTCTATGTAGCTGGTGTATTATTCTGCTTTCCTACTAGTATTATTAATGCGTATTTTTGTTGTATATAACTCCTACACGCAAGAACGGCTGCAAATATTATTGGATGTAATAGGACATGGGTATAGATTACACATGCATTAACATATATTACGCAATCTTATCACGAGTAAATCTGTCGGTAAAGGCTAGTATTTATTCAAAGCAAGCTATCCTGTAAGAAGCATTATTTTTATTAGGACCTAGGTAGGGTATGTGAATTAATTGAGGAATGTAAAAAGATTTATTCCCCTCAAAACGATAAGAACTCGCTGTGACTTACACAGGGGTCTCATATTTTACACTTCACAATGCCCTGCATAAAAACACATTCCCTATCATAACTACAAGGGATATAATTGGAGTAGATACAAGAGATTGGCACCGTAAGACATCCTAAATAAACAAACGACTCGCTATGCACTTGTGTACATATAAGGTAACGTAGAAAAAACATTCAAGCTCTACCGTATAGCGAGTGTTATCAATATTTATCAGACGATAGTTCCGTCGGTAGAGCGTCAATGTGAAGCGATTTTAAGTATTCAAAATAAGTAATGAAAAGAGGAATGCGCGCTTTTATAATGTCTTCTCGAAGTAATGATTATGATGTCGCATTTTGTATATGTAACATTTGTGAGGTCCCACCAGGAGAGTGGTTAAAAGAGGGCGTACGATTGTGCGGATGTCATTGGCCATAAACTTGACATAAGAAGCATGCTTGTCTATTGTGCTTTAAAACTTGTTTCCTCTATTGGTTTTTAAGACATTTATCTCTATGTAATATAATGGATTATTGTTAAAAAAGATGGCTAAGCGTTTTATGAGCTGATAAAAAGTATGCCACTTATCATGAAGTAAACAATAAAGTTAAAATATTGTACTGTCTCACATAAGTGTAGACATGGTTTAGTGCAATGGGGTTTTGTGCAGAATTAGGTCGCTGCAGCGGGTACTCCACACGAGGGTCGGGGGTACGAGGTGCGGCGGACACTCCACGGCACGAGGGCGCTTCCGTACCGACACCACTCAAATCCTATTAATGACACGTACCTTGGTACAACGCCATTAACATAATAGCACCTTTCTAATTAATGACAAAATTTCTTTTTATCCAACTGCTTTGGAAAAATGGTGGTTTTTACGAACATATGTTATATATGTATGTATGTGGATCTATATATTCTCTGCTACAGCTTGAAGGCTTGACGAAGACTCCGTCGATAACGCCAGTGATGCTGAATACATTAAAATATATTGTAGGTAGACGGGTTTAATGTTCTTCAATCCAATATCAGGTTATTATCTATATTCTACGGTACTTTTCATAGTTCAGAAGATTGTTTGGCAATTCTCAGATGCTTCTGGCACAGCACACCTAAACATATACTAAAAAAAGTCCTCCGAAGCTGGCCGTCCCTAACGGATTTTCATAAAACTTCCTTCTGAATGGATTTTAATGTGAGTTTCTTACACAGATAGAGAGATTTCACACAGATCACACAGACGTTTATAATGTTCTCTCGCAACAAGCACAAAATAAAATCGTTTTATTTTGTGCTTGTTGTGAGAGAATGTTGATGAAACCGAATGCTGGCTGGAGTTTTTGTAGTAAGTGGGCAAATAAGCAGTTGAAAACCTTTGATGATAACCAACATACGTACATCTGCATTATTGCGCAGATGTATAACCCTGCCAACTTGTATTGCAGCGGAACTGGACTGGCACGACCGAGGAGGTACACCTCGTACATATGACACCGCCTTTGAGTGACACCTTCGGTCTCACATTTCGTGCGGTTTGTGATTAGCCGGTGGCCCATTGGAGGCGAGGAGCAAGGACCTCAATGCATCGGCGTAGTAATTAAGCGAATGTACATGGCTGTCATTAGTCGTAAAGAAGCCCAATCTCTCGTTTGCTCCCTTATAATAAAAAAAAACATTAAGATAGGACAACGTAAAATGCGATGTCTTCATATGTGTTCGGTATTTGAATAAATTTTTATGAGTCAATTTTGCATGTCACGGTGTATGAAGAGAAACATGTAGGCAGCGGGGTAAATATCAATGAGGTGTTATTATGTGCATTATTTGTTGTGCAAAAACACACCTGGTAATTCAAAAAGTTATACATTCGGGTCAGGCGACGCATAGTTGAATGTGTGTATTTTAATTTTTTCTGTCTGATGTAGCATTTTATCCCCCTTGCCCAATGGCATTACTGCCCCAATGGGGCAGGATCTTAGAATAGTAACACAAGGTACAAGGAACTATTAGTAAGGAAGGTAGGAGAATTTTATGTAGATCATCTAGCGGTTTTACTGGTTGCGTAATACTGGTTCTTCTAGTCGTAGCGTCATAGTATATAGCCTATCTCGCCTTCCTCGATCAACGGGCTATTCAACACAAAATATTTTTTCAATTCGGGCCGGTAGTTTCTGTGACGCGCGTTCAAAAAACAAGCCGGGTTTTATAGGCTATCGGATCTGGCACTATAGATCAGCAGATTGGGGTGGGATGCGGTCATTTTTGCATCGTACCCATGGGAGGCGGATTTGCTTCAGGCTAGATAACCCTGAAGCTGTTGAGGATTTTGTCGCTGGTGTGTTGCTCCAGGGAATGGAACGTTTCATTCCGGTCTCTGCACTACCGATTAGCGACAAGTAGCAACCTTGGTTTGGACGCTCCTGTAAGTTGGCACTTCACTATGAACTGGAGTTTTACCAAAGGTATTGAAAATGGACGGAAATACCCGAACACTAAAGAAATAATATAACTCTGCCCGTAGGTCTTCCATAAATGTTATCGCCAAATGAAAGTCAGAGCATATCTCTAAGTAAAATTGGCGAGAGACTAGTTCGCCTTCCTTCAGGAACTCGTGCATTCTGGTCCCTCGCTAGGGATGATTTAGGGAATCTGGCTAAGCAAGGGTTCCCTTCTTTGCACCGGAATAAAGAATCTCTGGCCCATTTCGCAAAAGAGAAAGCCGAACTACTGGGCTCTCTTTTTATATCGGACTCCTTTTTGGATGGTCAGGAAACTCCGCCACCTACTATCCCGCGGTGTGGTTACTCGATGCCAGGTATTATGTTTCGACAGAGCGCCGTGCGTAAAGTACTTCTTTCTCTAGTAGAGTCCCTGGACAATCATAAGTCAACTAGACCCGATGGCATCGCTCCGGTTGTTCTGCGAAAATATGCTCCGGATATTGACGCACCTTTTACGACTCCTCCACTCTGTTGGCGTAATCCCCATCTCTTGGAAGACAGCTTTAGTGCACCCGAAGATGATAGCACTGGGGACGCTTTATACACTAGCCGCGCCAACATTTTCCGTGTACACACGTCATCTAGTATCGGAACAAGCTTGTGTCTGAAGTCGAGGATTTGTTATTCAAAGTCTCGGATTAGAGTCGACTAATTTTAGTCCAGTTTATTCAATAAAAAGGGAAGGGTGAACCCTATCGTATCTCCTCTTTTCAAAACACCTATTTATCGACCTCAGCTGGTATCGGAATATTTGGTTCAACCTGTCGAGTAAAGTTCAGTCATTGTCATTTGGAAACGTAAGCTAAATTAGCCTCGAAGAAGCTGGGTGTGGTCAGTAGGGCGAAGCAGTACTTCAATCCTGCCCATCGGCTCCAGCTTTACAAGGTGCAGGTCTGACCGCATGTGGAGTACTGCTCCCACAAGTGAACAGTGGCCCCGCAATATCAGTTCGTTTCATTTGACTGTATACAACGTAGAGCGACTCGAAAGTTGACGTCCAAGGTCAGGTCAATCCTTTGGTCCTACGAAGATATGTCGGTTCACTGTGCGTCTTTTACATATTTTCTATGATGAGTGTTGTTGAATTGTTCGGCTTAACACCAGCAGCAGAATTACATCGCAAAAGAACTCTAAGTTTCACGGCGTCTGTTCATTTCCGTAAATCTACAACAGTGCTGGTTTAAACGACACTTTTTACCGCGTATTACTGTGCTGAGGAACCAGCCTCCCTCGGTATTTACAATCCGATACAACGAGGGGTCTTCAAGAAAAGAGCATACCTATTCGTTAAAGGCCGGAAATGCGTCAAGAAAAACAAACAAACTCTTAAGGTTTATATTATTAATATAGTTATTACACAAGTGTGTATGCAGACGATATCTCTATTCCCCGACCTACTCCGGTAGTACGGCCGATACGACCGGAGCGAATCAGGCGCAGGACCGAGGGCTATCATGCTCAAAGATGGCCAATGCCACTGTTTAAACCGGCCCAGAGCTTGAACTCGGGATCTCGCGATCTATGATTAGCCAGGCTTACTACCAAACTTCGACGCTGTCATGTACAGTACTCAATCTATGATATGCGTGATCGTTCAATTATAAAAATTACAAAAGATTACATTACTTTTTTTTTTATAAATTTTTAAAAGGATGGCCTCTTTACGGCTTATAAAATTCTGGCGACACCCTTGTTGGGCCATGGAAATGCGAAATTATTAATGTAATTAATTAAAACATTAAATTTTATTTCGTATTTTTATTAAGAAGCCCCATGAGCTTGGAGCTAGCGATATTCAATGAACTAAAATCAAGTTCGTGTTCATTTAGGTCCTATTCAATTTTTTATAATGTAGATAAGTATTCATTCATACGGTAGCACATATATGAAATATCATTGGCAATATATGACGTTATCAGATATTCATGAATGAATCGAGTATCGGATAAAGTGATCTTGAAAATATGTTTGTCATCGTTATTTAAAAAATTTAGAACATCTGTTGGGTACGTAATACGTAGTAGTTGTACTGGTTAATTTGAAAGCGAAATTATTTCCTTTTATATAATCTGTGAAAAAATCTAAAAAAGAACGGGTGCACTGTATATTAGATACGTTTAAACGCATTTCTTTTTAAATACAATTCTTTGCTTCATACTTCACTTGCTATTGTGCAATTGTATTGTCGCATACATTTCGTTTGGTGTGATGAAATAGTATCCTTAATTCAATGGATATAAATGTTAATTTGGAATTGATTCTGGACGCTACTATTGTATCAATACGTATTACGATGTCATGGTAGTTCCTTTCCTGGTAATAGACTAATCCCTATCAAATCTGTCCATTTTTTTTAATACTATTAAGGAAGGTTAATCGGTTTACTTGCGGGTTAAGGAGTAACTATACCGGTCTTTGTTAGTTTATATTTAAGAACGTTGAAAAAAATTATACCTTTACATGTGCAAGGGGTAATAAAATACAAAGTCTACTCTTTATTACCTTCGGACAGCTTTTTGCTATTACAAATCAACATTTGCTGGACTACTTATAATTATAGTATTAGTTTATTTCCTTTCAATTCAAATTATTGTAAATGTTTTAACGGAGGTTCTTATCTTAACTTTAAACTTATCAAAACATAACTATATTCATAAATTTTAAAATTACTAACAAAGATATGATAATAAAACTTGTAACTAAGTTAGACTTCAATGTAAAAGTAAAGGAAACATTCTTGAGAAAGAGAGACTTGATTAGGTACATAATTTAGAATAAACGTTACAAATGATTTCCTTCAAAAACCAATTCACGTTAAGACAAACAATCTATAACTAACATTTGTGACGCTACAAACCAAACCCTAGGTATACGAACCTAAAACCCCTAAGTTCAGAGTACAACCAGTCACCAATAGGCCACAAGGTTGAACAAATATAGTTTTACAATACTACACGGTTTGAGACTGACCACTGGCCATCACAGATGTAAAGACGATTTCACACGTAACTTAATATTCATAAAGACCGTATATTATAAGGCTAAATCGGTTTAGGATCAAAGCCTCGATGAATGCATTCCTTTCATGTGCATGAACGTTCATGCTAATGCACTTGAAACGCAAAGGAGCGGACCACCTGTTAAGGCTTTGATCGGATAGGGTATCTAGATTCTAGGATTACTATTTTAAGTATATACATATAAATGTCCTTAAGTTTCGCGCCTCATTGGTTTACAGCAAGGAGGTATTTAAATTATGTGAAGAATGACTTTTTTAAAAATTATGACTTGGGGCAACAACAATGTTATGGTTCTCGAGCGTTGTTTAGTCTTGAGGAGTGATTGGATTATTTCATTCAGGTATGTGAACTAATGGAAATATTTTTTTAATTTATTCCTGTTTTTTAATCAATATTAGTATGAAAAATAAATTTAAAATATATAATATAGGTTTATAGATATGTAACACAATTCATATTGCATTGTCAAGAATAAAAACAACAAAACTCCTTCCTATTTATTATATTAAGTTTAGACTTTAGGTATATCTACTATAATGTAGATCTAGATTAAGATATCACCGAAGATATCTTACCTGTTCCTTGTACAAAATATGATATCAAATTTCAAGGCAATTCATTTAAGGGACTTTGATACATCCAACTATGCTTTGGACAAGAGTTGTTGTATAATCCAGATTCTGGCGTAGCATCGCGTAGCAAAATGTGTTGTTGTTGTTATGTTGTTGGTTTTGTTGTTAGTTGGTTTTGGCTATATTAAAAATGAGCACTATATTCCACATATAGACTACCGAAATCAGTGGCAGAATACTTTTAAGATTAGTCATTTCTATATAAAAATAAGTACCTACATTTATTTCTTGATCTAATACTTCGTAGAGAAAAAACAGGATATCAACTGCCACTTTTTTCTTCTTTTTTAGAAGAAAGAAAGCCATAAGTGTAAAAATCATTACAATATAATTTATACCCACTGGCATTCTATTATTGCGCATAGGTAATAGGACTTTTTAGGGTATAATGCCATTGAATATTTTGTAAAGAAGCCTTGTAAGAAAACTTGTAAAAAAATTTGCTAACTAACATTAAAACGAACAACAAATTGGGGCACAGAGAACAGTTATCCCTTTAAACCCTATTGCTCTTAATCGCTCAATTTAATTTATACTTAGACGAGGCAGACGCCATATGTAAATGCATACGGTCCTTCCGAGAACGCGCCATCTTGCTCCCTAATTATTTTTAATTGCCGCAAGCAGACACGACGCGTACGGCCTTCGGAACATGAAGCTTTTTTTCATGTCTAGTCATTGGTTTACAACTAAATGACTCATGACGCGGTTTCGCTAAAGGCGCGCAAATATCTTCAAAACACATATTTCTTCAATCCATGGTCCGTTTATTTATTTCTTAGAATAACAGAGTAATCGTAAATCGATACCCGGCGCCCTGTTATTTGTTGCTTCGCATAAATTTCAAGGCGTACAAGTAGAGGGCAGCAAGCCAGAAGCCTGGGTGCATATGCGCCGCGGGTGGTATCACTATGTTGATTACGATAATGGCAGTATTTAGGTTACCTATGTCCGTATTTCATGTTAGTTTACCTTTGCATTAAATTGCTCTAAGTCCTTTATTTATAGCGAATTAAAATTAATCTTATCGTAACGTACGAAGGTACATTGTAGGTATACTTTGTTCTAAAGCTCGATATTTCGATCTGCTTAGCTTTCGTAATCAAAACCGACGTATGATAATCGACCTTGAATCAGTGCCTTATAATTTCCAATGACGCCGAGGTCGAAGTAACTCGTGTTTAAGTAATGATACATCACTGTCGAATTTTTGTATGATACATATTGGGTATTATTTTTTGCGTATATAAGAATGCGTCATGTTGAATCATGAGTAGGACAGTATATATTTGTAGTGATGTTAATTTTGTACTTGGTATAATATGTTACTACTTTATCTGATAAGGGGCCTCCATTAATTACTTGAGGGTTTTTGGTAACTTTTCGATCTCCTTAGCCCGCTCGAGATTTGTATAAAATGTTTATTTTTAGGGTAAACAATTAATAAATTATGCTTTAATAATGGTTTAACAAAAGAACGTCTATCTATCTAAACGTAACATCGTCTAGAAAAGATTAATTGTTTCTCAAAATCATAATGAGGAAATAAATAATCGGAATCTTTAATATAATTATTATGTTATAATATAATCATATGCCCCGTGCATATGTCTTATGTGTCTAGAATTAGCACATAACTTAAATCACTAAAACTATTGGTTACAACTGCAATCAACCTAATGAGTCTCAGCAAAATAATCTACACTTCTAATTTTATTTCCATTAAGCTATTCTAATCTGGTGTGGCCAACATACGGAAGCTAAATAAACGATAGCTTAACATAACATGGTTCTTACGGCTCGCAGTTAATGCGCTGGTTCAGTTACCACATTGTGATTTGTGGTACATACTGTTGTACATCCTCTGTAGCTTTCTGATGTAATTTTTTTTCAATTTTGTTTTTTAGAAACAATGTACATGACATAGGGCCTAGACTCTGCCTCTCCCAACGTGGTAAGATTTCGTTAGAGTAGTAGTATCTAACCCGCGGCCAAAACGATAATTTTTTTGTGGCTAACCTCCAATGGATGATAGTAGCAGAATTTGGCCCCTAGTTCCCGGTAGTTCCACTAGTCCTGGCCTCGGTAGCCGCCACAGTAACGGTGGAACAAGGGGTGCTAAGAATCTCCGGGATACGAATCGCTACAACCAACTTGACCTGGCTACCTATACGTACGGACGAACGCTCAGGCTAGATAACCACTTGGTTGAGCTGGAGTTTGAACTGGGAAAAATCCGATGACACGTTCTGGGGCTATGTGAAGTCCGAAGAGAAGGCAAGGATACCATAACTCTGCCATCGGGTCACCTATTCCACTTCAGGGAAGGCGACACTCCATCACAAGGCGGCGTGGGATTCCTCGTGAATAACTCCCTCGTAAGCAGCATCTTCGAAATCCCTAGTGTGTCGGGTAGGGTGGGGTATCACATACTTAAACTCAATAAGAGGTGTTGCCTTAAAGTGATATAAGTATACGTACCAACCTGGACACATTCGAATGACGACGGTGAGGCAACTTATGAGGATGTCTCAAAGGCCTTACATAACACCCAAAAGGCCCACTTCAATGTTTTTATGGGGGACTTTAAAGCTAAGGTGGGAGTACGAAATGGTGTCGAATCGAGTCTAGGACCTCATGGTAACTTCCTCGAGAAGGAATCTTCTGAATGAAATCCTATTTCAAGAAGAAGCCCCATAGGAAGTTGACATGGCAGAGTCCTAATACTGTGACCAGGAACGAGATTGAATTTGTTATGACGGACCGAGAGCATATATTTAGGGATGTCTCCGTGATCAACGTGTTTAAGACCGGAAGTGATCACCGATTAGTTAGAGGCTCTCTGAATATAGCGTGTCTGATTAGTACGAGTCGACACTCCGACCTAACTTCCACTAATCATAGTAGGATCCGAAAAATTCCAACTGGAGTTAAAAAAAACCAATTTGATGCCCTAGATATGATGGAAACTACAATGGAAATTGACGAGGCCATGAGTGGCGTGATTGATTGCATGCGGGACGTTGCTGCAGGATATTATAGGAATAAGTATACGAGCAGGTAAGCTAAACTATCAGATGAGACGCTTAGACTTGTGAACGCAGAGCACACGCAGACGTAACGTCTGCCGATGTAAAGCTTCTTTCAAAGCGAATCCGCAAACTAATACGCCGAGACCTTCGCAGCTCAAATACGCAACGGGTTACCGAAGCGATTGAGCAGAATAAAGGATCGAAGGTTTTTTTGTGGAGAAGCTTGGAGAAAGTCATCTGACAAAGGTTCGGACAGAATCTGGGGTTACCGTTTCTTCTAATCCTGGGATCTTATCTTAGATTGGAGCTTTCTATGGCAAGTTATATACATCGCACGCTCCTCATCCCGACATTTTTCAGGCGATCAGCCGGACGTCAGCTTGAGTGAGATTAGTCTGGCTCTTGCACTGCTAAAGGGAGAAAAGCTCCGGGGAGGGACGGAATTACAGTCGAGCTTCTTAGAGCAGGTGGCGAACCTGTATTAAGAGAGCTAAAAAGATTTTTGATTTCATCCCTCAGGAGGCGTACCTCCCGAAGCATGGCTTGGAAGTGACGTTGTTTTGTTTTAGGAAGGGTGACAAATCAATTCGTTAAAATTACAAATTTTTCGTTAAAATTTACAAGTTGTTCTCAAGAGTCTTGACGAATCGTCTCACCAAAAGCTTGACGCATTCCAGCCACGCCAGGTTCCGCAGAGAATTTGGCACCATGGACCACATTTTCGCCATAAGACAAGTTGTACAAAAGACACATGAGTAATCAGCCGCTGTGCCATGCCGTTGTGGACTATGAAAAAGCTTTTGACTCTGACGAAACCTTGGCTGACCTGGAAGATTTACAGCTATGTCAGGTCGATTAGCCATACGTCGTACTCCTGAGAGAATTATATGACGCTATGTCCATTCTGATTCCGGCAGGTCAAACAAGATCAATCCAATTGCATCGAGGAGTGCGACAGGGGGATGTTATTTCCCCGAAACTGTTCACTAATGCTTTGGAGGACGTCTTTAAGACTTTAAACTGGGCAGAAAGCGGCATAAATATTAACGGCTGGTACCTCTCACATCTTCGTTTCGCCGACGGTATCGTTGTGTTGGCCGAGTAGTTGAATCGTTTAACTTCCAGTGGCGTAGTTGACATGACAACAACAGTGGCGCGAATACAGAGAATTAAAAAACTATGCCCGTTCGTTCGTAAGTTTAGGAGGTCAGGCTTTTTTTAGAAGCTTAAAGTACTTAGCCTAATTTCATACCTGTATCAATCACTATGACTACCTAAAATCAAAATATTCAATAAGGCTTGACGCCAGCTGCCACATTGAAGAACGTCTTGCTAATGACAGTCCTACTAATCGTTGCCCCGCCACTAAACACAGCGGCCCTGTATTTGAAAATGGCTAACTGTAGTGCAATACGGCGACTTAGGACTGCGACATATCCACGTCGTAGCTGGATCAAGTTGAATTTGAGTCGCAGGGCCCCGTCCGCCATGACGTTCTAGAATAAAAAAAAAGTAGTTCCCGAAGAAATATCGAAGATATCGGTCATTAATACTATAGGATAACGGGAAGTCGTAGCTTTTTGATTACTACCAGCTCACGTCCACTGGGACACCGGCAACTCATAAACTGCACAACATACAACAGCCGTCAACACTAAGATGATCTAGATCGTATCGGCCCAATTCGGCTGCAGTGATTCCACTACTTTTAGTATTGAGTATTTTCTTATTCTATAGATGGCGACACCTCACTATTCCGCACTAGTGTTAGACAAATGCCACACCCTTCTTTCTTCCTCTCCTCATGGACCTCATATGCGTAATAATACTGTCTTAAATTACTTTAAAGGAAAATATACAAGTTATACAATAGTAAGTTTATATAGATCCTAACGTTAATCATTTTATTTTCATAAAAAGGAACCTGCGCAACTCATATCTATTTCATTTATGGGTTAATATTTAGTACCTGGGCCCGTCCCTTGGTAATTTATAATTGACAAAAAAGCTGACCCGACCGATTTTTACACACGAAATTTATTTTTATTACACGTATTATTTACTCACATGTGTGAGTGGATTCTACAATAATTATTAAATTACACTTTGATCATACACTATCAAAGTTCAGTCTACTTTAGGTTTCGGTTTTCAGACCGAGACACGAAACAAACCAAGACAGCCAATAAAGGGAAGGTTCTTCAAAAAGATTCATATTAAATTACTATAGATTAATCTTTTCACTTGCTTTTAATTTTTTTATCGCTTATACCTACGTCACTTTTTATAAACTTCAAAATATGAATACGCACGAGCGAGGGTGCCTTATAAAGTAAACTCAAAATATATTAAAACCCAAGAAATTTCACACCGCGGTCAATTAGACGCCAACGTCAATACGTAATCTTAAGAATACATCAAAGTGCTCAAACCCATTTCAATACGCATTTGAAACATGTCAAATATACAAAGCCGGGCAATAATTCGATAAAGCAGCAATTTACATTTAAGTACTCTCGGCGAGCAAAAAGAGTTAGAAAAAATTTTTGCCGAAAAGGAACAAAAGAAGACAATCAGAAAATAAAGTGTAACGTTCCATAGAGTGTGCCTTTCACATCGGTTATGATGTATGTTGTATGCACCAGCCCAGGTTGATATGAAGTGATGATGATACTAAATGACCTCGCTTAGTGCTTCTTAGTTTTAAAAACTCTGTTGAAAAAAGAGGCAATTTTTATATTTATGCATAATTTATATAATACAACACAGTCCCGAAAAGCCGTCTGTATGTGTGTGATCGATTTTTCCAAAATCCACTCTACACATTTTCATGTAGTTCTCACCAATTTTCCTGAGTACAGTTTAAATGTATAATTTGATTGTAATTCTTGAGCGAACTGTTTACAGGCCCATTCAGCATAGCATTAAGTGATGATGATAATATTTAATGACCTTATGTATAATCATTTTTAATTGAGAAAGCTCCGTTAATAAAAGAAACAATGTTAATATTTAAGCATAAAAATCATGAGTGGCGCTCTGTTTCCCTTTGCTACCCCATTATTGATGTGGCGTAAATAAGAAAAGAGAAGGTGAAGACCCATGCTTCATTTTGTCTAATCACATAAGCACTGAGAAGTATTCATGGCGAATTTTTAATGTAAATGCTTTGAACGCTTTTAGCACATAAATTTAAATATTTTAACTTATTAACTTATTTTCAGCCTTCAGCATACTAAAAATGACTATTGCTAACTACGTGCGTGCAAAAAAGAAGGAAGCGGATGTGTAGACTCATTTGCATTCTCTTTATTCCGGTGGACATATTTGAGGCTGGCTGCACTGCTGTACGTATAATAGCTCTATCACAAAAATAAAGACATTTCCCTTGTCGATATAACAAAGTCTACTTAGTGGAACCACACTATTATAAGTTTTCAAAGGGAAAGGGTTTTTAGTAGGAGGTAGTGCAATGCATGGTGCACGACACTACATCGTCCCCTGCAACGGAATTGGGCGGTCACGTTCGGGAAAGTACCTCTCACTGACATAATACCCCCGTAAAGTGACATCTTCAGTGTCGTTTTTCGTGCAGTATGTGAGTAGCCATTGGGTGGAGGAGAAGGAGGGCCACGCTAAGTAGTTACGTGGGTGTTGATGGGCTTCGGTAGTTGTAAAAAGCCTCCGATTGCTCGTTTGCGCCCCCTATTCTATATAAAAAGTAGACCTCAAAAGAAAGGACCTCATCACCAATCACCGTCCCCTCTCCTATCACAACCCTTACCACCATAATCTAATAGTGGTATTTAAAAATTACTTATTCTGGGTATATGCTTTAACCATAACTTTTAAACAAACAATTTGAAGACCATCATAACAGGATCTACGTATTTGGCAAAATTATTAATAAACCCACTTAATTTTAGATTTTTATTTATGAAACGATTTTTATTTATGAAACAATTAAATACCTAAAATAGATCAGAAAGGATCGAAACTTTTCTTTTGGTATTCTAAAATAACACTCAAGATCAGCAACATTACCTCCCGGCATAAAAAATATATTACGCTTAAAGCGGGGCATAAATTCCCAAATACCATTATACTAAAACGATTTAGAGACCTCACGTACCAAGACGCTGTAGCGTCGGTCTTTGCGCAAGTACAACGTGTAATATAATTATAACCTTAATGCAGTTAATATATTTTTCAATCCATTGCGCTGTTTTTCAACTTAATTTACACAAACGATGCTTAATACACGCAATGAACAGTGTGTGTTGTAATATTACTACTATAACATGGTAAAGGTCAAAGCACACATCTATATACTTACGAGTCCACATCACACATGCGTAGAGCAGGTACGAAAAGTTAATTGCCTTCGTATGTTCAATGTTTATAGAGTTTCTACCTGTGAATATCAGTCATTGGGGGGTCAGGTAAGAGTTTTTTCATACAAACAGTGGTGTAGTGCGAAATCTTTGAGAATATAGAATTTAAATTTCCTTGGGATTTATATAATATAGGTTTGTGATTATTGTGATTATAGGTAGACGGTGGCATGCATCTATTATCATCACATCTCTCTTGTCCACCTCTGTATACAGGCTGCT
>JAFELO010000120.1:891809-1010114 GCA_017140195.1 Eumaeus atala
TATATATATATATATATATATATATAAGAGTAAGCTCACTGAAGTGGCAATGGGCTGGCCACACACTCAGAAGATCAGATGGCAGATGGGCCACTAAGGTTCTGGAGTGGACGCCGCGTTTAGGACAACGAAGTGTTGGCGGACCATTCACCAGGTGGGAACACGATCTCCGTGCTGGTGGCTGGTCCGGGATGGATGCGAGTATCAGGAGATCGGCCGTCTTGGCGTTCATTGAAAGAGGCCTATGCCCAGCATTGGGCCGAAAAGGGCTGATAATAATGTTGATGATGATAATATACAGGCGCTACAAAATCATGATCACTCATCTGCTACCATATTCTAATTTGGATTGGTTTAAGGAGAAATTCAACCAACAGTACGTTTTCTTACGAGTGACATGTTATGCTTAAATATATTATGCCAGACACATTTCGACTCAAATTATATTAGTTTTTTTATGAAATATACGAGTATAGCTAGAACGTAAAATGTAGTAACGGTCACATTTCTCAGAAGGAAATTACATCAATTTTAGTTATATATTTTATTTACTCAATACATTACTTCAAATGAAATACAGTGCAGATTTTTGAAATAACAGCAGCATCCAACAAACGTTTGTACGTCACACCCCAACGGTCCCCAATATTTTCACGTAATTTCAAATCCTATTTTCTTTGTAGTAAGGAATTAAATGGCGTGGACGTGTTAAGCCGTCGACGAATCGTGACGTTTCAAAATGTTGATCTCGATAGCACAGGTAGACTCACCCGAACAATACCTTTTGGAAACGCAAAAACGCGGTAATGAGTGCACTGTCATGGAATAATGGCCTCCATTGTCTATGCGGCTGGCGTTGCTTCTGAAAAAAACTTTTGTATATGAAGCTCTTTTAAAATCTATTGCGATTTCAACGCAGTATAGATGTTTAATGTGAGCACGTTCAGTGACAATTTTTACATGTCGTTTTTGTTACGGATCGTAAATTCCTCGACATATTTTATTGGCTCTGTAGCATTCGCGTAGATAGGGTGGGAAGTCGGCAAAATACCACGGGCCCAGTCTGAAGAGGCTTCGGTTTAGAGAGGATTGTGAGTACAGGTGGATCCTCACACACTTTTTCATGTCGAGAGAGTTAACCGTGAGATAAGAAAACTATGCCTCGTAGTCGCTAGGGGACAGATCTCGAGACATACCGCGGGAGATTCTACGTGAAAACTGTGGTCTTGAGACAACGTGAGTTGAGCTTTTGCATGTTGTACTCTACATTCCATTAAGAAAGTTTATATTCCATTCAACTTAGCATTGCAACTAAGGAAAAGAGTAATAAGGAAACACATCACTACATAGTAGTGATGTGTTTAGTCGTTGGGTACGTACCCAGTGAAAGCAAAAATATTTTCAATATGGTTTGGTAATCGGATATATAAGTTCGATCGATATTCCTTATATGGATAATAGGTACGTTCTAACCCCTTCTCGCATGATTTTGGGGATACTCATGCCCAACTATGGGACTGTAGCGGTCGACTATAACATTGTTATTAGATTGCTTGTTATTTCGTACTCATATGTATACTTAATATTATAAAACTATTGGACCGTTTTGCACAATTCTTTCGGTGCCAGATCACTCGTTTACTGGGAAGGGTTATAAGCTATAAACTATAGCACGCTTCGGCACATTGGAGCCGAATATGCGGGTAACGCGTGTAAAACCACAGGATGGTACCAGTAGCCCATGAACTTAAAATTTACTTATTGTGTTGCAAACAAGTGTCAATTTCTAACCAGTTTTGTTCAGTGTTTATGTTTTGACTGGAAATTATGAAACCAATATTGTCTTAAATTTTAATTCAGTAAAAAGTGTGAAAACCTATTAGTAAGTAGCGTTGTTCCTCTATTTTCACCCTCGTAAAATCTATCCCAAGTGAAATATCTTTTTGTGGGATAACAAGTATAACTACATTGTTCTATATTATAGTCTAAATCTATGCCTAACTTCATCGAAATTCATCTTTGCGAGAGACAATATCAAACGTACATGCTCATTTATAATATAAGTACAAATTAGTATTGTATACTGATTTTGAAGTAAAGTTTGGCCTAAGGACTAACCGAAATATATAAGGTAAAATTAAACAGACTCACATGATCGCGTTCCGTGGGTTACTGGTGGCCTACGGGAAGGGGAGAAGGGAAAGTGTGCAACAACATCTGCATGAAAATTACCTGGATGTCTTTAAGCGTCGGAAGTCAGCAAGGGGCTCCGTCTGCTCGTTTTTCCACTTATAATAAAAAAATATTAATATCATCATGCCAGATTCGGTAATTTTGTTAAAGGTTATAACTATAATATCGTTATCCCTCGGTGCAAGCCACGTTACTGCGGTTCTCTTAATCGTAGCGTCATGTTGTATAGCTTACAGCTTGCTTCGATAAGTTATTCAACACAAAAGTATTTTTCAATTCAGGCTAGTCCTTCACTTTCCGACTGCGGAGATTAGTACGTTAAAACAAACAAACAAACCCTTCAGCTTTATTTATTATATAAGTAGAGATTTTTCCTAATCTCCTCCAAATTTTTCAACAATACGACTATAACAATAGTTTAACCCCCGCAACATTTTAGTGTAATCTTACTCCCACAATCTACATGTAAATTAACGAATAAATCCAGCTCACTAGTACTATTTTGTCGATATCGGTACAAACTAGACAGACATCTATCGGAATCTAGGATAAAACAATAAAACACGTCTCTCTCATAGATGTAACTGGAACGCTTGCGTAAAAATTGTACTGATCGCCTTCATATTAAATAAGAAAATAGATACACACAAACCATATTTTAATTATACTGCTTTCTGGATTGCTATTTAAGAAAATGTATATTACTCAAAAATAACAATTGGCCAAAACTCTTCATTGACTAATCAAAAATCAAATCATTCGCATTGGAGAGACGTATGTCTTACTTCCTACTTGTCTTTGTGTTAATTAAAAGAGATTTATATTCATTAAAAAAAGGGTAAGCGATGAGAATGATGATAATGTATTTATTAAAGTCTTTTCTAAACTTCTTAAACTTATAACTCCTATTATTCCTCTTGTAATTAAGTTTGATATTATTTATATCGTTGGGCCTTACTCATCGACAATGGTTTGAAATCCATATATTTTTAAGCATAGATTACTAATGAGGAGCCGCAAACTTCTGAACTATCTAGACTATTAACTTGAATTAAGAGTTAATGCTGAAACGTTACTCTCATCTACCTGGTTTCAATCGGCTAATATACGTTTACATATTTGTTAATATATAGATGGTAGTACTGATAGTGGTCTCCCGTGTACGCTGGAACGATCCGGCTGTAATGCAGCTGCAAATTTGTCGCTTACAACATTTTTTTCGTTGACATAACCGTAGAAAAGAAGAGTAAAGCATAAGGTAAACATTATGAACCTCAAACATTATGTGCGGCTGATTGTTTATTCTATATTTTATTTAAAATCGAGCGTGTTCTGTGACTAGTATGCAAATTAAACTCGTCTTCATGTGATACATGTCTTTAATTGAATGAGATTTAATAACATACCGGAAGCGAGACGTGGTTATGTGGAGAGACATAAAACTTCGCATTTAAGTTACGAATTATTTTGTGGTTTCTAATTATGAATAACGAAGTAATTCTATCTCGTTCTTAAAATCATATTTATTACCTCGCCTTTATTCAGTTTGAATAGATTTGTATTGAATTGGAATGCTGGAATATTTAAAGTTTAATTGAAGTACGGTAAAATAATGTGAGAACTCACAATTTGTTTTAAGTCGTATTTGGTTGTGCAGGTCCTCATATAGCACAATCACATTGCAATTAAATAAGGGAGAGGAGAGGCGGGAGGGGAGGATGACCTTTAGGCATAACCACCACTTGCTGCCAGTAGGAACTGAGCTAGAGCTATTTCCCAAGTTACAAGAATGGGAAAAATAAAAGAAGCGGAGAGAAGCAATCTCACTCTAATTTTGCCGCCTTTCGTGAGGTGCCCCGGAACAACAATCACCAGGGCACCTCAACGGCTAGTCAGCCCCCTAAGAGACCAACTCCACCTCCACTGATGGGGTTGCCCAGCACTACAGGACAACCCCACCGACTTTGAGACAGTGCAATGGGGTGAGGTTCCCATCCTCGCCACCTTACTCCGTGCGCAAAAGCACCACCTCCTGTTGCCCTTAGGTTACTCTCCTGTCGGTACCCCTCTTCTTATAAGAGGGATGCAAATATCCTCCTCTGTTCAATTGGCTTCGCCTGGGTTCACCCCAGGCGACTAAGCCACACCGCCACGACAAGGCTTGAACCATGGTGGGGAACAAGAGTTCCCTAAGTAGTTAAGAAACTACCTTACTTAATGCCTTTAACCGGAACTTTTGAAACCCAATTTCGTAGTTTATTTTGCAAAGTTCCGAATAAGCTAATCCAGATTTTAAATGGAACCTGTGAAACTGGCCCTAAATCTTGAGAATTGTTAATAAATAGGTTTTTTAAGTTCCACGACAGGGGACCGTCAAGGAGTAATACAGTTATAGACGTGAAGATAACTTGTACTGTGACAACGCGGAGTCCTGTAACACGAGTGCGTCTAGGACACACTCCGCTCCTCACAGCGGTTAACACAACATTCTTTGTATACCGTTGTAAGTGAAATAAACGTTTTTATTATTATTATTAATGTTTTATGTTAAATGTATAATATGAGTACTAAATTATAAGTATATTTCCATTGCGGGACATTTTGATAACTTGACCAGCAACTGTACGAATATTATTGTCATGTTATGTTAATTTTTAAATCTTTAGATGAGTGTTGTACATAAATTATTCCATGCGCGGGCGCAAAAGTATTATTTCTACATAGACGTAATTCTTATAACTGTCTAACGGTTCTCGAAATGTATGCTTATTAATGTTTTATATATTATATTATATTATCGTAAATATTACTGTAATAGATTTTGATACTAATTTGCAATCAAATAGCGATTTGCGTATGAAACGAGTTTTTCTTTACATTGTAGGTACTTGTACATTGTAGGTGTTCTTTGTTACCGGCCTGGGTCAATCTCATGGTTCCACTACTCGGGACCCTGCGCTGTAGTACATAGTTATGTATTTGGTCTATGCAATGTTTAATATTAAATGCGGGAACGTTGTTTAATTCGACGGAGGCACTGGGAAACCAACTTAGCTTTACATTTATACCCCAAAAGCTGTTAGATCATCATCACCAGCATAATTAAAGAAAATAAGCATAACAGCAGATTCTATTGTAATGCGTTTCTTATTTTAACACTTTCTGATGTTTATCAGTTACTTTATTCCGATCAGGTACAATCCGTCAAACACTAATGCCGTGCGTGGATTTCAATAGGAAGTTTCAATAGGAAGTAATGTAATTCCGCATTGTTGGTGTAACCCTCGCTCATATGACACTACCGTAAGGTGACAGCTATGTCATCGCGTTTCGTGCGGTTTGTGAGTAGCTGGTGGCCCATTGGAGGAGGGGTGGAAAGGAGGGCAACGTATCAGTATTACGCCAATAATTCGGATGTCTATTGGCGTTGGGAGTCGTCAAAAGGCACGGAATGCTCGTTTGCTACTACTAGAAAAAATCGTAAATCAATCATCAATTTGCAAAATGAAGTAAAATTCAACATTATTTTAACTATTCTATGTTGTACATCTTAATAGTATTACACACGAATGAAAAGGTTTATGTATGAAAATTAATAATCTTTTATGAGTCCATTACCATTTACATTATGTTAATTTGTAAATTATGTATTAATTGATATGAAAGAAATCGGTACGTCATACAGTACACAGAGTATGTTGTACATAGAGTATGTACCTACCGTTTTTAGTAACCGGGCTTCGAAAAATATATCAATTTGTAAGGGGTTATAATCTCGTGATAAATTATTTGAATAACTTCATAGGTAATTTACATAGAATACGACTTTAAGTCGCTGGCTGGATAGTAAAAAGAAGTAAGACAGTAATTTTACAGCGAAGACAAACAAGATCTATTGAGCATCGTGTGTCAAATTGTTCGACGTTTTCAAAAAGGTTTAAAGATCAACCGCCCGGCGTCCCCACTTGTTATTGTTATTTATACTAAGACTTGCTGAGGCCGAATTGCTGAGACCCTTCGCACTTGGATTTTATTTAAAAAAAAAAAAACATTCTGTAGCTTTCTGATTCTAATTTTGAATGTATGAAGCTCTATATTGGCTTGTTGTTAGGACGTTGTGTGAATTGGTGATGGTGTGGAATGCATCGGATTGCGCTACTCGTGTATATGCTGTAGGTAGGTACGCGTTTTTTGTTTGTGTCAGAGGGAGACGGGGCTAAAGTAAGGGTCGTTTGCGATGTGCACTAATGGGAATTGTTATATGGGATTGCTTGTTGAATCAGAACGCGTCGGGTACGTTTTTTATTACTTTGGATAATACTAATAAATTATCCACCTCCAAGTAACAGAGGGTAGACGTTTTTGTTGTTTTTAGTACGACCTTATTTATATATGTCGTAAGTGAACAAATTGAAAATGTGTGTAAAATCATTACTTATCGTCATCATTATCGCACTCTATCCACCCAATATTCCTTATTTTAATTGTTAACTGTAGGCCACTAAGCTTAAGAACTACGTGGGGATTGACGTCCTATTTAGTTGAAAGTTTAAATAACTAACGGTCCTCCTCGGCCATGCACGAACATTTTATGCAATATGGCCTTGTAACTTGGGCCTCGTAAGTAATGCGCATTACCGTGACGGACACAGATGCACTCTCTATTCCGTCATTCCCCTATCCTGACATAACCAGAGAATTCAGGTGCAAGTTTAACCTGCACACCGGGAGCACACGGGATGAAATACCGCTATCTTCCCGACTTCCAAATATTATAAGATATTGAAAACTACAACAAAATCTTTTCGCTACATCCAGGACAGCGAACTTAAATTAAACCGGGACATAAATTATAAAATAATATTATGGTAATAGGTGGTATGACATAAATCGCAGAATAAGTCTAACATAACCCCAAGTACATTACATATGGAAACATTACCTTAACCTGCCTTATGTTAAATATGCGAGTGCAAAAGCTTCGCTTTTCTGATATCTGATATCCGACACACTCCCGAGTCACCACGTCGCCTTGGGTCAAGTGATAATCTAAATATGATGAATAAATTTCGCAATAAGCCATTACTAAATAAGTGGGAACATAAAGTTCTACCACAAACATTTCCAAGAAGAACAATTGTAATTTGTTCTAAAAACGGTGTCTAATCCAGACTCGGTCAGGAGTGAAGGTAGACATCGGGTCACATTGAGGAGTGGGCGTCCTTGACGCTAACAGTCCACGCCGACCCACGGCAGAAGGTTGTAACTCAGATTTAAAATACATGACCTAGATATTTTTAGCTTTCATCTGTGACTGTAATGAATTGTCTAGTCTAATCTAAAATTGATAGTCCTTAACCTCCAAAAATCTTTGTCCATTTTATTATGATATGCGATATTTTGCAACGATGGTTAAATACCAGCGTAGCAAAGTATATGGATCTTGTTTGTTGTAAATTAGTCTCGATAAGTTTCTTTTTATAATTTTATTTTCAATACTTATTCAAGTTATAAGTATATAAGTAATAATATATTTAAGTAGTAATATATATAATAATAATATATATAAGTCCATTAATTTTCATTTCATTTATATGTAAGTACAAAGGTTCAAATGCAAATATTCGCGTGAATCTTGGAAAAATATGTAGACAAATTCATAAATTTTATGAATAATTTCGTAATAGTTTAAATAAATCAATACGAGAAAAAATTATAAATAAACTTTCCACACCAGAAAAAATACTTAAAGAATAGAATATTTATTAAAAATCAGAAATAATCTTTGTTTATTGAATTCCTCATTTCTTAGTTAGCATTAAATATATAAGAAAACCACAGCAGTGCTTTCTACAGTGATGAGAAATTTCTATTGGGGTTTTACGCCAGTTACATACGCTCGAATATCCTAAAATAATACGGTGGTTACAGCGCCATATACCCGACAGTTAGCTACAATCTCTTACTGGTATTGTTCCTAACTTCTTGTACATTACAGAGTAAGCGTATTCATAGAGATTATTTATTTTTGAGTTTTATTTAATGTTTGCCCGGCCAAGTTATAAACTACTATCATCGCCCCGCAATTCCACCTGTGTAACTCCGGTCCTGTTAGTCGTAGCGTCATGACGTATGTTATAGCATATAGCAATTCTCGATAAATGTATTATTCAACAAAGATAATTTTTCACTTTAGGCCAGACGTTCCTGAAATTAGTGCGTTCAAACAGACACTTCTGCTTTTGTTATACGTTAATAGTAATTACACATTTATTGGCTACTTACAGGTCACATGTTATATAGGCCACATATTAAAGTTTTAATTCATAATAAGTTTATCTCCATTAAAATATTACTCTGTATATAAGTTTTAGTTGATTGTAAACATTTAATAGTTAATTTTTACGATGGACGGCGGCATGGTGGAAAGCTGTTGCCGCTTATTTTTAATAAAAACACTACTTAAGGGCCAGTCACAGTTGCGTTTTTTCGATTTTCTTAATAGATATACACTTATAACATAGGTTTTAAAAAATAAAATATATTAGTCAAAAGATTCTTATTAATTGTGGTTGAAAATATGTACGAGTATATTTATTATAATATGCAATAATGATTCAATGTATCACGTTTTTCATAGTCCACTAGAAGACCTACATCCTCTGGATTACGTTGGACATCAGTTAACAGTTAACGCCATCCGCTGTTCTTGCTACTATGAATTTCTATAAAAGAAATTATATATATTACTATACATGTACGAAATATGATTAAATTAAACCGATGTCTAGCTAGTAAATTAATTTAATTAAAGAAACAGCGATAATATCTGTAAAAGTAGCTTTATTGTAATGAGTATAATATTTGTATACATAATCGCGTCAACTAAAGACATCAACAGGATATGAATTACGTTTGAAGGAAATACTCAATGATGTAAAGGGGTGTAATCAATGTCTTGAGGGTGTGACGTCATGAACTTTTCACGATCTTTCCCTCATTACTCATTCTCACTGCTGCGATAATGGCCATCGTCTGCAATAAAAACAGTCTTGGCACAGCAACCGTTCTCACCACTGCTATCCCTGTCTAGTCAGGATCGACAGCGGCAACTAACTTTGATATGACCTGAGGAAGCCCGAGGGAGAGGCTAAAACTGTCTTAGGGCCCGCAATGAAAAGATAAAATTAAAAGTAGGAAATAATTCTAATTTCCCTCCCTATACAAATTGCACACTTTGTTTAGGGAGGGAAATTAGAATAATGAAGAAAACATTTTTTATTATTGTGGAATGTGCTAAGTGCTTCCCGTGATTTTGGTGTTAAGCGGGCAAGATTAGTCCACATACATTCAATATTTGTCTGCTACAGCTACAAATATATAAAATAAATGGTATTATCATAAAATATTGCAACACAAGTCATTTAAATCAACTACCATCGAAAACTTCGAAATATGCACTTCAAAGGAACACGCGATTTAGCATATTTTATGGATTTAGGAAAAAAAAAACTATGCCATAACAAATTGTTACGTATATGCGAAACAAAGGACCCCGCATATTTATTATGCTCAAACAAGAGGCTATGTAATCAAGAGGCGAGCAAAAAACGATATATTGTTGCACCGCAGTGCGCACCTGCCGCTCGTGCCGCCCAGCATGTGCCGATTCTGTGTCAGCCTCCAACCATTGTCTCACGTAACACTCATTTGATTTTTA
Organism: Eumaeus atala; assembly: GCA_017140195.1. Classification (NCBI taxonomy): domain Eukaryota; kingdom Metazoa; phylum Arthropoda; class Insecta; order Lepidoptera; family Lycaenidae; genus Eumaeus; species Eumaeus atala. Next base: position 901,723 of record JAFELO010000120.1, read on the forward strand.
CAAACGTGAAATAAAAATCATATAGCTATAAACGTTTTTGGAGAACTTAGCGTAGTTTAGTGCAAATAAATTATCAGACTAATAACTGTTCACACGCGTCTACTGCACCGAAATAAACTTCCTTCCGACCAAACACGCCGTTTTTTTATAGTATAAGAGAGTAAGCGAGTAGTTGGAGCCTTTCGAATATCTACGCCTATAAAATCTTCATAAATGTCGCTTATGTGGTGTCCTTATTGCCTTCTATTATGCTACTGCCGTACAAAATACGATGGGGAGACCAAAACATATAATGCGGTATCATGTGAACGAGAGGTACCGCCTCTATCGTGCCTGTCCAATTCGGCTGCAATGTATCATGGCTCTACTGCTTATTAGTATACAGCTGTCAAAAATGTAATTCAAATTAAGCCCGCACTGCATAATCTGAATGCGCTACAAATGAAGAGACCTGTTCCGCTTGGGAGGCCCAGTTTTTAGCGCTGATTGAGAGGCTGCCGACACCGGAAGTGCGCCTCCCGTATAACTGGGTCACCCGAGAGCCCCGACTCGCATTTGTGGACGCAGACGAAGTGTCACTGCTTAAATGCACTATTCAATTAATTCTGTTTATATTTTGCACATCCCTACGACCTTTATATACTTTTGTAATTCTACCCTTAATTTCAATTTTCGCACAGACACAGGAGCATTTGTCCGATTTAATGTGTGTTATTAAAGTAACAGTTATGGGGCAGATTTCCTAAAATCGGTCCTCAGTTTTTAATATGGTATTCTATCATTAGGCTCAGCCTCACTCACGGAGCGCAGTTCATAAAGAAAGATCTTTACAAATTTCGATATAATCGACCCTTAGAAGTTTTGCTGAAATAAAATGTAAATATCTATCTATTCCAAGTATCCTAAAGGAAGCCTTATTTTTATTTGGGACAAAGTATTTTTATATTATTCCAGAATGTAATCTGTCTGTGTCAAACTTCAATACTACTAGTGGTTTTTGCGCGAAAGAGCAACAAACATATCGACTTGCAAATAGACCTTTATAACTAGGCTTACCATAATTACGAAGAGCCAAACCGGGATGCAGAAGAGAAACAGGCTCATTTTCATTTTGCTTTTCGCTTAATTTGTGTTTTTGATATTTGAAATGCAATCAAAATTATAATGAATTGAAAACATATTAATAAATGTGAATATATTTTTTATTAAAAAGAAAAAAGAGACAAAATATAATTAATACAAACAACACAAAAAAATTGCCCGGTTTTAATTATTCACCCACGCTTTTGCTTTATATTTTTCACTAGAGTGCATTTTCTTCAGAATCGTTTTGTTGTGCTTAATTTTGTAAGTTGAGTTTGCACGTAAGCAAGGCTTCCACGACGCATTCTTCCATCCTCCCCAGATCGCCAGACCACATTTTTTTTATCTGTGAAATAATATTTCCACTGGCGCTGAAGCACCGGGAAGACACATAGCAAACTCCGCACTTTTTTTAAATTTGGCACCTCAATACGCTGCTTATGAAAATGGGTGCATAGCTGGACCCATTTCTCGGAGTAATTAACTTCATTAGAATTTTGGAAGCTTTTTGCCAATAACACTTCACCAAACAGCTCATCAATCATCGTTTGTGTTTTCGATTGAGGTTTTTGCATTTTATTTATATTTTCTGCTGCTTTTTCGATTTCACTCCAGTTGAGGTCATTTTTCAAACAGTTCCACTTAAAATCTTCAGCTCCGTCGAAGCTCTTTTCCCACAATGTTAAATACGATATGCAGCGCTCATAAAAAGCGTGAACGTCACTCATGAGTTTTCGACATTTGGATCTTGGATGGACTCTTTCAAGTTATTTAAGAGTCGTTTGGCCGCTTGTGGAAGAGATATGTTTTCCATCCTGTTTTAAAGATTAGTTTTTAACTTTGCCAACTCCATACCTACATCTGTCGCCTTTTAGTTAGTCTTCTCCATAGATCAATGTCCATGTTAATTAATTAATTAATACATTTAACTATCCTAGCGCAAACCAAAAATAAAGTGCTCCAATTTCTGTTGTGAAGAACTGTCGCAATGCGAGCGGGCTGTTAACTTGAGCAAGAAAATAAGATTTCAAGCCTTCGTATAGCTGCAGGACATTTTTGAAAAACAATGTTATGGCAGATGAGCTTGCAACAGCACGTACGCTGGCCTTGTGTTTCGAGCGCTTTAGATGATCCTTGATATCGGCTCTTCCACCGTGTGCTATTGAAAACTCTGATAAACAGTGTTGACATTTCACTCTGTCGTTACGACCGCACAGTTTTTTATGTAATGTAATATGATTTTTTATGTAATATAATTTTTTATGTAATGTGTTTTGTATGTAAATGTAAAGTCATTTTCTAGTTCTTTTGTGAATGAAAAATTTCGTTTTGGCATGCTGAGCCAGATATGATAAATATCTGTTTCCGACGAAAAGAAGTCAATACAATAGACACTAAATACAACACAGGCGGGCGACAAGGCGGGACACGTGCAGTAGACACGCTTGAATGTGCACTACTGACCGAGGTAATAAACTTTTACGCTCACGCACGCAGTCGGTATCACTCGTTCTCGTTCGCTTTTGTATCGTCTTTAGCACGGGTGGCGCGGGCGGCGCGGCGGGGCGCGGGGAACGATTGGTTGGGGTGTCGGTGCTGTTCAAGTTTGACCGGGGCGCTAATGCAGACCGGCCGGGACGCTGAGTCAGGGATCTCAAACCGGGACTATCCCGGTCAAACCGGGACGTATGGTAAGCCTCTTTGTAACAATAGTATGAATAGGATGACACTGAACTTTTCTTTTATATTGACAAAATAAATTTTGTACTATTAGCATTTTTTCAATTACACCATCAATGTATACATGAAGAGGAATGAGGGCCCTCATTATTGTCCATTGCGTAAAATATAATGTTGGTAGGTAGACGTGGAAAAATAAATCCCAAATCCTTGTATTAATCAGATATTTAATTCACGTCACGTTAAACTAGGAAATATAATGCACAATAATTAATATTCTATCTCACTATCACAAAACCAACTTAATAAGAATACTAAATCTTATAAATTTGATTCAAAGAGATTCGTCACAAGCGTGATGCACGGTTGCCGCCTCGAATGAAGTCTCGAGCCGGCCTCCCCCGCTACCAACGGTAAGGACGCTTCGCTAGGTCGACTTTGATAGCTAAAGGTCAATGTGACGTGTGATGTAAACTGATGCGCCGTCACGACCGGACTGACACTCAACCGTCCTCGGGAGACTCTTCGAAACAGTAAGTCACTATCATACGTAATCCGTTCGTGCATCCGGACAACAAACAACCAAACTTCACAAGGATGACAATACGCATCAACTAAATGTTTCGAGAGGGCGTGCGTCTCGCTATATTTAAGCCGGATGACACAGCCTCTTCACCAAATAGAATATTAGTTAACTAATCACAGTCATCTATTCACATTTTGCTACTGTGAGACAAGTCAATCCTCTGCTGGATGTGACCAGCACGACAATATTCGTCTTAACATAACCTGCAAAGCATCCCAAGCGAGTCAGCCTACTTCAAGAGTTCCGACTCGGACGGCACTCTTCATTTCAAATGACGAAACGGATAAAAGATGTGTGTAATTTATCGCGTCTAATCGAACTGACCTTTTGACGAAGCACCGAAATAACGCATCCAGTCACCACTTCTTCAGGCATCACACTCTTTGGTATACGTTCAATTAAGCTCCAGAAACGAAGAGCATCTTTCGAAGCTGTTTCCTTAGATCCTTACAATAAAGATCCTATTAGAAAAGTATCTCGTCAAAGTATACCTGAAAAATATTTGGTTTTTGAAAATTTTGCCAACAATGTCTCCTTAACAACGCTCCAGTACATTTCATTTATGCTAACGATTTGTAATACAAACTGCCGCTCGCCCTTTCAAAGAACTAGTGAGGGTCATGAGCAAGTCGATTTCTTCCAAGCGCTTATTTTGAACAACGCTTCCGTTATATTGCTCCAACCATCCATGCCACAGTCCTGTTTATCTGGATTAAAGGGCATAAATTGCGTTGCGTTATTAGTACTCACATTGGACATTTTCTGGGCTGCGAAGACACGAGACATAAGCATTTCCATAATACTTCGAAATTTTCCTGCGTCAGATCTGCTTGTTTCTCGCTCAACCCTAGCCCCGTCGTATACCATTTCTGATAAAGGGGTAGGGGACCTTCATCATTATTCATATCGTAAAATATAATGAAGGTAGTTAGGCGTGGAAAAATAAATGCCAAATATTTGTATTAATCACAGATACTTAATTCGCGTCACGTTAAATCAGGAAATATAATGCACAATAATTAACATACCATCTCACTAAAACAAAACCAACTTAATAAGAATACTAAAGCCTATAATAACTTTGATTCAAAGCGATTCGACACAAGCGTGGTGCGCAGTCGCCGTCTCGTATCAAATGGTTCCCCTGTACCACCGGTAATGACGCTTCGCTAGGTTGACTTTGACAGGTAAAAGTCAACCTGACGTGTGACGTTAATTGATGCGCAGATATATAATAAAATGTAAATAAAAAGCATAAATAATATAGGCTTTAAATTATATGTATATGTATATATCTAACAAGTTAGTATCTAAGTAGAATCTATCAAATGACATTAGAGAACTGAAATTCCACAGCTAACTAGTAATCATGGCATCACTATATATAACCCTTTTAGTTGGAAAAAGGCTACTAAAGGTTTTAGTATACATAGTTTGTTATAGTAATTCGTCCTTTGTGATTCACGGACGAAACCGGGGGCCGTAATAAATCTAAAATTTATTATAATATTACATCATAAAGAGGTATAAATAACTAACTGCGAGTAGCACTTGGTGCATTATGACTGGCTTAGAAAGCCATGAGCGTGAAAATATGTGTCATGAGCGCGAAATTTAATTAAATTATTGCTGCATTTCATTATCAAGGCGGATTTTACTTGAAATGAGAGTTGATTCATGTTCATAAGCCCCAACAGTGAGTAATATTATGTAAACAGCCTACGTTAGTCATTACAGTCGGCTTTTCCAAAAAATATTATTTATTAATAATTTTGACCCTGACTTCAATACAGCTTGCAAGTATTTAAAAAAAGAAAAAGAATGTATTTTTATTGTTAATTTCATAATCACAAAGTGGCATTTTAAATACACATTAACATTACGCGAGTTGTTTTTCTTCATTTTTAATTTAGCGTTACTAACGCCATCTAGTTTACATTTCCCAAAAGTGTCGAAAGCTGTAGTTGAACTTCCATAGGAAACGAAGATTATTATTTTTTGCTACATTTGAATAGTCGTTTGTAACTTGATCTTCTAAGTTAATTAGTTGCATCGAAACAGTAACGTATGGGTGACCATCCAGGTAGTGTTATAACAAAAAAAATTGTTTTGTAGTCCACTTAAAGTCGAAGTATGATCTGCAAAGGCTGCTTATTTGTAGCCTCCTACATAAGATTAACCTGGAGCCTACGGCCCAATGCAATTATCCATAGTAGGATGATCAAGGCATGGCGAAATGTTTTTCAACTTACTAAAAATCTTGAATTTTATTTGACTCTACACAAATGTTAAATTTTCATTTTTATGCAAAAAAATGTTAAACATAATGTAATCAGTGATGTTACATTTAATGCAAGATCATAAAATAGAAAAAGTTACAGAACAATTCAACAGATCGACACATAATCTGGTTCGATGTGTTATTTTTAAATCGCTGTTGTTCCGTTGTACGGACCATTTCGATATTGTTATTATTGTATCAAACGTGATTGTACGCAGTAATTGCGTTTTTACTTGATGCTAATTTTATAAGCGAAGGACATTTCACATAAGCTTTATCATCAAAAGAATAACTTTTGAAGTTTTTATGTAAATAATATATATTGCAATTTTTATATACACAAAGGGACATACTAGCGGGCGGGGAGCTTCTGTTGAGTACCGACAACCATAGATAGCATAATTATTACGCAGCTGTGTTGCCATCCTTCCCTTTTCCCCTCCAATACGCCACCGAAAAATTACATACTACTAAACGCAAACACATCTCTTTCACTTTGTGAGTGAGAGGTACCTCCACCATCGTATCGGTGATGTTACATTAAATCATAATGGAAAATATTTATAATAATTCTACCTTTAATGTGTTTATTTCATTCATGTATAAATTTAAAATTAAAAAGCATATGCATGCTCGACAACAGATGCTTTAAACCTTACATATTTTTCATGTAACTCTCCTATCAGCATTGGCTACGAGCACACTATATGTCCTTGTCATTTAATTTCTACGTCATTAATCACAGTAGGTAATTTCTTATAATAGCTTTTTTCGCATCAGAACCTTTACAATTAACAAACGTCTAACGTTTTATAAAACTAAAAATTAAAAGCAGGTACTTTTTAATACGACTGTGTCATTTTATCATTTGTGGCGTCTCGTTTTTTGTACCACGCTTATCCTTTTACCTGACTTCAATATCGGATCTATGTGAAATGTGCCTAAACTACGTTAAATGTCGGAAAATATTAGCACCTGTCCCTGCGAGCTCTGTCGGATGCGATTTTTAGCTATATAATAAATAAGCATGTGCTAAGTGTATCGATAGCGATGAAAATTGACTACATAAACCATTGTGATATTATATATTGATATAATGAATAGTTATTATATAATGTTCTACATAAAATACCTGTAATGATTGACATTAATGATATATTTCATAACGAATAGTATCTAATTCCTATAATCGCATGCCGAGTCAAGTAAATTTAATTGTATTGAGATTGCTTTCTCATGCTACAACCTGAACGGCTTGACGGTTTTGTTATATGATTTGTCGTCACATCCCTCTTGGTGTTCGTCCTGATAATACTAGTGGCATTGCGTAGCGTATACTTCAAGTAGCCGGTTAGATTAAAAATTTCAAGTTAATGAATCATCAGCATTTGGAGGCGCATTAGTGGACATACGCTCCTTTAAATGAATGCGAAAGCGACCGATTTCCTGCCTCTCGTTCCATTCCTGATACGGTGATCGTATCCTCAGGTATTTTTACTTTACTTAACACAATTTATTACATATAATAAGATGGCACATTTTAATTCGAAATGACTTTAATGTACATACAAAGTGATTTAAGTTACATAATATAAAAAATTTGGTCTTATGTTTGTCCTTACGTATCTTAAATAATATTTAATGTAATATCGATACACCTTAACCAGAACATGGCACGAAACTATTAAATTCACGTTGGTCATTTGAGCAATGGCGTGTCGAACAATATATGCGAATGTAGGGAACAAACGGGATCAAAGCGGGGTTAGTGGAAGGGGGTAGGGGGCGCAAGGGCAACCTCGTGCCCTTCGCCGGCAGGTCACCTTGCCCAGGTACATGCGCGTGCGTCTATTGTGCAACCCGACACTAAATATAAACCCATATCAACAATGCCGAATTGCTTATATCCTATTCAAAGGACGCAAGGTTCATTTTGTAGCAACGAGTGATTATTATTCTAACGAGTTTGAATTTTTTGGGAACCAATTGCATTTTATAGTTGAGCGTGACAGGATAATTTACGAAAGGAAGAGTTTGGGGGTTTTTTTTATCGTTCCCGAGCTGTCTTACTCATGCGATTCATTTGCTTTTTGCTATTGACTTTTTGCGTCCTTTAAAGTAATTATAACATAGATTTTAATTGTGTAATAAAGTCAATTGTTTAATACGTTAAATACTTGTTTCGGAAACATAATGGCTCGGACATATAATCGGCAGGTTTTTATCGCGCTGATTTGTAACGGATCTCTTTGTTATTGTAGGCGCAGATTATTTCGATGTACTATGTAATTATATGTCGACGTCTTCCGCGTCAATGTTTGAGCTTAAAAAATATACATGTACAAAATAAAGATTACACGGTTGTTAATTTGTTGAATATTTTTTGCTCTCTGAGGTGTGTAAGCATCCTAATTTTAGCCGTAATAATATGTAGAATGTTCTAAGTGGTAGAAAAAAAATATTGATAAAGTAGCAGATAGTGTTTTGTCTGCGATTGCAGACGTTTCTCTTATTACCAGACCTGAAGGCTCCGGCACAGTGTAACCTGTAACTCGAAGAACGCCGATTAACTATACAATTGGAAGTATCCCGGCTTTGATTTCGTATATGCTTCTGGAAGCTGAATTTTTTCTTGAAGCTGAAAAAAGAAGCTTTCGTTAATAGATCGCGCCTGTCTGTGGACGATGAGTTTTTAATACCAATAGTTGGTACGAAATTTATTTGTATCACTATATGTAAACACAGTCAATAACTATCGAAGCTCTAAAATCTCTAGTAAAATAATATCTTTTTAAACCTCTACACTTTGCAAGGGTTGTTGCAAATTATTTAAATTATGTAATTGGACACTTTACAAAACTTTGTATACAATGGATCGGGAATAACATGTATTATTCCCGATCCAAAGTAAATTATGTAACTATAACATATTATTTTGTTTATAAGAAGATGTGCCATTGAACAAGAATTGGGGCGGCATGACTGCGGAGGTACCTCTCGCACATAAAACCATCGTAAAGTGACACGCATGTTGAAACGTTTGCGGGTTTTTGGTTCTGAGTGAAGCAGATCTGGAATGGAGGACAATGAAATTGCGTAAGAATTATTGTGCATCCGTACAAAAGATTGTATTGATTGTGTATATAGATATAGATGTATTGGGTCTATGGGTGTTGATAGTCATCAGAACTCAAGAGGCTTCTAGTACTCGTTTCCAAGTAGTAGTCCTATTATACTGTAAAAATACAATGAAAATTAATTAATTTCTTTCTAGAAATATATTTCGTTCAAATGACGTCACGACGTTAAGATTTTCCTGTTGTATGCGTAAACACTTTCTCGGAATTACAATGTGATAGTCCAGTTCTGAATCACACAGCCTCGCGTACCTGCAATTTCGATCAGAATAAAAAGCTTTGGTTTATACCGACTGTGTTCGGAACTCATTATATGTGTAAAGTGGGACCTATTTCCTTTTTTTTTAGATAATATCGGTTCCTTTACTTAGTGTTTAAGGTTGTATTTAAAAAAAAAAATTCTCTCCTTAATACGTATCTGCCTACACATAATAATAAAGTCAAATAATAATAAAGTCTCACATTGGTAAGATAGCTATGCGAAGTAATGATTTTGTAAAGTTGTAATAAGAGGTACAGCGGAATTGGGCCAGCACGACCCGGGAGGTACATCTCGCTCACATTATACTGGAGTAAAGTGACAGCTTCGCTGTCTTGTTTCTGCGATTTGTGAGTAGCCGGTGCCCCATTGGAGTCGGGAACCGGGAAGAAAAACTATTATGCGGATGTTATGGTGTCTGTAGTTATCATAAATCTCCGACTGTTCGTTAGTCACCCAATAAAAAAAAGATGTCGTAATTTTATGCGAAAATTAAATATACAATTAAACTAATTTAACGGATTTTATCGCGGTCTATTTAGTTATTTAAAAATCTTAATAAACCGTGACAAAATCCGTTGAAGTAGTTTTGTTGTAAAGTGAGAAGTAATACGGTTGCTTACAGTGTAACTTAGATCTTGCATTTATCTATCGGTGTGGGTAATGGTTGTTTAAATATGGGGCCAAACGAGAAGTTGGCGATGTTGATATATTGCGGTCTCTGCTACGTAGAATGAGTGTTGTTTTATGTTCAAATGTGTGTAATATTTCTACATGTTATGTTGTCGTTATTGCAGTCGCTGTGCCAACATGAATGATAAATTATTTCAAAATAATGTATTAAAAATGACTTAAAATTCTTTTTAAGAGTCGGTTGTTCCAAAAGTAACGATTCTGCGTCGATTCCCTAGTGTACGTGTTGGAGTAGTCCTCCACAAGAAATAATTTAAAAAATATAGCAAAGCTAACCAAAAAGGTTTTATTACTGCACCGACGAGTTAGTCTGACCGATTTCGCTACCATAGGTAATGTGTTTAATACTTAATTATTCAATGTAACTGTAGCAATTTTACATCATAAAAAGTAACTAAACACGAACGTCACAATGTTCGAGGAACATAGCAATTAATTAGATCATTCGGTGCAGGAAAAACTTGTAAGAAGCTTATCTTGGTTGTATCATCTACCATTGGTAATTACATCTACGGTATTTACATTTATACTTCAATGTAAGTAGTATATTAAAACATGTATGTTTTACACCTATTATTTTTTACTTATTTTCGTGCGAATATCGTTTTCTTGCGGAATAACTGTTGTGTTTTTTGTCGGAATTTGTTGAAGTATATTTTGCGCTAATACATTAAAAATAAGTTATCAATGAACACTTCTTTGTAGTTATTTCAACTGATTTTCTCTTCCCTGTACGCTTAGAGAGTTACTGACACTATTATCTATACCACTTTATTTATATTTTTACTATATTTATATGTTTTTTTCATGAGCACGTAATTTTTTGTTGAATAAAGCAATTAAAGCAGGACCCTTATCTTTTGTTTCACAGGAGTCCTCGCCTACATTGACCCTAATATCGTCAAAGGTAAGTCTGGCGAAATTAATCGCGATCACCCATTACCATTAACTGCCGGCTATGATTAGTTTCTTATTTTAAAAAAAATAACGTATTTTTGTAATAATAATAAAATTGCCAGATTCGGAGTAATCTTCGTTGAAACGCTTTCCAATCGTTATTTGTTTTAGTTTAAAGTAGTCGTTGCACTATCACCATCGTAAAAAAATTACAATTGCAGGAAACAGAAAATAGGAAATTCAATGTGATTTGAAAGCGATCTATTAAAGCGTTTTTAAAACATATTTATTTCATAATTTTCATTGACCCTAATAACAGTACATTGGTATTTATTTAATTGTAATTATTTTTCGTTTTTACTTATATTTATTGTAAAGAAAAACATTTTAATTGGTTTGCGTCCATCATCACTCATAGTATGCATTTGTCTTCTTGTTGTATCGCATAGCTTGCGTCTGTGAAACAGAGATAAGGCTGTGTTGTGCTTTAATGTATCGGCTGTTTTGTATTTTTAATGAAATATAATTCGCTTTACTTGTCTATAAATTGTTAATCATCTTTTTAAATAATTAAAATAATGATGGACAAATAATAACGAATGTGTCAGAGTACCTACTTAATGGATATACAAAATAGGCATAAGATAAACAACTGATATATAATCCTTTTAATATCAATTGTAATTAACACGTACAGAAAAATATTAGAATTCTAAATATGTACCTACAACAATTATGAATTAATTAATTATAGCATATCGATACTAAATAAATAATCACATTATTATTCAATATATATATTTATTGTTTAATATAACATTCTGTGTTCCTTTTTGTGCTCTTTAAACTATTATCGCATCCAAATCTGGTTCTCGATATACTGTTATGCCCATAAAAATATTATATTTTTAATTATTTCAAATCTAATTATGTTTCCGTGTAATATATCATGTAAATAAAAGTCATAATACACCACCCACGAGACTATTTCACAGCCTCTTCACGTACACCTTAAATACGACCAGTTGTAATTAAAATAAATTAATAGAATCAAGCTGTCATAAAGCCCATATAAATATATTATACTGTTAACATACCGTCGGAACGATTAATATCTAGTCGATATACGATAAATCGTAAAGGGACCGTGTAATAAGTTCTAAGTGTTAAATTAAAACTACTTTTAGTGAGATATTACCCGAGTAATGAACTTGACGTCTAACACATATTTCTATGTTTTGTCATATGCATAAGTGTCACATAAGGATCGAATAATAAGGGAATAGAAAGCGCTTAGGGACAATGTTTGTCTCGATAATCAGATGGTCCCCCCAGTCATGATCCCCTCCGTGAGCCAAAAGCCATTTAAGCTACTGCGCGCGAGCAGCGTCCGACGTCAGAGTCGGGGCAGGAGGCACCTCTTGGTCCCTCTGACCATGATAACAATGGTTAAATTAGCTATTACACACATATGAGAGATGTCGGGATACATCTCTCCCATCTGCGGGTGAGCGGAGGGGAGGGTCCTCTTTCGACCTCGAGGAAAAAAAGGGGATCCGATGATCCTAACTTTTTTTTCTTACAGGGAAAATATCTCCTCTTTTTCAAGCGGAGAAAGAAAGAAGAGTGCAATATGAATATGAAGGTAATAAATAAAAACTATGCTGTATTCAACAAGGTGTCTGGTAACTCACAAAAACGTCAATTTTGTTCCTGAAAATAAAATATATCGTACCGGTATTGCTATGACGTATCTGTTTATTTACTCACAATACTGACATGTGGCCAACGCTTCAAAATCATATACCTACCACTAATTAATATACCAGTATCCGATTTTGAAAATGACCTACTTACAATTAGGTAGTTTCTTTCATCTCGAAACCGACAAATTTTAATGTAAATTGTTAACACCAATATTAATGAGTGGGAATGGCTTTCGTAGGTTCTTATGTAAATTAATCAACTAAAACTCTAATTTCACTTTACGTAAGAGTCTACTCTTAAAACGATTTATTAAATCATTGATTGTAAATATATCACCATGAGGTCAAATGTTATATTATATTGATATTGAATATAAATCAATGGAATATAATAAAGTAAGTATTCATGGAGACAGAAACAGGGTAATGTGTACGTACAGAATTGGTTCTGACGAAAAAGGTAAGCACTAATAATGATAATAATAACATCTGTAGAAGTATCGCACCACGTTAGTCTAGCCCTGTGGTAAGTACCGTTCAAACTTGTGTTACAGGTACTAGATACGGAAATATATTTAAGATTTTTATTATAGAAATACATATAATACACTTATAAATGTCCAAGACCTAGGCGGGATTCGAAGCCGCGACCTCTCATAACACGAGGCCTAACCGTCACATTCTCGTACCAACTGAACCAGCCAGCTGTGTTATTTAACTTAACTAATACAGGTCTAGTTTGAAGTAGTTGTATTTTTTCATACTACAGGTAGAAGCGAAGAGAAGGCCAATGCAGCTTTATCGGATGGCTGTAAGTGCTCGTCGGGCGACGTGGTGGTGTTCAACCTGTATGCTATACAAGCTGTTGCCTGCAACTTCATCCGCGTGGACTATAAACAAAATCACATGCAAAGGCTGATAATTCCAATAGTTTATGCATTATTCGGGTACATAAACAATTATTTGCAAAGTGTCATCATCAAACCCGTTTAGTAGTTTTAGCGCGATTGAGTAACAAATATTCACACATTCATTGAAACTTTCGCATTTCTAATACTAGTAACACTGCTAACTAATGGTATTTTTATATTAAGTTTTACATTTTACATGTTTTAAAAAAAAAACCAACCCCATCGACGATAACACAAATATTGTAGGAATGAAAAGCTTTTTGTTGTACGGAAATATGTCTACGTGTAATCAACAATAAAATGTTTTTTGTTGTTCTTGTGTAAGTTCAATCATAAATGCTATAATAGCCATAAATTAACATCACGTATGCAAAACTAAATGACCGGTTTAAAGTTCATTAGAATGGTACGATTAACAACATCCGTGATCAAAGCTAACTATTTTGTAATTCAACATTGATTGTAAGCGTTTATTTTAAACGATTACCTACAACATGTGGATGTTTCGTATACTCGTGCGAACAACCAGGCTCGGTACATTACTTTTTATTTTATTGACGCGGGGAAACGCATTTATGCGCCTTCACTGGCCCTCGGTGGGTCTAGGTCTATTGAGAGAGACCTATATCCAGCAGTGGACCGATAAGGGCTGATAATGAATGATGAAAAACCCAAATGTGTCGCCGCTTCTTGATATTGATGGAAATTCATATTAACACTTGAATAAACAAATGAAATATATGTACTATTTCCACAGTTATTTAATTTGAATTTACATTTACGTCATCGGGTACTAAATTCAAATAGTTTGTAAATAACTATCATAATCAAGAAGTATAAGAGTAACCTTTGGAATGCGAGGAATCTGAAGAAATCAAATAAACCCAGAGATTATTTATTTTTTAAAAGACAGGTCTTTATTTTTGGCAGGTTAATTCAGCCCTAAACCAGTGTATGTTCCGTGGTTGGTATCACCAAAATTAGGTAGATATATTATAACCATATGATCTTGTATCAATGTTCTAACATTAATAGTATAATTGATAAAGAGTCATTTAGGTTCGCCCCCCGTGGTAATAATCAATATTTATATAAAATGTTATAGAAATGATTGCCGTACGCAAGATGGTTTTCATGTCACCGAGACACAATTAAAATGACTATAAACAAAGTAAGTGGCTCGTCTCTTATAATATAATGTTAGACAGGTCTTTATTTTTGGCAGATATTCAGCCCTTTTCAACCAGTGTATGTACAGTGGTTGGAATCACCAAAATTTAGTAAATATATTATATTTATATCATCTTGTATTAATGTACTAACATTATTCGTATAATTGATAAAGATTAATTGAGGTTTGCCCCCCGTGATGATAATCAATATAATAAAGTTCTAGAAATGATTGTCATACGCAAGATGGTTTGCATATCACCGAGACACCATAAATAACCATAAACAAAATGAATGGCTCGTCTCTTATATGTATTTAATATGACAAGTTATAAAATATTTTTTTATATATTTTATAAAGTAATTAAGCAAAAACTTAAAAATAATGAAATCCCACATATACAAATAAACTTGTTTTGTTCATTAATTATATCGGTAATGTTCCTCTTAAATTGTACCGTTATTATTGAGATGATACTTTTAGATTGTGTATGTTTTAAAACCATTGATATTTTATAAAAATAAGACTTGTATAATGTGAATGTACCATGACTTTCGAAAGAAAAAAAACCGCTCGTGTCTAAGATTTATATGTGATGATGTGACCCTATAGGGACTACATTTAGTTAAATCTAGCCTATACGTGCTACTCTTTGATATTACTGTTAATCAATTAATAAACTGAGAGTTACATTTATTAATATTAAGGATTATTAAAGCAAATAAAGATATTTCGGTACTTCGGTATAGGTATTTTGTTATACTTTAAAATTTACTACTTTTTAAAATAATAAAATACAATTCTATTAAGGAATAAAAAAGAAATTATTTCTACAGTGATATTTATTAGTGACTTGTGTTACAACATTAAAAAAAATGTATGTACCTACATATGCACGAATTAGTTACACCAAAATCTTAGAACGTATTCGAACTTGTCATAGTTCCGATTGAGAGTGTCCATCAACCAGTTGGGATGATAAAGAACTCTCAGACCAGTAGTTGGTCCGAAGTGAAAAGAAAAAGTAGGTTTGTAGTGATAAACGGTAAAGACTTCAAGGTTAGTAAGTCTTTTTCTTTAATACAAAAGGGGAATCTAGCAGTCCGAGCCATTCTTCGGTGTCTACCGAACTTCCGACGTCCATAAACATCCGCTGGCGCATTACCGTCCTTCCTTATTCCCGTCAAACATACAGAAACACACACCGTACAAAACTCGATAGTGTTGCTGCAACTTTTATGCGGTAACGTTTGAGTAATTGTAATTCAAGACAAAAAGCCTGTATATCTATATTTTATTCCAGATCAATGAATGCTGTGTAATGTTTTAATGTGACCGTTTGACCTCCTCTATAAATTCCAGCTTTTCGGGCTATTTATTTGGTAATTTTTCCGTTATGTCGCCTCGTGATTGGAATGTGAACAGCGCTATTTTTATAGTCTTCAATATTGCGTACATATGTACAGTCAGACACGACAGTATTGGCAAATAGTAGGTATAGATACGTACTAAAGAGAAACGATTAAAAAGGAATACTGTACTATGTGTAATAAAAATACTACGTCATATGTAAATTTATGACGTAGTATTTTTATATATTCCTGACTGTCTGATGGATTGACTCACTGGTTTAAGAATGGGGTTAAATCGATGTACAGGCAGCTTCTATGACCCAGATTTTCCTAATATACTAAGAAAAGGTTTTGAAAATAGTTAAAGGGTGAAATAGGGAAGCTAGTACGAATTACGCGGGTGATACCACGGGGTGTCACTGCTAGCTTTTATTATAACAAACTCGCTGTCTAGATTTTTTATATTATAGGGAGACAAACGAAAATCAAGACTCTTGACGACTACCGACGCCCATACACATCCGTGTTATTGCTGCCCACCTGCCTCCTCCCCTCCAATGAGCCACCAGCTACTGAGATACCACATGAAATGCGACAGCAGAAGTACCTGCTCGATCATCCCGGCCCGGTTCGGTTTCAATGCAGCACGGCACAACCTCTTATTAACATTTATGTTAATGACTAGCTGAGTCCCGTTACTTCACTGGCGTAAGACTTATTCCAAGGAAATACTTTATTTAAAACGTGACATTTTTATTGCAGATAGATTTAAAATCGTTCTGTACATTTTATTACGTAAAAGAATTACAAATGTACAAACACACGTTCGTATATAATAAAAGTAGAATTACAAAAAACTTCCATAAGCATAACCAACGGCAACATACATCACAACAGCAATAAAAAAATAAAGTTTAATACGAAACCCGCTTCTATAAAGCACTATAGATTATAAGTTTTGATTTTGCTTCATTAAAGTATATCAGTAAATTATCATACATTCGGAAATCGGAATGTTTAAAGCTTTTAGACTGTATGGGCTCTAGGTGAGGCAAGCTATCAGTTCAGTATTCAGTATTGCATGTGTTTAACACAGGCATCAGCTGTCACAGCTGTCATCGCAAGACAGACTATGTAAATATCTTGACAGATATGCAACGATATGATGAACCGAATATTAGTAGATATATATTTAGGAAAACTGTTGTAGTGTCTGAGTAGAGAAATTTAAAGACTACGGCATGCCAAACACCAAACAAAATCACCCTAAGCCTATGATGTTATTAGAACAACACGTATATATTATTATAAACCATGCACGCAAAGAGCAAACGTACAATTAATATATTTTCCTTGTGACACGCGGCTGACTGAGTGGTGAGGTGTATTCTTATTGCTCCAAAGCCGCAACGGATGCGCAAGTGCATCCTACGTACGCACATAATATTCAGAGTTGCCTTTAGGGATAAATACATTTTATATAATACTTGAGGTTCATGCTTACTACCGCCGTAGACCTTTACCAATCCATTACCAACATACGAGTACAATATATATTTCAGTGAATGCCAAAATGTAAGACTTGCCACCACTCGCACACAAGTGACTGCTCAGAGTTCATTTTCCTATAGATTTATTTGCACTACTATCCTGTATAACCGCGCTTTGCTGAAACCGTGTAGCCATGAGATTTTAGAGTTCATGAAACTTTAAAATCTACATGTGATATCCTAATACTATAATTATTCAGAAGAAATGGCAAATTTATTTTGGAGACATTCTTTTTTTGTCCCAATTTCCTTCATTTCCCATTGAATAATCATTTCTACATCCTAAATGTTCTATGGCAAGTTAACTGAGTATTTCCAACAAAGTACAAGCAAAGTGTCTCCGTTACTAGAAATAGCTGGGGGGGTGCGGGAGGGGGGCCATTACACGTTTCCGTCGCTGAGCACGTGGCGATTGCATTTTTTTTTTCATTTCTATTCGATTGCGACAACCTCGGATTTGTGTTATGTTGCTTCCTTCGTATTTTAAAGCTCCGTTAATAACTTTATTTCGGGATTCTTAAGTGTTTTTTTTACTTGGCACCATTAACGATAAACTATTTAGCAGTATAGCGTGCTAGTCGAAACTTTGCTTATCTTTCGTCTATTTGATACTATACCAGTTATGTATTCATTTGGAATGTAAACTCTATGCATTGAGCAGAGCACAGCAATCATCTAATACACCATCACGTACCGACTCGATTAGTTACTTCAAGATACATCGTATTCTCTTATAAATCGATGTAAAACAACACATGTCTAGATCTTATAAATAAATAATTCGCAATTTTTAATGCTCTAGCAACCTACTCGGGTCATCATTACTTAGTGATATTTCAAAATGAACGTGTTCCTTAGGAAGGTCCAAGTGATAGTCGTTTATTTCGGTTACCTGTAACTTTATGATAGATCTTTAGACGTAAAGCTGCCATAAACCTGTATATATATATATATATATATATATATATATATATATATACAGGTTTATAGCACGTTTGGACAAATAAACAAACTCCTCAGATTTATATTACTAGTATAGATTTATGCGATATATAGTCGACCATACCCTTCCAATCAATTCTAATTCCTGGCCTAAATTTTACTAAGGCAACGGTCCAAAAGTGGGATTTATAAAATAGTATCTCGAATCGACTATCGAAAATCACTTACAACCTACTCTATCTGGTGTACCTACCTACTACAGAGACCAAAGAGAACGGTACAGTCAAACAAAATAATGTGAGTTGTGGCCAATCTTTCACGAGGGATCCATGTGAATGTAAGGGCGACGCATTCCAAGTCCGGATCCACCGGAGAGGTCAGGGTTATTAGCCCGACCGTAAATAGGAATAAAAGGTATACCAAGACACATGTTTAGCAACAGATTGTGCCATGCAGCGTTGCAACGGAAGTGGGCCGGCACGACCGGGACATACCTCTCGCTCACATACAGCCGTAAAGTGATATCTTCAGTTTCCTGTGGTTTGTGAGTTACCGGTGACCCATTGGAGGGTAATTGGAATAGGAAGAGAGGGTAACACATGGGCATAGTAATCATGCGAATGATCTCGTGCGTTGATAGTCGTAAAAAGGATCGGATTTTTCGTTTGTGTTTGTCTATACTGTAAAAAAATATCCATCTCCTGTGGCCAGTTAAGGTGATTCTTCATGCAAAAGTTCAGGCGGTCAAATGTGCTTGATCACAGTTTCTTTGTCCACAAGATCGGCTTTCAGGTAGCTCTTTAAATTGGGCTTTAAAATAGTCGTAACTGCTATAGAAATTACTATTGGGCATTATATTTTAATGCGCATCGTAAACTCTCAGATAGTTTACAACCATATTAACGTGTCGTTGCTATTATCGTAAAAAATCCCAACGCATATAATTCGTTTTCATTTAATATCCGTTGTAGTTAGTTTATAAAAAAAAAAACAACTGTAGTTGTGAGTACTTAATTAGCCTGTACATTTGTATCTTCGTATTACACAACGGAGAACGACTCTACGTGGATATTTTGGTAGGTGGTCGTTTGATAGGATAACCATTCTGCGTACAGTTGTGTGTGTTTTTGCCTCACCGAGGGTAGGCTGACTGTGTGTGTGTGTGTGTGTGTGTGTTTCTATTTAACATCTACTATACTATGTTCATAAGATATGTTTCTATTTAACATCTACTATACTATGTTCATAAGATATGTTTCTATTTAACATCTACTATATAACATCTACTATACTATGTTCATAAGATATGTTTCTATTTAACATCTACTATACTATGTTCATAAGATATGTTTCTATTTAACATCTACTATACTGTGTTCATAAGATATATTCGCAACCGGCGTGTTTGTACGAAGAGAGTGATGAATGCGAAGGAGGTATGTATGTACTCCGTTCGCTCTGCCTACTCCATTAGGGAGCTGGAGCGAAGATGTGTTGTTATTGTATATATGTGGTTATATTGTCGTGTCAGGTACATATATCATACATAGGCTTTTTAGATGCTTACCACGTGACTGTAATGTAGTACATTTTATTCCTAAATGCATACCTTTTTACATTTTTAACTTTAGTGTTACGTATTGCTTTGAAGGGGAATCGGCTGATGATAATAGAAGTTTGAAACTTAACAAACAATCTATACTAATAAAGTGAAGGTAAAATTTGTTTGTTTATTTGAATGCGTTAATCTCCAGAACTACAGCAACAAAAATATTTCAATTTTAGAGGCCTATAGGCCATAGCATCACACTACGACAAATATATTAGAATCATGCGAGTGAAACCGCAGGGCACCGTTTGTGGGCGGATAAAGGTAATGCGATGAACCTAGTTGTACTAGAGGGTATTTAGCCAATGTGAATTCTATGTGAAGAACATAGAATGCATATTCTCAAAATAATGTTAATCAACTAAAGTTTGTATTGAAAAACTTTGTCCTATATTTTCACATATTTGGGAGAATGTGTTCACTGTTTCTGATGATATAATTGTAATATAGAGTCATTGTTACGCACATGTATATAAATATATACACAACCGGCATTATGATATTATGTATAAATAGATATAAATAAATAATTTCTGCTCGCTGGCTACGCATCCCGTCTTACACCGTCGCGTGTCGCCCGCTTCTTCCAGAGTGTTCTATCTCGCACTCTCAAGCACTATTATGTCTCTAACTACTATATAATGTATAGTAGTTCCAGACGACAGATTATATAATTACATACATACACATACATAAAAACATTTATTCCTCTAACATAGTCTGAATACTACAATAATATCCTGTAAATGTGGCCATGGCTCTACTCAGACATTGAGCAGTCTCAGTGTAAAACCATTTGGATTCTTTGCTCCATAATTGCATTGATAACTTATAATAACTGGATAATATTTTTCAATGATATCATTTTATTACAAAGTCGGTTAATGAACTGAATCGAACTAACTTCAAAGAGTTTTAATATGAAACAACGCAATATATCTCATTTCAATATGAATTTGTAATACACCAACGAAAGGCTATTAAAGAAAACAAAGTTATTATTTCCGACGTGCGTTAGAAGTGAGGTAACGTGCATGTAATCTTTATAAATTGGAAACATAGACCGGTAAGTAGATAGCTGGACATATTTCACCGAGGTGTGGCAATATGCAGTCTCCAACGAAAATAATACTAAATGAGAGTGGGTGGTATGCAGTGCGGCGCAGATGTCCGAAAATATACAGTCGGTATTTGATTGCTTTAACCACACAGAGATAGATATAAAATAGGGAATAGTCTATGTCTGATAACTATGGTCAACATAAGTAAAGTACATGTAGACAATTAAATATTTAAATAAACGATATAATTAGATCACATTTTTTTGTTGTAATGTTTTTCTTAAACACAGTTTCTAATTAAGTAGGACATTTGTGAAAATTTATAAATATTGCCTATTGGAGGTGAGGAAGGTAGAAGGGCAACGCATCGGCATAGTAGTTATTCGGATGTTCATGTGTGTCAGGATATTTTTGACGTAATGATGTCTTGTAATTTGATAATGCTAACTGCATGCACGAAAAATATGACGTAATAGTAATGTTTAACGGAGTTCACATATTAATTATATAACCGTTATCACGTTAAATTATATCATCTGTAAATCAAATTACAGACAACTGTTTTTTAAGTATAGAGGGCAAAGGGTCGGAGCCATTTGATGACTACGGACACCCATTAACGTTCGCGAACTGTCGTACAGATTTATGGTCACTCTTTACGCGTTACGGCTAATAGGCCACCGCGTACTCTCAAACCGCACAAAACGCAACAGCGATGCTGCCACTTACGGAGGGAGGTATCATGTGAGCGAGAGATAACTAGAGGTCTAGCTGGCCCGATTTAGCTATAATTCAGCCATGGCAATACCTCCTGTTAAAGGGCGTATATGAAGATAAAACAATATGAAATATTATATATATATATATAAAGAATATTCACCGTATAGAGATTTCTAGTACCAAAAATACAAGTAACGAATTTTTACTAGCACTAGAAATATATTTATAAATCACAAAATAATGTATAATATCATATGTCATCATCATATCACATCCATAATACCTCATCCAATACAACTCTGTCCAAACGTTTTGCACATCCACGTGTTTATACGTCTCTGTAAAGTTTATCTTGGTTCTAAGATTATTCACGAGTCCGTTGAACGATATATTTACACTTTTTACTTTTACTATTCCACTTTTCGCTTTAATAACACCCTCCGGACGTTCTTTTATTTGTATATTTTTTTATTCTTATCACTGTAAATGTCGATATTTGTCATGCTTATTAGTTTGCATGTCATTATAGAGTAATTTCGTAGGAGCGGCCTAAGAATACCACCACCCTCAATCCAGGCCCAGGGTGACGTAAAAGCCGTCAAAGGGCTATTATCAGGGAGGATCCAGTGACCTGGTTGTTTGGTGATACGTCTGCTTCATAGTGACAGTGAAGCAGACGGGTGCACCGGACAGCGGTCGCGCCGAGTGATGGCGGTACCATCAATCGGATCGGCGACAGATAGCAATAGCGCCTGTCCGAAACCTAATCTGCGATTGTAAATCCGCCTGCTCAGCGTGGCAGTTACTATTACTTATCTTTAATGGACGACAACAGCAGAATTTGGCCCCTAGTTCCCTGTAGTTCCACTAGTCCTGGCCATGGTACCGGCCACGGTAACGGTGGAAAAACGGGTGCTAAGAATCTCCGGGCTACGGATCGCTACCACCGATTTGACCTGGCTGCGTATAACGGACGAACGCTTCGACTAGATAACCACTTAGTTGAGGTGGAGGTGGAACTGGGAAAAATCCAATGGCACGTTCTAGGGTTATGTGAAATCCGAAGACAGGGTGTAGACACCATAGCTCTGCCATTGGGTCACATATTCCATTTCAGGGATGGCGGCATAAGGCGGCGTGGGATTCCTCGTGAATAAGTCCCTCGTAGGCAACATCGTCGAAATCTCTAGTGTAGCGTATCTCATACTTTTAAACTCACTAAGAGGTGTTGCCTGAAAGTGATACAAGTATACGCACCAACTTCGACACATTCCGATGACGATGTGGAGGCACACGTTGAACAACCGAAAAAATTCAATTGGTACTAAAAAACCGGTTCGATGCCCTAGATACGTCGGAAACTACAATGACAATTGACGACGAAGGATACTGTAGGAGTAAGTATACGACCAGAAAAGCTTAACTCTCAGATGAGACGCTTGGACTTATGAGGGAAAGTAGAGCACACGAAGACGTAACGTCTGCCGATGTCAAGCTTCTTTCTAAGCAAATCCGCAAACTAATACCTTCGCTGTTCAAATACGCAACGGGTTACTGAAGCGATTGAGCAGATTAGATGGTCAAAGCTTTTTGTGGAGAAGTTTGAAAGAAGTCATTTGACAAAGGTTAGGACTGATTCTGGGGTCTTCTAAGCCTGAGATCTTATCCGAGATGAAAGCTTTCTATAGAAAGTTATACACGTCGCACGCTCCTCATCCCGATACCCTGAACAACGATTCACGTGCAAGCCTGACACGAGATTTTTCAGGCGATCTTCCGGAAGTGAGCTTGAGTGAGATTAGTCTAGCGCTTGCGCAGCTTAAAGGGAGAAAGGCTCCGGGGAAGGAAAGAATTACAGTCGAGCTTCTTAGGGCAGGAGGCGAACCTGTGTTACGAGAGCTAAAAAAGATTTATAATTTTGTCCTTCAGCGGCAAGAGCATCGCTTGGAAGAGACGCTGTTTTGGTTTTTTTTTTAAGAAGAGTGACAAACCACATCTTCAAAATTACAGACCAATTTCACTTCATGGTCATATTTACAAGTTATTCTCAAGAGTATTAACGAATCACCTCACCACAAAGCTTGACGAATTCCAGCCACCGGAGTAGGCTGGTTTCCGCAGAGGATTTGGCACCATGGACCACATTTTCACCATAAGGCAAGTTATACAAAGGACACATGAGTACAATCAGCCGCTGTGCTTTGCCTTTGTGGACTACGAAAAAGCGCTTGTCTCTGTCGAAACTTGGGCTGTTTCGAAAACTTTACAGCGATGTCAGGTCGATTGGAGATACTTCAAAGTACTGAAAACATTGTATGATGCTGCTTTTTTGTCCGTTCTGATTCTGGGAGGTCAAACAAGGCCCTCACCATGGCCTCTTTTTTGCGATAGCTAAACGGGCTATTGAACACGCCATGTTGGGTGTTTCTCTATCCGACAGAATTTGTAAGGAAGGCATAAGGCAGAGAACTAAAGTATCCGATATCACGCGACGAATAAGCTTGCGGAAGTGGCAATGGGCTGGTCATTCACTCAGAAGAACCGAGGGCAGATGGGCCTGTAAGATTCTGGAGTGGAGGCCGCTTTTCGGAAAACGAAATGTTGGTCGAACGTTCGTCAGGTGGGGAGACGATCTCCGTGCAGTAGCCGGTCTGGGATGGATGCGAGTAGCAGGAGATCGGTCGTCTTGGTGTTCGTTGAAAGAGGCCTATGCCCAGAAGTGGATCGATAGGGACTGATAATGATGATGATGATAGAATAAAGCTTCTATGTCACAGAAATATCCATAAAATGCTATCAATCAATCAATTCAATAAAATCTGTTGTACTAAAAACTTTATTTGATTAAATGTATTGTTACATTTTGTATTGATATATGTAAATATATGACGTATCAAAAGTACTCTAAACCAAAGAAAATGTAAAACTGTGAGTCTGCGTACTTCAGGTGTTCAATACTCTGTGCCTTCCCGAGGTTTTATAAGAAAGATTGCTTTTTTCTTAAGCCGAATTATAAAAATACAGATTAAAAAAAAAATACTATGCGTAATGCGTATGCCCTGAGGCTTATTGATGCGGGTCACCTCACCTTAGGCGTCCGATAACGTCTTTTTACTGTGTATTGAGGCTATCATACCGCTAGTCCCACACAGCCGTTGGATGCCACCCAAAGTCATGAGGGCTTGTATTCAGAACCTCCGTGACACCAAGAAATTATGCAACCATACATGGGTTCTGCTTGTTTTGTCTACAGGTATCAACTATCGGTTCGACGCCTGTAGACAAAATGACGGTGAAGAAGTGTTTTATAAGAATCATAACAAAATGTTCAATTTTTATATAAATGTCTCAATGTAAATGATATACATTAGGATTACGTTCACACGGCGCACGCCGACACGACTCGTATTTTTATTTCAGTTAGCTCGGTAATCTTCGGCTGCCTCTCTGAATCACGTTTGCGTGTACTCCAGATTATTTTTAGGGATTGAATGTCTAGAAGATATTTGTGAAAAATGTTAGGTTAATTGAGGTGTACATTTTTAATTATCATAATAGGAATTTAATTATTATAAAGCTAAGGAATTGTATTTTTTTGACGCTGATCGGTTGAACACGCTAACATGAAGTACTGCTGGTCCGATTTGTGAAATCTTTTGTTAAGTCCATTTATCAAGGAAGAGTAAGGTATGCACCACTTTTCTATGACCAATAACAGCGGAATATGCGAGATATGCGTGTGAAACCCTAGGGCGCTGCTACTCAGTTTAGGAAGAGCTAATGCCATGCTACATAGGAGGAGGTAGTGTTATGTGCATGACACTACATCCTCCCGTGCTACAGAATTGGGCTGGCACGACCGGGAGGTACCTCTCGATCACATAACACTGCCATATAGTGATATCTTTAGTGTCACGTTTCATGCGGTTTATGAGTAGCCGGTGGCCATTAAGGGGGGGGGGAAGGAGGACAACGCATCGATATAGTAACTATGTGGATGTTCATGGGCAAAAAATGGCGGTAGTCGTAAAAAGGCTTCGATTTCTCGTTTGTCTATATTAAAAAAAGTCATAAATATTCTATGTAACGGTTGTAACGAAATCAGAAACTTGAATTTCCCAGTATCACTTGTTGAACACACAGGAGAGCACAGGGCCGATGAGTCGATACGTTCACATGAAGAGGCAGATTGTTGGCCAGCCGTACACAATCAGTAGGACGATCTCCGTAATGTCACTAATCCAGGTTAAAAGTAAAGGAGGAAGAAAATAGGCAGCGCTCACAGGTCAGGTCGACTAATTCGGGACCAAACTAACCAATGCTAAGGTAAACTCTTAATGCTCTCAGATATAGGCATCCGCGCATCTAGGTAAGATTTGTTTTTAGCCTACCGCGTGTCCGATGTAGCCGCGACTGAAAAGCATTTTTGCGCCATTAAATGGATAGCAATGATAAAGTAAACATAATTTGCGATAAATCACTAGCGTTGTTTAAGCCTCATAATTTGACTAAAACTTTTATATTATTATGAAACTCTAACTGTTGCACAATAGAGAATAGCGTATTTCAACTGTAGTGCACGTTAGTTGGCGCGCCGTAGTTACCGTGACAATACTTATTTATAAAAAAACTCGGATCACTTTTTGTATAGATTCGTCATGTTATCATCAATGTGTTTTGATTATTTTTGTGTCATGGAACAAGGGGAGGTATGAAAGATGCGTAGCTTTTTCGTATTAATATTGTGCCACATCCAGTACTGTCTAGATGTGACACTCGCGACGTTAGAATCCAATACACGCTAAAACTCCGGGAGTCCACCGCGTGTCTACAATGAATCACGAAGTAACCTGCACCTATTAGCAAGTAGATTCCTCTGTGACAAGTTCGCTCCAAATCAGGGTGAGAAATATTCCGTAGGTTAATGTATAATTTTACAATCTTCATATGTTAGCGACCACACTTATAGTGTCGTGACCACAATTTGACGATGATAGTCCATTTCTTTGTAATACAACACATTGTCTAAAATTAAAATTTAGTCACACAAATGTGCAGATTTAGAGTGCGATGAGTTGTGCCGGAAATTCCTGATACACTTACGTTCATTACACATTAATAGAGATCTTAAGCTTGCGGCGAGTTATGCGTCTCCAGTGAAATGTTGTGGACAGTTATAGCAGAAAAAAGATAACTCTACCTTATCTACTACTCTTAGCTATATGGTATTGCTATTATAATAGAGCTTTTCTGGAACATTACCATCAACATGATAATTATCATTGTACATAGGCATGTCTAAGGATGTCTCTACTACATTCGCACAACAATACAAAGTTTTTGATCCCGCTCTATTTATTTCAATGAAAATATCAAACGGTATATAAACATTTTTTTAATAAATCAGGACTATAAGCTGTTCCTTTATATTGGACGGGACAAACGAGGAATCAGAGATATTCGGTACACCCGGTCATTTATGGTTAATGCTCATTTAAATCCCCCCGATGACCACCGGCTACTCAAAAACAGTAATAGCCATCGCTTTTAGGGCAGTATCAGAGTACCAACGTTTTGCCTAATATCAGTCTGTGATAATGACTGAACGATTCGTATGGTGGACTTCGTGGGAAAACACCCTACGGGAGGGAGTACCTGCATATGATCTGTATTCGGGATTTAAAAAAATGATTTAGTAGTCACTTGCCGTCGGTAACGTGACAGTTTCAATAATTCATAGCAATAAAACTGTGACGTAAGCTCCTGACACTGCCGCAATTTACGCCTTGAAAATAAACATGATCCTGCAGTGAAAGAGGGGAACATAAGCGCGGTAAAGCATTACGCTGGTGTTCGATGGCTATCAAGCTGTTTCACACAATTTTACTCGTTATATTTTTGCATACCACACGCCCCAAATCGTTTCTCAAAAGTAATTTAAAAAATCACTTTACCGATACATTATTTATCAACCAAATATGATTCGTATTAATTTAAACGTGGTTACTCTTTATAATTTATACATGGAATCAACAAAACTAATGACCATATTGGCTTGATAATATTGTAACACCAGGCTGTCGCACCTTAAAGTAGTTGTTATCTATTATCAATCAATACGGAGCCCCGAGCCACACTCGAGGGTGCGTAGCGCGTGAAGGGCCAGGGCGGGCGGCGACGTCGGCACCTCGCATGCCGGCCCTTAATTGCTGAACTTCGTACCGGCGTGTTTCATGACCCCTTGTGCTTCCTTCTAATTAACTCTACACTTTATAACTACTTTATTCGGATATCATTATTTGTATGCTCCAGTTTCGCTATTGTTTACCGCTTTTCTTGTCTCGTTTCCCACGCGCACAGCGTAGGTAAGTAATCATATCCTGCTAACGTTATAAACGCTTAAGTTTGTATGTGCGTTTGTTATTTTTTTAATGTAAAAGCCGCTGAAAGCTTTTTATTGAAATTTGGCACAAAATAGATTATCATCTGGAATAACACAAAAATTACTTATTTATAACCCGAAAAATTTAAGTATTCCTCGGTATAGTTTTTATGCGGGAGAAACCCCCAACATAGCTAGTAGGAACGCTTATAAGAATCTTACACAATTTCACGCTACGGATTGGTAATTTTTTCTATATATTTTACTGTACACACCTAAGAGGTTCGGTGATCGGTGGCTAGTGAAGTAGGGCTATAGATTCAAGATGTTCGCCATATAATGATCTCCTCTATGGATTTGAGCTACGGTGGCCATTTAAGCAGTACTGACCATTACCATTAAGAAGACCTAGTATTGTGTAAAGTGTGTGCGCAGACGCAAGTGCACTGTCTATCCAGTTGCTCCCTTTCGATGTCACGGTAACCCTAGACGACGACCAGTGAAGATCTGGAGCAGGACCGACGATTTAACGAGCTTTTCCAGGGAAGGATGTGTCTATCGATGCTGACTGCTTGCCATTGGACTGTCATGATCCATCGAAGTCTCAGTAACACTTTTAATCCAACCCCACGCTCTCACCCGGGATAGATTAGCGGTTGAACATACTTACTACTAGGCCAAAAGGCAATCGATATATACTATTTGCGATAACTCTATCGCTGAGCCTAGCTCACTTGAAGCTGAACCAAATCGCTGGAACTTGTAAACGGAGCATAAAGTATGGCGTGCCACTAATACTTACACACCTAAGTTTGTTACATAAACTCGGCGGAATGCGTGAAACATTCTAGTCTCACTTTACATTTATATCTAGACTATCTGATTTATACGCATTTTACCATAACGCTTCATTACCAAGGAATATCGACCACACAAAAGTCGTTGTCATAAAAAAAGGCTTTTAATCAATGCTAATAATTTTTACACTTGAACAACATTTTAACAAACAAAATTATCATATTTTGCTCAAAGCTCTAAGGAAGCTTCCCAATTAGTCGACAGAGTGCAACGTGGGTGTTATCCGACTTCAGTGATGGTTTGGTAACCTATGAAGGAGCAAAGAAAAAACAAGTGTCTATACACTTGATGCTATGTACCGATAGATACCATACCGAAGGAAGTTAATTCCCTTAATAACATCATGTTCAATAACCAAGTGCGGTCCTTCCAGCAAGACTCGGGACTTGATCACACAGCTCTTTAAGTCCTTAAACAATCCATACGATTGGCAGTGAAGAATTTCCCTCTAGAAAGAGTACGTGCGTCTATTGATAATTAGCCTCAACATTTAAATGACTTTATTCGAAGTGCAGCCAAAGGAGACCACTTCGAATGAGCTTTTTATATTTTTAGTTGTTTTGTATTTGTGTAATAAATTAGCATACTGTAAAAGTAATAATTGTTATTTGCAATTCCAAAAAAGGTTTTCTTCTTTGTATTTATGGCAATTATTGTAACATTTTGACATTTTTTGGTTAACATTTTAAAAACAGATAGCAGATGGGCCAGTAAGGTTCTGGAGTGGAGGCCGCGTTTAGGAAAACGTGTTGGTCGACCGTTCACCAGGTGGGAAGACGATCTCTTTGCAGTAGCCGGTCCGGGATGGCAGTGTGTAGCAGGAGATCGGTCGTCTTGGCGTTCATTGACAAAGGCCTATGTCCCCACCATGGTTCAAGTCCTGTCTTGGTGGTGGGGCTCAGTAGCCTGGGATGATCCGAGACACCTTTTGCCAAACCAATTGAACCGAGGAGGTATGCTCTTTGTACCCCTCTTATAAGAAGAGGGGACAAAAAGCAAAAAAAGTATGAAGCGGCGACATTGCGCACGGGGCAAGGGGCGAGGATGAGAACCTCGCTCCATTGCACTGTCCCAAAGTTTGGTTATCCTATGGTGCGAGACAACCCCATCTGTGGAGGTGGCGTCGGTCCCTTTGGGGGCCGACTAGCCGTTGAGGTGCCCTGATGATTTGCTGTTCCGGGGCCCCCCATCCACAGGCGGCACTGTTGGCACTCGCGGTGGTTTTTGTGATCCTCATACACCACTGGACCCCACCCAGGGCCAGTGAAGGCGCGTAAATGCGTCTCCCCGCGTCAACAAAAAAAAGGTCCAGCAGTGGACCGACAAAGGCTGATGATGATGATGATGATGATTGTAACATTTACGGCAAGACTATGTACACCCTGGCGCTATAGCTAATAGCCCCGGAGTTGCGCGCTACAACCGCGGGATGTTGGCCGTATGGAATGAGTCGTCTGCAATTATTTTAAGTTTCGTATTACTCGTATAAAAATCTTGTAATTAATGGAGAATATCTACTATGACACTGGGTTTTACTTACAGTATTTAAAGGCAAATGGATCACTTGATACATATAGGAACAGCGGACTGTCACTCTTCGACTCCGAGGAGTTGTCCTCTTTCACAAATTCTCGCTACGGCTATTGGATGAATCCAATAGCCGTGTTGCTCGCGGCTCTTACAATGACGACAACACATATTCACGCCAGTTCCCTAAGGTAGCCTGGGGTAGGCAGAGCGAACGGAGCGGTGCATACCATCAACAACAACAACATGCATGCCTTGCCTCCGCCACATTCATATGTCTATGCGGAAATATATTACTGTTTCTTATAATCGGCACAAAACGCGACAGTATTGTGTCAACGAGATATTACTGATTGCCTGTGGTGTCCACTGGAATGCATTGCATCTTCTGAAGAGCTATTTATTCAGAGCAAATGACGTATACCTTAGAATTAGTTTGCGTCGGCTTCTATCAAATGCGAAGTAAAAAATGTCCCTAAGCATACTTCACTTAACAATAAACTAAATCTAGCACTGAAACATTTGTTTCAAAATGGTAACAATAAATTTTCCGGTCCAGCCATCAATATTTGTATCCAGCAAATTGATGTCTTATTGGCTTTTTGCAGCATAGGGGGACAAACTAGCAATAGATGCTTTCTGATGACCACCGTTGACCATAGACAATCCGCACTATTTTCATGCAGATGCGTCCCTCTCACCACCAACGGGCTTGTTGAAGAACCAAATAACAGCGTAAAACCAGTTTTTATATCTTTATCGGCAGTGACAACACCCTGTTAACTTTCTAATAGAAAGCCTTTCGATGAAAGCCAAGATCACCAACATACTACATGCTATTCGCACCCAATAATTTTGTAAGAGGTATTTTCCGGGGACCGGGGAGGTACCTCTCTTTCACAGGGTATCTCAGTAAAGTGATCGCTATGATGTCGCGTTTCGTGCGGCTTGTGAGCAGCCGGTGGCCCACTGGAGAGGAGGAAAAGAGAAGGCCAACACACCTGTACGACAACAAGAATGCCGCTGTCTATGGGCGTCGCTAGCTGCTGAAAGGCTTCAACTGCTTGTTTGCCCTCCTACGCTACAAAAAATCCAACCTAGACAAGGTATTGCATGGAGATCGTCTTCCAACCATTTTTATTTTTTATTTAATGGGTAATTTTTATGTTATTTAAAAGGATTTTAAACTTTAAAAACCCCGCGGGTGTCATCTCGTTTGTACAGCCCCGGATCTGTGAGCAACTCGTCACCTCGGTGACTGCCCAGACTAACAAAAGCGACTAGACTTCTCCAGAATGGGGGCTGATCCTAGTTAATATATAGTTGGCGAACAGTCCAACTCGCCAAATTTAGGTATCGGTTCGTCTGAGTATGTGACCAGGCCACTGCAACTTTTTTAACATTTATATTTATACCAGGCTGATCAGTAGAGAGTGTTAGAATTTAGACTTAGACAAGCATACTTCAATTTTTTAAATATTTCTCAATGTCATTTAACAATCAATAAAACGAGGCCTCTGTCCAGTCGGCCTATAAACCCTTATGATGACAATAATAATGATGACTTGATAAGGTGATTCCACACAGTGCAGTTCCACACATGATGCAGTATGATTTTCTTCACATTCAAAGTCGCGCATTGCTGAAACTAGCACATGACGTCGGACATACCTAATTTATTTTTATCATATAGCGTACACACAAAGTAAGATAAGATTTTTACTTTTCCTATTTAAATATGGAATTACAAAAATTCGTCAACTTTTGACTATAAAGGTGGAAATCATTTTTCTGTCCTTAATCTTTAAAAATTATTAAAAAAAAACGATTATCTATCAGTTATTACGTCACCAGCAGTAGTCTGAGTGAATATTCCGATGGCGAAGAAGTACCGTTTATAACACAGAACATGGACAAATCAAAGAGTTGTAAAAATACGCATAATATATGGGGATAAGAGTTTTGATATTAATTTTATGAATGACCCGTTCATTTACTATTTCTAGTCATAAAGCGTGTCATAAGCGAGACTCATAATGATTCTTCCCTTTGATATGAATAACGCTCATAAATTATAATATAACATTAAAATAGATAACTCCAAAGGAAATCTATGCGCCTCTACCACTCGCGTGCTACGAACGTATTACACACGACCTCTCACTGAAATTCACGAATGTCATGTAACTCTCGCGTTTTTTCTCAAGCTCAAAATATACAGTCATTTAGAGAAGCGGCAATGTATTCACAATATCCCATGTTTACACCGAAGTTGAAAAGTTTTGACAGTGAGACAGGTGTGAAATATATTTCGGGCTGCGGTTGCGTGTATGGTACGGGGGCTACGTAGATATTTTTGCATTTTATGGCATTAATAAATGTTAATTTGACACGTTATGGTAAAGGGGTGTTTTTATGTTGATACTTTGATGATATGTCGTATTTTTAACGTTCTTATTACGGCGATAACAGATAGACCTGATTGCGAATATTTAACACAAACAAAAGATTCAGTTAGACAAATGTTGAATAAGAAATACAGACTTTTCTAAAATCATTTACATTTCTTCCCATTAAGTTAATTTCTTACTGATAACGACCCAAAATCACTTCCTACTATGGGGATAAAATGTGTATTTGACAGTATGGATATGTATGGATATCGGCTCCTCATCTTTAATTTGCCTCCTATGCTTTAAAAAAATTGCATCAGCTACTCATAATTTGCGAATAATTTTCAAGGAGCCAGGAGTAGGAAGTGAAGACAAAAAGCTCCTGTTGTCGACGGTTTTTCTGAACTTCTTAAAACATCATAATAATTAAGCTCTCATACTTAATAAAAATCCGATCGGTACTATCTACAAGGTGGTGAGCAAAGAAACAGACAAAATATTTAATTGTTAACAAATACCTATAATTTAAATAATATTCTTACGACCTACATATAAACATATATCTAACGGGTTGCAAGCTCCTGCTAGGTATTCGACAGCTTTAAACACGGAAATGCCGCCTCTTTCCCAAAACGCATTATATTTTAAATACACTCTAAAAGGTGAACGCACTGTTATTAAGGGCCTCTACGAACATTTCTAGGAATTCATTACAACGATGATTTTATGCTGCGTTATAGTACTCAATTCCTTTTAAAAGCAGCAATGTATGGCGTATTTTATTCATACTTAGAGTTTAGTGATGTGTACAATGTAAATTCTATCGATATGTTTTGTTACTGTTATTTGGCTGACATATATTTACAGGTAAGGTAGACTTTTGATTACATTTCAGTATCATCTAAAAGAGAAAAAAATAACCAAAGAATGTCCCCGTTTTAAAATAATATAAATTTAATGTAAATATTCCTTTTTATAACTTTAATTTGAAACCTTATATAAAAATTATAAAGTTTCTCATATATATATTTTGAAATCTCGCCATTATATTTTCAAAGTAGTGTTCAATTGTTTTTAGCATAATATGTAAAATAAAACGTTTTCAATGAAAACAAATGAATACATGTGTAAGTGCCTTAGTGTGTATAAGATTTTATTTGTTTAAATAATAAAATCTAATTTATATAGTATTAAAATGCCAATGTTCTGCACATCTTCTCCGTACAGTGTCCTATCGTACCAATTTTTTTACTCACACAATTCCTTAAAAAAGGGACGAATTTTTTTTATTCATGTTATTACACAGAGGTAGCTTTATTTGAAACCTAGATGGGTTCTTCAGTGTTGACTTCCAACAGGTGTACTCTTTTTACTAAGTAAAACGGTTTAGAGCCTGAAGTGAGTTACTTATTTACTTGAAATACATGTGCAATTATACATAATTAAAAAAAACATAAAAATAATGAATAGGTCGTCGTCAAACAATTATAAGCCTTTAACGCAGGAAGGTGAGTAAAATATGTGTAGGAGATGTTACAACACGTTATCGATGTATAATAATACATTGGTCATCACTACGCGGTGTCACATTACGTCCGCACGCCTCTCGGGCCTCCTTATTTTTATTTTGTCAAATTGTAACTGAAATAAAACCGTGGCGCATAATAAAAATACCATCGGTACTGTTATTGCAGCGCGCGCACGGAAATAGACCCGGCCCCCGTGTCGCGCGTCCCGACACCATAGACCGCGACATACCGTAGAGCTGTTGCTTTATTAAACTTCACATGCTTTAATAATTTTCTGCGCGAATGTACATCATATACGAATAAATGAATCTATTTAAGAGACAAATTTCAGATCGGAGTGGAGCGTGTCTCGCCATCAGACGTTAAAGTTTGGCGAGCCTACTTAAATTGTTACACTTATGTCAGTCGTTAAGGAATAAACATATTAAAAAAATAAGATTCTAGCGTAGAGGCGACATTTGTTGAGACCAATGGCTGGCTGGATGTAAGAGATCTTATGATGCTCAGTCGTACTTCTGTTGGTAGAGGCATGAATGTTGTGTTGACACATTAGCTGATGTTGTGAATAAAGAAAATGGTGACATAAAACGATACAACAAAAGTATTAGTTATTTTTTAACTTGACAATTGATTAAAAAAAAACCCGTATGTATGTTATTCTAATTGTTTTTCATTCCTTTTCCGTAAAAGATATATGTTTCCAGAAGTAGAGAAGAAAAGCTGAAGGTTATAATAATTGACGTTAAAAATATTTTTATAATTCCATTTTGATTGAAGCATTTTCATTCCATTTCATTGTCTAACGTTTGGATATTATATAGAAATAACAATGATCTGGTTAAGGAAGTAAATTATTCATACATATAAAAGATCCGTCGATGTGGCATATCTGTCACTTTCTATGCCGTCACCAGCACTCAGGATGCAAGTTTCCACTTATTTTCACTGACACCACTCTGCGCGTGCGCCGTCATTAGCGCGTACAGTCAACGACAGAAACCTATAAGTAATTACTATCATTATTATACAAATACTAAACGAATGACTTTATTTCTGCAAATATAACGAATGATTGTACTTATAATTTCTTCAGCATCATTGCTGAACCAAGTTCTCGACGAAATATTTTCATGCATTCGAAATATCATCAGCATTAAAAAAATATTAAATTTTACATATTCAAAATATATACTAAACCAAAAAAGTATAAACTAATTTTATAACAACGGGACATATGAAAACGCCGCCTGCATGGGATGTATTGTCATAAGCATTAATAAATTATATATTTATGAACTTGCAATATTCATATTGATCATACAAGTTGATGTGCCGAATTTGTATTAGGAAGTTCCATGCTGCACTGCAGCAGAATCGGGCCGGTACAATCGGGGAGGTACCTCTCGCTCACATGATACCGGCGTATATTATAGGGGGGCAAGCGAGCAATCGGTTCCTTGTGACGGCTATCAATGTCCATATACATTCGAATTATCTTCCCGTTACATCGCCCACCTTTCCTCCTCCCCTCCAATGGGCCACCGGTCCGGCAATCCGATAGTATAGCTTTCACTCTACTACGGTGTCAACGAAGCAAGAGGTACCTCCCCATTCCTGCCTGCCCAATTCCGCTGCAATGCAGCACGACTTCAACAAAATTATTTCAGTTGTTATGGCCATGGTAAGGCGTGACCGGGTCATAATGTATAGATTTGTATGAGACTTTAAACTTGTATAAACTCTGCGTAATGTATGGCGACACGACACATATCAAAGTAAGCGTTACTTATAGCCGTAGGAACAGTTAACCAAATATGTCGACGGGTGAACGACACCGGTCTATTTCAGTGCTAAATAATTATACACCAAAGGGAATGACTTGTACGTGGACACATCCGAACCGTAAAGAGTTGATGCCCTTAATTACAACCGAAACAAACATGTGTATTTCGTTTGTGGATACGAGTGCTGAGCGAATAGACAAAAGATACAAGATTGTTTTGTGAAATTATACTTCTTTTGGCGCTTTACGGAAAAATGATGTGAGTAATTTTTTACGATGCGCGCGCAGCCCGACACGATAAACCGACACCCTGAAGTTGGCTATAGTCAACTTTTTAATTTTCGTTTGTTTTGCCAAAGAAGTACAATTTCTTACGCGTGTACATAAGTACCACACACTTTTTTTAATACAGGGTAACAAAAAAGAGATTGGAAATTTTTGACGACTATTGATGCATTACTGTCATGCAGATGTGTTGCTCTTCCTTCTTTCTCCCCTCCAGTGGGCCAACGGATACTTACAAACAGCACAAAACGTGACAACAAGCTTGTGACTGAACGGCGAAGTTATGATAGCGAGAGATACCACCTCGGTAGGGCTGGCCCAATTCTTACTACATACTAGCCTCCAAAGGTATCCCTATGTTATTTTTACCCGACTACGACAAAAGGAGGGTAATATTTTTGAGCATCTTCTGATTTTAACGGAATGTTTGTTTTGCCATTCGTCTTAACGATAACAAAAAACGCTGGTGACACTGAAATATATTTTACGCAGTCGGGTTTTTCGTTATCATCGAATTTAATATTAGCTTATCATCATCAGCCAGACGATGTCCATAGAGCGCTATCGGTCACCGTCACGAGCCTTCCCAATACGATCCACGATTTACCAGGCTCAAAATATATCGCCGTAACGGTTAGGCTAGGTCTGAGACGCGCACGAGTCTTTTCACCCATCGGAACCCCCGGTCATAATCCTCTCCATGAGCGGAACATTCACGTCAGCGCCGGGGCCATTTTAGCTACCGCGAGCGAGCTTCCCCCGACGTCAGAGGTGGTGGGAGGAGGTCCCTCTGGCCATGATAATAATAGTTGAGTTAGCTGTTACAAGCACTCATATCGGGATGCATCTCACCCATCTGCGGGAGGGAGGGGGTCGGTCCCTCTCTCGACCTCAAACCTAGTCTCGTCGACAAACGAGCACTTGTAGCAATCTGATGAAGTTGTGTTGGGCTTTTCTTCGCTTCCGCAGGAACAGTTCAGGTCCGAAAGAAAAGTCACGAGCCATTTGCAGCCAGTGGCTCCCCGCCACCGTGAACAGGCCGCCAGTCCACCAGGTAGGAGGCCGTCCAGACAAAAATTTATCAATGACAAAGTAATTCTTTAACAATGATGAATGTGTAGAAGTATACAAAATATCTGATGAGGGTGACTACCGACATCGGCGCTCGCTCTGTCATTGCGTGCACGTAATAACATGCCATTGGTTTGAGTCCCGCCCAATGAACAGGGAATCTTACTCGAAACGCAGCTTCAACCGAAAGGCTTGGATTGATGATGATGATAATTAGCTGGTAATAGTGATAAGCACCTGTGTAATTGTATATAATTATGTGAATTCTTACTACTTCCTCCTAAGCAACGGTATAGGGCCGGCACGACCGGGGAGGTACCTCTCGCTCACATAATACCGCCGTAAGATACGTCTTCAGTGTGGCGTTTCGTGCGGTTTGAGAGTAGCTACTGGCCCACTGGGGGGAGTTATATAATTATGTGGATATTCATGGGCGTCGGTAGACCTCAAAACGCTCCGATCGCTCCTTCGCCCCAATAGTATATAAAAATGGCATACATACACTTGTAGAAGTTATTGTGCATTGTACATATCAGTGAGGAACACGGTCGTGTGTGTAGAACACGACAGTATCGCATGCACACGACATGCCCCCCTCGAAAACAACACTCAGAGCTTACCTGTTAACTAAGTACTCTCATTATAATTAATTCCAGCACTATAAGTGGCTCAAATATTTCATTATGTTGTGAAAAAGACCTGTTGTTGTATTACAATGACCTCTTGTCGTATTATTATTATTATTATCATCACCTCATGGCATATCGTTCAGTGGCAAGTGTCACTTAATACTTCCACACACCTGAGAGACCAATATGAGAGGGTTTTAACTATTATGATTTTTTTATACAGAAGTGATTCTTTACCATTATGCAAAACCTTTGGAAGCTATTGTTATCCACACCAAACCTTAGTATTATGTGGAAGAAGGATTAGTTTATGGTCGCACCAGTTCTGTTTGATTACAGACCACGGTCTTCGAAAGTCGAACTTTCCAATGCACAGTTAGATCTTTAAAAATACACAAAAACATTTCAACTCAGACTTCAAACATAGGTAAGAACTAGGGAAGATGACTAAATTTACCATGGAGTCGTTTTTATTAATAGCATTTTTTTTAAAGATTTGTGTCTTATAGCACTCAATTCTCTCTGTCTACTCAGTAAGACATTTGGCGTGTGTGTGTGTGTGTGTGTGTTTTTTAAGTTTTACTTCTTTTGGCGCGTTGGGGAAACGAGAGTAAATAAATATTTACGTTGCGAGCGCATACCGTCACGAAAAACCGAACACCGAACACTAACTTCAGTTAGTTTTAGTTTTTCTTATGTTACGCTAAAGAAGTTTCACTTCTAACGAGTGTACATTATACACACAATTTTTTTTATATTGTTGCAGGTTGTACTGTTATAATTATATTCACTTGGTGTCAATACACTATCTAGAATCAGGTGTTTACGGAATAGCTCCGTAGGGTGATAGCTAAGCGGTTTAGTCTAGACATAATATTATATACACGAATGACACGAAATAATTATTGTGAATCACGGAATTTTTAAATTCACGCGTGTTCCCGTGAATCGTGATTTATGATTTGAATCTGGTGTGTCGAATGCAGGTTCCTGGACGATAGCCAGATAGAAAAGCTACATTCCATTCACAAAACCATTGATATTTATTAGGACTCTGTTAGCCGGCCCATAAAATCACTCATTCATTATGCTTTAGGTACGTCTGTAGGTACGGGTAACGGCTACTGTTCATGGTTCTTTGATAAAATCGCGGGAAGCTTTCTAACTTTTTAAAATATACGCCACCTATGGGTGGGGCCACAAAAATGTGAATTCTATAATATAGTTGTAAGATACTTAAATGAGACCCAGTATTATTCTTACCCATTAATGAATGGATGAATAAAAAATAAAATTAATGTAATGTACTTTATTGTGTACTTAGTCACCGCATGAAAAGAAGGAATATCCGATTTTTACCCAAAAATCCCTTTTTGGTGTTATATCCGTTTGTGTTAATTTAATTCCTAAGCATACTTACATAATTCATGATTTCTAATGAATTTGTATAATTATACAACTTCTTTTTTAATTTATATACTTTGTATGTGTAATATAGCATAGATGGGCAGACGAACAATCTGAGCCTTTTGACGTCTACCGATGACCGACAGATCCTTTCTTTCTCATCTCCAATGGGACACCGGCTACTGAGAAGCCGCTCGAAATGCGACAGCATAGTTGTCACTTAACCGCGGTGTCATGTGAACGAGAAGGAACTGCGATGCAGCATAGAAACATTTTAGTGCATGTAATTTTTTGTGTATCTACTGTGATGATTTAATACGAATCGTAACACATAGGGATAGGTGGCATGTTCAAGGATCAACGATACGTGATCTTACAGTCGAGTCTTGTATTCAAAGGGTGCCACCCTTTGAATACAAGACTCGACTACTACAGTTGCACGGAGGTGGTCCTCCCACCGACCACGGTCGGAATTGGACTGATTAGGGATGATGATGATTATACATAAAAAATATGCACCTTGACTCTAATTGTGTCGTTACAACTATTATATACGTTATTAACTAGATATATAGTTAGAAAAAATGTACATTTTTCGAAGTGTATTTCTCTTCTCATTGTCTGAGATTTTCTATTAAATATATATATTTTTTAATAATTATATTAGGAAGTTTAATAAAACGTTATAGACGACGATAAGAGTCTTACGTTAGTTGAGGACCGCTTATAACATTTCACATAGTAAACTAAAATATAGTGTTAGTGGTGGATCTAGGATTTTTCTGTGGTCGTTTTTTCTTTATTCCCAAAATCGTCAACCCTCTGGATTATGATTTCAGGCCGGGTTCCTAGTAACAATTTTCCACCGCTGGTTAAAATTACTAACTATTTCAAAGCTATTTATATTGTACAATTTTAAGCTATGAAAATAAAATGCAACAAGACAGAGACCTCTAACGAGTGATACTAGAACTAACACAAAGCTTAGAATTGGACTTGTCTACAGTTCTTGCGTTTCTATAAAATATCATCAGATGTCGTTAGTAAGATGATATCGGAATTCTGAATACCGATTCGTTGCTTTTAGATTATACTGTTTCCATACGAAAATAAATATAAATAAATAAAAGTGAAACGAAAAAGAAAATGTTTTACAGTATTAGGAGAAAACGGAGCAATGGAAGCCGTTTGGTGATTACTGACGCCGGTAGACCTAACCTAAATGCACCGTAAAATCTCAAAGCGCCCGGCACAGCCGTGGCCGCGATTCGAATTCGGAAATCTAGAATCATAAAATTGCTTTTATAGTATTTCTTATATACTTAGAATATTTTTCTTATACTTAAAATATTTAATTCAATACAGCCAAATTTGGGTGGAACTGCCGGGGAGATGTCTCTCGGTTACATGGTGGCGCCGTAAAGTGTATTTTGTGAACTTTGTATTTTCAGAGAAACAATTTGTAGTTTATTTTGAAACTCCTCAATAACATATCTTATACCCTGGTCACGGGTGGACCCGTGATTGCTGCGTAAAGCTTCTAAAAAAGTGTCGGGCTAGTTAAAGGATTAAATAAACCGCGACAAAATCTATAACAGTAGTTTTATTGTAATGACTTGACAGATCAATTAGGCAACCGTTAAATTGTACCGCCCGAAAACCTATTACCACAGACAACCTATGTTTCTGTTTCTATTAAGTACTTGACTTACCACCAGGTAGGTCTTCGCCTTAGTACCGACACCTTACAATTATGCCGACGTATTCAGAGGCGAACCAAATACATTTCGTGAGAGGTACAACAGCCGAACTCATACCTATATATTTATATATGTATAAGCGATACCTCCCCGGTCCCTTTCACATGATACCATCGTCAAGTAACAGTTATGCTGTCGAGTTTCGTGCAATTTGTGAGTTTACGATGGCCCATTGTAGGGGAAGAGGGAAGGCGGACAACACGTCTATTCTGTTATGCGATAATGTAATATTTGCATGACGATCGACTTTTATACATACGATCAGGACATTGACCTGTACAATGAACGCGAAGACGGACAGTCCCTGCCGCTCACATCCCATCTGGGCCGAAGTACACTTATGCTAAAAATATACTAATTATTCCCAATTAATAATGATAATGAAATAGGCCATTAAGTATTACCTCAGTATAATAGTTGGCACCAAAAATCTGACAGATCAATGTCGGGCTAAGCGGAACTGTTTTGGCATACCGTGATGTGGTGACATTGTACATTGGAGTTTGACTCCTATCACAAGCTGCTAAGAGTCTATCGCAGACGCAACAATGAGGATGTCATTGCCGAACTGAAAATTTTAATTCTAACGAAGATATTGTCTTGTGCTCTATACATTGATGTTCGAACTGAATACGAATAATAAATTCTCAGCGCTACAAACATAAACATCACTGTGCTTAAATTTAACTTCCGTTAAAATATAATATGTGTATGTAAACTGCAACACATCTTCACGCCAGTTCCCGAATGGAATAGGTATAATTAAACCAGCGTTACAAATACAGTTTTAAGTGTTCACTTCATGACTGCCTCTGCTTTTTTTGGGAGATATATAGTGGGTCCTCCACCTGATTTTCCTGCTACCGTTTTGAATTGCGGAGTCATCATAATAGAAGAATGACAGAATAAAGCATGAATTTGTGTCTGCGGTTCTCCACCCTGCACTACACCTTAAATATACTTTACGCCCAGTTTGCTAGATATGTCTGTTAGCGATTGCAGCCGAAAATCAACCAGGAATCTACTATTGTAGTATTAATATGTTATGTATTTAGTTGTTTTTCTTCGGAAGGGCCTAATACCAAGGCATAGTATGTAGCATAATATATATATATATATATATAAGGCTATAGTACATTTGTGTAGGTGTCTTTTTTATAGCATAGGAGGCAAACGAGCATTTGGACCACTTCTAATTAAGTGACTACCAACGCCCATAGACATCCGCAACACCAGAGTAGTCGTAAATATGTTGTCAGACTATTAGAGATAAACAGGCTCATTTCTTAAAGATTCCTAAGTCGTAACGCTCCGGGAGTACAGAAGGGTGTAGCTGATTGCATAGACAGGTAGTGCGTGAGAAAAAATGCGCTTAAAACGCACGGTTAAGTTAAAACATTGTTTTTAGCGCAAATGCGTA
This sequence comes from Eumaeus atala, assembly GCA_017140195.1. Taxonomy (NCBI): domain Eukaryota; kingdom Metazoa; phylum Arthropoda; class Insecta; order Lepidoptera; family Lycaenidae; genus Eumaeus; species Eumaeus atala. Next base: position 944,405 of record JAFELO010000120.1, read on the forward strand.
TACAGTTCGACAAAGTATCGAAAATTTTGCATTCTTTTCTATGGACGACGATTTCCCGCAAGATGCATTTAGTGTCAGATCGCAAATATATAATATCCAATTTAAGATAATAAGTCTTCCTTCCATTTGTAACATTTTGTTCATCCATATCATAAGACCGTCCCTGTTTAATGAGACGGTCTCAAATCATACAATTTTTAATAATGTAAATAATTCATCGTGAAATATTCCGATCACGTTTCGCCGTCTCCGATAATGTAGTGGAAGTCTGTCACGTCACATCGTAAATCCAAACGAGCAATGTACAACGACCCTCAATATAAATTGCTGTCCGCTCACTTCATTCCGCGCCCAATACGCGCTTGTTGAGTATATATTTTTAGCTTGTGGCGAGTGCTCGCGCGTTTGCGTACGCACCAGACGTACAAAAAGACACAATAATTAGTGATAAGTAAATAAATGTGACATGATAGTGTTATGACAAAGATCGCAATGGACCACTTCATGCGACCGAGGTACAGACTGAAGAAGAGGCGGGTAGGTTCATGTGCAAACATGAAAAGTAGATTTCACACACAAGTGTCAGTCTGCTATGTGGGGAATGCTCGCAAGATGCAACGTCCGCTTTGTGTGTTCTGGTAACAAGGGTATCTACCCTTGTAAATAACGTGTTTTGTTGTGTTTAGTCGTATTTCTGTGACGCTTTTAATACAAGCACCGATTACACTAGTAACTATTATACTTACACTTTGTCTTAATGAAGATGTAGCAACCCAATATAATATTGATCTTTGATAAAAAATTGTATGTTAAATCTAAAACATTAATCAGTTATCTAAGTAAATCTCACACACCCTCAATGAAAAATGTTTAGATTATTAATAATACGTACTTGGTGATCGTAAATATTAAATATAATGACTGATATTATAAACTTATTGCACGTAAAATCCGCAACACCAGAACACTCGCAGGGACGAAGGGAACTTTTTTTTTGTTTTAAGCCTAAAACTGCGCGGTGGATTTCTTTGACAGATTAGTAAAATTTACATCACAATCCGTTAACTAATGTCGGCATGATGCCCAGTCAAATAAACTCACAAACAGATAACGGACAAGAATTATAAAAACTATTGAAACGCCTCTAAACGATTCTAATATAATTATATTGTAAAACTTCTTCTACGTACATACTCTCGACCCTCTATAACCTATATAATAGGTTATATAGACATGTATCGCAGCCGGATTTGTACTGTATACGACTAATCATTTTCAAAAACTGGGCCTTTGAAACCTTTAGCCTAAGTCGGTTAAACCCCTTTAGGAATAGATGTTATTAAAAGAACTAATAAAATACAACAGAAAAAATGGTTCGTAGGTAATTTTTTATTTCTTGCTGTTAAAACTTTAAAAATGCCCAACCGGGCTAAAATTATTTTCAAATATTAATCAGCGCCCTCTGTGCTTACATAGAATTTTGCGTGCCAACGATTTTATAAAATAAGTGCTCACTTATCATAAAAGATGGCGCTACAGGTGCTATTGGTCACAGTATGGCGAGTTCATATGTATTCCCTGTGTCAAAAATGCCCCTGACGCTATTGATTACGGATATCCAAATTCTACCTTTCGTCTGACAAGTACTTGTGTACTCGTGTATGCGACCTTATCCCACAAACACAATACATTGACATCCACTATTTCGCTGTCGCGATACGGCGTCTGGTTGTCGCCCTTTGTTACTATTATGTCCTTATTATCCGAAATCCTTTTCTATATGGATAGCTGTACCGTATTTGGTCATACTAACATTATAAATGTCAATTCGTATCTATGTATATTGGCTATCGTTTCTACTAAAACTACTAAAAGCATTTCTGCAAAGTCAACCTCTCGCGCGTGATTTTAAGTTTTTTATACATAATGCTTCTGTGTATATTTGTATTTTTTGTAAATCAACGTAGTCATGGCATAGATTAGACGCAGCTGAAACCGCGGACCACACCCAAGTACACTGAACACGCTCATTTTGTCTGTATAGCGCCACAGAGAACAAACATACTTCGTATTACTTTTTGATACACAGCGGACTTTTTGAGCACAAAGACGGCAGGTCGGGTATAAAACGTCTCTCACTGTGAGTTGGAATATTATTATGTGGTATCAATGAAGCGAATGAAAATAGATAAACGATCAGCTATTAGATAATTATACAGATTAACTTATATATCTGTTTGTAAGATAGTTACGTTGTTTTTGATTGCTTCGTAGTTTAGTGATAAGTATGTTCAACCACAGCTGTGAGGTCCTGGGTTCAAGTCCCGAGTGCGAGTCCAAAGTGTTATTGAGATCTTTCAATTTCTAAGAAAAGTCCGAAGTCGGCAACTTGACAGTGTTGTAGCTGTCGGTCCTGCGCCTGGTTTTTCTCCGGTCGTGTCGGATTGCCGTCCCATCGGAAACAGGGAGCGCACTTGTGCCTGTGCAGTTGGTTATTCTCTATAGAGATGGCCGCCGTGTCTGAAGGCTAACATTATTATTATGTAATTATTAACTAACCTTAATGAGTAATGGTACCTTGAATAAAGGATTTTATTATTATAAACTAATAAGTATAATGAATGCTACTGAGCATCCCGCAGTCCCAGCGGCGTGAATGACGCCGTACGTCCTACGTCCTAATTCTACCACGTAATAGTAGCGTGATAGTGCGGTGTAAAATCATAGGCGTGGGATCCGAGAGCTTAAAGTTCTTTCCGATGCACGGTAGAGGTAATTCAAAAATCTCAATACTACCTACTCAATACTACCTACAGGTCTGGCTCAGGACTCGAATCCCGGACGTCATGTTCACCATGTTCACCATGTTTGCCACTAGACCATGAGGCAGTTTCCTTTACTTGTTAATTATGCACTACCTGAAGCCCGCTACTTCGAACGCCAGGAATGTTCACCACAAGCTTCACAACTACAGGCACCTATCGGTCCTGACCCGCTGCTAGCCACAAACCTTATTTAATGAATACCGACACGGCCGACCTCCTGCTCCTCGTGTTCCCGCCGGTCCGCTGCACGACAATTGATGATATGTGTATCAGGTCCAATAAGATGCGTATTACGATGGAACAGTTTTTAAGTCGGACCCACAGTAAGAAAGACTTCATAATATTTTCAGCTTAAGAATTTGTATATCTCCTTTCAGTACATAACGTTTGATATTTTGTATGTAGATCTAAACAAAGAGTGCAGGGAGGCCTTTACGAAGTAGGTTAATAATAATAAACCTTGTTCCTGGTCGGTGCAGTGCCCGTTTCTTTTCCAGGGACCTTTAAACTATTTATTTATGCCATTAATATATTTATAATTCGTTCATTGTAACTGTAAATAAAAAAACAAATAATATTAAAATTAAGCGTTTTCAGTTTAGATTTTTCAGCAGATTTTTATAAATTTAAAACGTTGAGTATAAAAATACAAGGTCCTCAATTTCATGCAAACTGTCATGCATACCTGATTTTTTAAAATCAACCTTACGCACATGATCTTAAGTAATTTTTTAAAAAACAGGTTCTATTTGAAAGAAGTACATAATTTAAGTTTTTTTTCAGGACTCTAAGTTGTTTTTACAAGGCGCATGACTTGACATGTGCACATCTATTAGCGGAAGATTTGAGACGCTTACTGTGTATATTTGGTATTTTTGTAAATTTAAAGCAATTTGTTAAAATATAAACTTGTCGTCGTAGCGCTGTAGCAAGATGCTAGTAGCTGATGTAGTCCACTTAGGCCTCCACTGCCGATCGGATAATTCGTTCCTGTATAAAAGGGAGGCGAAAAAAAGTTTAACTTATTATATCACGTATTTCTAATGTAAGTTACCTGTTGTAGGAAATAAAGCCCCGAGAGGAGGTTGCGCTAAAAATATGTTACATATTTTTGCTTATGGTAACTTTTAGCAAACCATTTTTAACGTATTTTTTACTCATGGAATCAATGTTGAGATAGGAAATATTTTGCTGTCAATTTCTATTGATTTTTTTAATTAGCCGATTTCAAAAAAACTGCACTAAAAGGAAGAATATAACAAATTGCTCGAAGTTTACAAACATACAAATATACGTACATACATACATACACCTAAATTTTTTTGTATATTTGCTTGTTTGAAGTCCTAACAGATTGTCATACATACATTACATTTTTGTCAATTAATAATTAAGATGTACATCTCAAGCATTTAGACCTACGGACCTAAATGTTAAATTGAAAATCGATTTAAATATCAGTTAATTTAAGCGACAAATTAATTACGACTAAGAGGAACCGTTTTATGATCGAGTGAGTGACAGATTGTGAATGACAGTGTAACGACACCCGACGGCAATGTGAAAGGACTCGGTACAGCAACGCCACAGACGTCACAACTGGGTCAACGACGTCTCCGGCGCGGCGGCCGCCATCGATCCGCGCCCTACGCACGCGCGGACCCATTCATAACGAAAAACGACCTTACACTTCTCCCATTAAAATAACCTTTTCAATGGACCAATTATGTTTCGGTTTACTGCATTTCGTTTGATAATTAAACTTGCACGCTAATTTTTATCTTTATTGTGTATGTGGTATGGTCCATTCTTGACTGCACTACCGGAAATTTCCTAGTCATATTTTATACATGGTAAAATATCTGAGCATTGCACCTTATTGAAAAGGGATCAAGGTTTGTTTTGTACTCATTCGGTACGATGTATATCTAAGCAATGAACACATTTGTGAAGAGTTTACATGATACAAAACTGAGGAGTTATTTTAACAAGTAATTGAGAATTTACTTATAGTGATAAATAATCACTATAAGTAAATTCTTTACTTAGTAATATTCTGAAAATAGTTTGATAGTTTAATAATTTTCAAGTGGATTTATATTAAGCCCGATAAATAAGAATGACAAAAATTTAACAGACACATTGGTCTGAGCTTGCATCCCACATTTTCTTTTTTTTACGCTTCGCCTATTCTTTGCAGAGCAAATAAAAAAACACACTGGTAAGTATTATCTAAGCTCTAATTTATCTAAGTTTAGTTTCCAGAAAAATAATAGCCAGAATAGTAGTATTAGTTATATAGAGAAGTCATACATGTGTGATTCATTGCCTCATCGTTATCATCATCAGGATGCAATCGATCGCTAATTCAATATAACGATACGAGCATATCGGTTGTTATAAAAAAACTTAACGATTATTTTTGGCGCTTATTTAAATCACATTTGTTTAAATGGAAACTTTTTTATTCATGTTACCTTGTTCACAAATGAAACATCTGTGAAAAGGCACACCTACAATTGGTGAATCGGAAAAACGGCTTTCCAACCCCGAATATTGTCTAGTGCCCGTTGAAAAGTCTTTACTTCTTACGTATTTCAGCCGTGAGATCGGGATTTTGGGTTTCTTTCACAACAGACAATAGAATCAGTTTATAGCTTTTACGCAATCTATAAATATCTGTTTCATATAAATATAAATGATGTATAGTAATCGGTTAAAACATCGAAAATTGTTTTAGGTTTTAGAAAAGAGCGAATAGGCACGATTTGACGTAGTTGGTTTAATCCGAATTTTCAGCGGATCAAACCTTTAATGTCAATGTTTTATGGGCTCTAGATTTTATCAGACAGGGAGATTCCCTAAAGATTAACATCTTTATAAAATCTGAGTAAGTAGTAAATTATTAATAGTAGACACGATTTTGGTAGGTGAATAACTGAATAGGTAGTTCTGACGTTAAAAATGAAACAAGTGAATACGAATTAATCGAGACTGATGCAGTTAGACTATTGTTGATATAGAGAGCAATAATTGTCACTAGAAATCGATAAAGGAAATTGTTTAGCTTTTAGACCTTCATTTGTTTTATAGCCGCTCATATTCCTCAGGGAAGGACTCGGTCAACGCTCGCTTTAAATGCTTTTAATTATAAGAGCCGTAACGTAAACTTGCCAGGAATAATTGTTTGTAAATGAACTGTAAACAACAATTAAACCTACTCATCTAAGCATGCAGAATCGGAAATTTGTACAGTAATTATAACATATAAGAAATATAGTTTATATATACGATCGAGATAGATTCAAATTTCAAGCCGATTTAAAGTCAGCTCTAAAGAAGCAAATTATCGTTGTAATGTATTATTTATATTAGTATAGAGGCGACGCGCGACGAGATCAAAATAGATATAGAGAGATACTTTACAATATAAACCAATGCAGTCACAAACATCCTTGCAGTAAACCGGCATCCTCTACATAAGTCTGAATCCTGGAAATACTAATGCTGGATCTGTACCTGTGTTTTTACGTTTATCAGCGTAGGAGACTCAGTATAACATTTATTTCTCTAATGGCGTTCACAGAAAAGAAAATATGATTTCAACGCATCGTTTTTATTGTGAACGCCGTCATGGTGAATCAACGCGTATCTCGGCTCGGTTCTCCTAAAATTGGCATGAAATTCTTTTTGGGCTGAAGAACATTTAATGAATTATGTTACTGAAATTCGTGAATAGCTTATTCATTTGTGAATGAATAATCTATATATACAATGAAATAATACTCACTAATTAATCACGAAATCTCGAAAACACATACAAACTTGAAATTTTTCAAGACGGTTCCTTTTAGGCTGCAAATATCCGCTAAGGACTAACTTTACGAAACTCCACGGGTTAAGGATGAGTCTTTAAGGCAGGAATACGCGAGTGAAACCACGAAGGGATGTTAGTTATATTATAAATTCAAGGAAGGTTTCGAATATTTTTCTTAATTTGAAACACAATTTCATTGCGTCGATTTGATTTCACCCGTGTGGTTTAGTGGAGCCCATGTTTCCGTTGCATATCAAACTATTGTGGAGAAGGCCTTGCACTAGTCTCATTTTTGTTGCGGTTGATGTTGTGGTTACTCCATATTTTTGTCAGCTCTGCTCTTCTTCTGCTGTTTCAGCTCAACGTCCAAGTTTTTACCACCGTCTACATCCCAATACACAGGCTCGGCCATTGCTGCATCTTCTCGCATATCGTGGGATATGCGCAATAATGCCGCTCTGTTAACAATGTACCCTTGGTGTTGCTCCTTCTTATCATCTGCCTGTAGGTCTTGTAAATCATTGATGTACTCATATCTCTTGCGCAGCTCTGGTAACTGCGTGGTATCCGCAAATCGGAGGTTACGAGTTTTTTTACGTTGACTGTTTACGATCGTATTTCTCCAACCCCATCCTTCGACACTCAGCACACTATGTGCTCCGCTACCATATTGACTAGCCCAGGGGCGATTATACAACCTTGCCTGACTCCTGGCTCTACATTAAAACATTTTCGAAAGAGGTAGTGCCATGCTGCTTAGAAGGAGGTAGTGCCATGCATACTGCATGACACTACATCCTCATATGCGACGGAATTGGCTGGCTCGAACGCGGAGGTCTCACTCACATGATGCCGCCGTAAAATGCCCGTTTGCCCCCTATTCTGTATAAAAAAAAGGTTCAGTCAAAGCATATTCTAATCGAAGAAAACAGTGTCCGTCGAAGGACCGTCGTTGGAACCTATTTGTTATTTCAGCTGAAGAATCCGTATATATATGGTAAGTGGTCGTTTCTTCTGGTTCATTATATCATTACTCCGAAGATTTTGCGCCAAATGATACATACGAATGCCTTCATGTAATCAATAGAGCTGAGTACCATCGACATATTAAATTCCCTGATTTCCATCAAGTCTAACCGTGACCGTGGTTGCTGTAAAGCTTCTGAAACGTCGGGCTAGTTAAATAATTAAATGAACGGTGATAAAATCCGAAAAGTAGTTTCATTGTAATGGATAGCTCTCTTATTACATCGGTGAGAAGAGGTGCTCCTTCAATTTGCGGGAGTTCCGTACTCGTTAAAAGGAACCGGGTGTTTTCAAAATTGTATTAGGGGGATGAAGGAGGGCAGCGCAAGTGCTTAAGCGGATGTTTTGAGGGCATCGGTAGTCACCAAATGGCTCCGGCTGCTCGTTTATACATCCTGTAATTACAGTACAGTAAATCGATATTACATTACCAAATATAATATAGTTCTTAAAACAGTGTTAAGTGCTCTGGTTACAGTAAGGGGGGGTGACATGCTGCATTTTAGCAGAATTGTGACTTGCACAAGTGACAGCTATGTGTCAGGTCTCTTGTGGTTTTGCGTCTCTAGTGGCCCTTGGGGAGGAGAGAAAGTGAGCATACATATCTGCATTAGAATTATGCAGATGTTTATAGGCGTCGGTAGGCATCAGGCAGAAGTTTGCCCCTTTATATATATTAGCATACTATAAAAAAGCTCTGATTTATAATTGTTATGGAATAAAAATGTGACTCTGTCACCACACAGGAAAGGGGGCATTAATCTGAAATAGCTCCGCAACCGAATCGGTTCAGCTATTTGCGAGTTGAGTTTGATTGACGAGGTAGTTACAAGAGACATCTCGGCGTCTCAATTTTACCTATAATCTAAATAAGTACACATGTGAACCATCTAAATATATAAAAGTGGAGTACTCACTGATTAATCACGAAATCTCAGAAATTGTAACCCACAAACTTGAAATTGGATAGCTAAGTTCATTTTAGGATGCAGGTCAGCTAACGAATTTTACGGACTAAATTTTTGGGGGTGGAAAACGCATGACGCTGCGAGACTAATATATTAGCTTATTAATTATCTCCTTTGCCTATTAGAAAAGACCGTCGCTACATCTGTGTCGTCAGGATCGCCAGCATGCATACACGAGCCTTCACGATAAAATCTGGTGACATAAGGAGTTTACGATATAATTAAAGCGCTTAATTGCTCTAAATAAAAAACTATGAAATGGGGACCATCGAATTTTCTGAAAAAGATGTACACTTAACCACCACATCAGATGGGCATACTTCTGCCGACCAAACCCGATGCTGACATAATTTTACGTCTAACAAAGTACGGCTGTAACATTTACGCGGTGGCAGAGTGAAGTTTGCGCGCGCAACCCATTCACCCGATCGCTGGGGGGAAAAGGATCAAGAGGGGACTTCAAAGCCGATCGCGGCTCGGCTGTAGTCGGGTGTGCCGTCGGTCCAACCGCGCGGCCGATGTCCGACCACGACGGCCGACCACGACGATATCCCGCTGGTGGTCCAGAGTGGCCACCACCTCCCGCTACCATGTCGTAACATGGTGGGTTACAACAACCAAGGCCACGGATACAACAAATTGTTTACGCAGGTGCGCAGTGTGTGTACAGTGTACGAGTGTTGATGTCTTTGTGAAACATGAAGCGACGTATTTGGGACTTTTTAAAGATCCTGGGTAAAAGTAACAAAGTTACATATGATAGAAGGTTCTAGTTTTGCGTGAACGGTTCGCTACGATCTCTGTTTGTGTAGAAAGATAATAATATTTGCCATATGGCAAAAACTCTAGCTGGCTAAGATTCAGTGTATTTCCAGTTGTTGTGCGCTATATTAACTTTGACGTATGGATAACTTTACATTGTTATAACTATCTTTCATTAACCTTCCATTGCACCTTTTTTTATAATATTTATTCACAGATATACTATTATGGAATTTGCTCACCAAACGTGTTTTTCATTCTATATTGTGTTATTAGATAGATATACTTTAGTACTGAAATTGATTCTGATCATAAATGTTTTATCGGACAGACTATCATCCGATTTGTACACAATAGAAACCTTCATTATATCGTATCTACTCCCTGAGCTAAAGCGATATCAATATTAGTTAACTCGTTTTATCCGGTAATACATTGTTTACACTAGAATATCTTTAGTGTTGTAATAGAAAAATCCAGAACAACATTAACACTTTTAAAGCTATAAGCGTTTGAAACCCTAGAAGCTGTGAATCGTGGCAATTCATTTGGTCCATGAGCGTTGAACTGTGGAAATTTGCTTTTCCTTGGGGGGATATAAATACCCTGTATTGATGTAATATCCAGTTTGCTAGGCCACTCCCGCTTGGACAATAATCCATTATATTTAGTAGTAGATGCTGGGGTAATTTTTAGTACAATGTATATGTAAGGCTCCTTCATTTTCTCTGTTTCTTAAAAATAACATTCTTAATTTTTTTCTAATAGATATATAGTAATGAAATAAACGGTCTCAGGTGCTTCCTCTGTTGTATTTACTTCCCAAATGATAGTAGATTTAATAACTGCTCTAGGGATTGTGTTAGTTAACTTGAACGTGTAGATGTAAGAAGGAAAATAAAAAGTAAGAGACATACAGACATTTGAATATTCTAGAAAGAGAGACAGAGAGTACTTTGATTCACAAAAATATTCAAATGCAAAAATTCCTTGCATGATATGATATTTTTCCAAATAAACCGGGATCCTAAAGTAAAAAATATATTAACCAAATAAATGTATAATACAAGCTGTAGCATTATCTATAATGTAAAACAAAACTTGTTAAGGTCCACATCTATATTGACGAACGTAACATTGCGAAACATTACTTCCTTCTGACATAATCGAGTAAAATGTGTAGCGATTTTTGTGCTGTCTGCGCTACGAACTTATAGCATCCACACTATCTACGGCTACGAATAATAAAGATTATATATAGAAGTAAGACCTTGAATTTCACAGAATAACATACAAATGAAAACTGTTCGTTAGTTTAACTCCAGCTATCGGCTCGACATCCAGTTGGAGCTCAGTGAAATTTAAAGGTTAAAAATGAATGTCTAAAATAAATTATAGATACAATAAACAGAAAAAAAGGTAAGATTATTCTTTATTTTGAATTTTATTTGAAAAATCTGATTAACCCCCGTGAGGTTTTTAATTCAATTTCCTGGTCACACCAAGGCACATTAAGTTTTCTTTTCAAATTCTCATTGGCAATACTGAAGTCATCGCTTTTCTTCTGATAGCATTAGCATATTCTGATTTCTGATAGACAATAAAGAGCAACTCTAACTGTTTGGCGTTGGATTTTGAAACTGGTATACGAGGACGGTGAAATATGAGAGTGCGCTCGATTTTTTCTATGTGTCGAGCTTCTTATCGAATGGAAGTAGTTGCACTTCAGCACATTAACTGTTAATTCAGTAAATTCAATATACACTGACACGCTTCGACCAATCGCAACCCACTATTGAAAATATTATTTAGTAATAAAACTAAATAAGACAGACAAAGTATAGCCGAAATTAGTGTACCTAGAAACTTGAAGTTTTGTACAGAGGTTCCTTCCATTATGTACGTGAGCACAAAGGTAGGATTTTAAGAAATTCAATCCCTAATGGGGTGTAGTTTATAATATGGAAATTCACCATGTTACGCGGGTGAAACCTCGGAGCGGTTCTAGTATTTCATATAAAAATCGACAATGTTTTTAATGTTTTCTGAGCTACAAATTGTTGGTGGAATTATCATTATTCTAAAAAGACTTAGATTACAAAAGTTAACAAATGTCGTCTTTCAGAGTCAGTTATGAAGTATGAAGTATAGTGAGGGAATTCCTGAATTACTTATTTATGTTTAGGATTTCGTAATAGCAAAACTTAAAACTGTGTGCGTCAGCTACGACACGCGTCTGGAGTTTACTCCATAATGCTGAAGTAAAGTATGCTCAAGATACGTACGCGACGTAAGTGAGGTAAAGCGTGACGCCGAGCTTTCAGAGCAGAGCTTTGCTTCACGTCGTTCTACTACTCATATTTTTTCATACCATAAATGTAATTTCCTAAGGAGTAAAATCTAGTACTTGCGGACCAAGCCGCTGGAAGCTGCTGGTTTGTATAAAAAATGGAGCAAAGTTTCGTGGAAGTCTATATAAATAAACACATGGCTGTAACGGATTCTATAAACGTTTTCTAAACTAATGCACAGATCGCGTGTCTGGGTTATATCGCCGTGGCTCGTTTAATTTTTTTAATTACGACACGCTGATGCACGCTGTGTTCATAAATGTCAATCGTTTGAACACGCTTTAAAGATATATTAATTTGTGACGGCAGTATTAATTTAGCGTGACATTTGCACAAAGATGTCGCGGCGACACCAAAGTTTTTTTTGTTGTGTTGTGGTGGTGGTCCACCACAACACAACAAAAAACTAAATTGATATATTTATATTGTAAAAGGTAGTGCCATGCTGCATTGCAGTGACACGATCGCGGAGGCACGCAGGGCCTAAGATCTTCCACAAGTAGTCCGCAAAAACTAGTAAATTCTTAAATTGTAACAACTATTTAAATAGTTGCTGACGCTTAAGTCATATTCATTTCGAATAAAATAAAAGTTACATTTTTAAAGTATTGTATATGCCATTATAACATTAATATATAATATGATTTCATATTCAACTGTCATCGTAAAGCATCAATGACTGTGCATAAAGCATATTTAACAATGCAGATTCTACTTAAGAGATGTGCAAAACTTAAGCATATTTCCTTGAAATGTCAACCTTACGCGCGTATGTTAAGTTGATTTTCCAGAGTGCATAATTTGACAGTTGCGCATCTTTTATATGGACAGTTTTGAGAGGTTCACTGTACATCTTGGTATTTTTCTAAATCTATGGGTGATAGGTAGCACTACAGCGCACAGGTACAGGCGAGGCGGGCAGTGAGTGTTGAGACTTAAGAGGCTTCCTTTACATAACGCATAACATTGATCTTCCTTAATGTAACGAACATCATATAATGTTTTCATTACATGTATTACGAATTTTAACGCAACATTAAATCGACTCTTATTCAAAGATTATCTAGAGACAAGCGATTGTGTTCCTTTATATGCATTGTGTTACTGATTTTCTTGCCATACGGATCACAGAGTGATCCCGTAAATGATTTGTTTCTTTTTTTCATCCTTTTAGATAAGAAAGTTTGACACGCATAATTCGACTTTATATAGAAAAATAATCCATTGTAGATATTATCTACGTACAGAAATATGCCACTTTTACTCTGAAAATCAAAAATACAGCTGAAACAGTCTAGTCCGGTTAATTCTGGACTACCAGCCACATTACTATGTGGCCTAATTTTTTTTTATTTGGATGGAAGTAGACACAAATCATGCACAAAAAATGAATTCCAAGGGTAATCATACATGATTGAGTAGTCTTAAAACTATATCGATCGTTAAATCCTGACATTGACCTAAAATTTTGTATTATTTATCGGCTTAAAGCTATAAGATGTACAGAATACTTGCGACCGATCGAGATTTAGCTACACGGAGTGGGTATGGGTTTTATAGACGCAAATAGAAATAGCTCTCGTAAAATCTTGTTCCTTAGCCACTAACCTGTAATGTCCGACTACAAATTCTACTGCCCGTTTAGACAGGCTAGTAAATTTTATACCAATGAGTACAATATATATGTACTGAGACCCAACTATAGCGTTTTTTCCGATTTTTATTGATACGAAAGTCTTCGTTCACGTGTCCGGCTTGCACTTGGTCGGTCTTTTTTAATATTGTAATATTATAGTGTCTGTAGTCAAACACTAAAGTAAGTTAGTGTTACAACTAACAGTGTTCGTCTGTTCACACAGCCATAGAAAACATTCCAGTCCTAGGTGAAGTATACTTATATTTAACTACTTTAAGGGATTTTATCACGGTTTATTGCTTTAAAACGTCGGTATTGCAAAGGGCATAAATTAATCGCGATAAGATTCGTAGCACGAAATGATGATACTAATAATATTTAGTTTTAGGTCATCTTTGTAGCACACGTTCTGTTTCTTCTAAGTTGCTAGATGAGAATAACCTTCTTATAGGCTCTTTAATAAGTTTTCCTTGGATCACATGAAATTTTAATGATACAATAATGGCAAAAGTCAGCGGCTTACATATACTGTTTGTATCAAACAAAAAAAAGAAGTACCTTCACGGCTATTATCCGCTAGGTAGGCAGATGTGTGCTAGTTACATCCACAACTCGTAAGTCCAGTAGATATACTAGAACACCCACGATTAGCCAAGGTACTGAGGCCCATGACGTCATAGCTGGCAAGCCTATGGCCACTCAGGCACATTCCAATCTGAAAAAAAAAGATCATAACAAACTCTTCGGATGAATCCACTGTTGCCTGTAGAATAAAAAAGATAAGCAAATTAATATTAGGATAGTCTACTTAATGTCCTCTCCGAGTAGGGACCTCCTACTGTCAGAGTGGAATTTTACCGGCTTGCTGTTACTGTTACTGTATCATTACTCCATTGACAAAAGTCCATAATATTCTTCTTCTAAGTCATACCTCCTGGTGGATCAGACATGATCATGGATCACCGGTTCAATTGATAGCAGATTTTGCACTTGTTTTTCACTTCTTCCAATCTGAGAGAGATTTGTTCTGTTTTGTGATATTCCATTAAATGTAAAATGTTTATTACAATAAAACTACTTTTACGGATGTTATCGCGGTTTATTAAATTATTTATATAGCCCGACATTTCAGAAGCTTTACAGCAACCATGGTCACTGGTGGACTGAGATGACAGATGTCCTGATGTACCAAGTTTTTAAAAGTACTCGAAGATTTATAATTTTAGTCGTTCCGCGACCATGGTTGCTGTAAAGCTTCTGAAACGTCGAGCTACATAAATAATTTAATAAGCCGCGATAAAATCCGTAAAAGTAGTTTTATTGTTAAGACTAACATTCTCGTAAATTTAAGACATAAAAATGTTTTTTTTTTTTTAATGACTATCTCCATCTCATGTCTATTTCATTTATAGAAATTAGATAACCTACCATACTATCCATGTATTGTACATTGGAAAATCTTGATTGGTTGGTTTTCTTCCTAATTTCAATAATAATAATTTTTAATTATATAAACTACTAATTTATTATTTTTAGGTCGTTGTTTATGTTGATCATACGAGAGGTGATCTACAAGTATCCGAAAACTATGCATTTGGTACAGCGTCTCTCCAATGCCGTTACACCAGTTTGATAGAATGTTGTCTCGAACCTCTCAAAATACTCGTCCACGGCGACAATGTCATCATTTGATGAAAATCTTCGGCCACCTAAACATAACCATTTCTTGAGATTCAGGAATAAGTGGAAGACGTACGGGACCAGATCTGCGGAATTGGGGGGATACGGTAAAATTTGAATCGTAATTCATGGAGTTTTGCAACTGCAACCCTTGACGAGTGCACAGGTGCGTTGTACTGTGGAATATACCTTTCTTTCTGGCTAAATGAGGCCGTTTGTTCCGGATTTTTCGCTAAATTTTTGCAGTAAGGTTGCATAATCTTCTTTGCAAATAATCCACTAAAATAATCCCTTGAACAATCCTAGAAGCAGTCGCCATCAAACTGCCGGCCGTTTTCGCTCTCAGTCCACTGCTTCATGATGTATCCATGTCTCATCTACTGGTGCATGTTTCGCCGCAAAAACTAGTTAGTTTCACGCTTAAACAACTCCAAACACTCCGACGAATCGTCCACTCGACGCCGCTTTTGGTTAACAGGGAGTAAACGCGACACCCACCGCGCGCAAAATTTTTTCAGATAAGATTTTAAAAAACGCGTTCATAAGAAATGCTTACCCTTTCTGCTATCTGTCGCAACTTTAAGCGCCGATTAATCAAAACGATTTTTTGAATATTTTTGATAATTTCCGGATTAGTGACTTCATTTGGACGGACGGCCAGGCCTGTTGGCGTCTTCACAGCTCTGTATCCCACGTTTGAAATCAGTTACCCAAGTGTGAATTGTACTCAATGCAGGAGCAGTATTACCTAAAACACTGTCTAGTTTGACTTTAATGTGGGTTGCTTTACGTTTTAAAAGGGAAAACTCCCTTTTAAAACGTAAAACTTTAGCACCGCACGAATTTCGTTGCTTTCCATTGCTGGGAAGATTTACAGCAGAGAAAGTTCTAGATCACACAAATTCTATCAGTTCCAATAAATTCAAATTTGGCGTTCTATTTTCGAAAAGATGATAGATTATATGATGATGTAATAGATTTTGTTTGCCTGTCTTCTTTTTAAGTTCGTCGCTTCGGCCTGTTATCAACCAGCCCTGGTAACAAAGAAAATATTCATCAATATAGAATTACACATACTATTTATTATGCCTTGTTTAATTACACAAATTTCACAGACCATTAGATGCAATTTATTCCAAATACTAAGTAGTAATTTGTAGGACAAATGATAATATAATTTATTTTATATATTTAAGTAGTATATGTGTTAAATTAACTAAATTAAATAAATATAGTATTGTGACAATTGAATTAAACTCTCTAAGTGGGGTCTCCCCTCGCGTACGTATCCATTTAACATGATATTATTGTGTGCGGTTTGTGTCACAAATATTTCGTCTTCATATTTTTTTTAATAATGATGTTTGACTTTTAAAATTGACGTAAGCTCTTGTTTAATTAGTTTACAACAATGGTAAACTTGCATATAACACATTTTTGTCTTAAATCTACACTAATATTGATATTGGGATATTCTATAGGCAGACGTCTAGTTCTTGATGCCGTAACCTGATAAGATATTTTCTCTCGTCCATTTCCATTTGGATTATATCCGGATAAAATGCACCAAAAATATCTGTGAAGAAAAAATAAGCATATTTGAGTATGTTCGAGTGCAATATAGTTCAATATGAGTATTAGGAAATAGTCCCTTAATCAGTGTAGAAAGTAAAGCAATAAACTACCAATGGTCGTTGAATGAGGGCGGAAGACGTGAAGGGGGAAGGTATGACGTCACACCTTCGATCCGCCTGTCTGCCGAAACCTCCACAGTCCATAGGCGCATTCAAACATCTTAATCAATCGCGCCTCATTCGCCACGAGCCAGTCGGCTGAATGGCAACTGACTTAACTCTCGTGAAAGAAAATTATTAAGTGTTAAATAAAAATATTGTATATATTTTTTTTTATTTTTTTTTTTACAATAAAATGAACACTTCTATTTAAGGCTTGGTTTTTTATCTGTTTTCGCTGTGCCTAAGGTAAGCTAGCACGCAATGTTTTTGTTATGTATTTAGCATACAGCATCCTAATGTTGTGTTGTGTAATTTATAGCAGTTTTTAGATCTGTAGTAATCTCTCGTATGGCTAAAAATAGTAAACTAATGGTTTATTATTTTTAGTCTACTTAATCTATTATTTATATTATACATTTTAAGTATTTTTGTAGAGTAGACAATATCAATTTTAGGACTTGGATTTTTTTATTTGCTTGAAGAATAAATTTAATGGCGTGATATAATAGTTTAAGGATAATTTAATATTTGCATGAATATGTTCAAATTTGCATACACATTATATAATACCATTAATTTTTAAAGACTATTTTTTATACATATTCAAAGCATGATGGTCTGATTTTTTGTCTGTTTGTGTTCATTGTGCATTGCATGCAGTCCGTAAACCTCGACGCCGTCGACAAATGAGACAGAACTACAAGCCTTTGGTAAGGATTACTTCGTTTTTATTTAAGTTATTAGTATAATTTTTTTATCTTTAGCTGGTGTGTTTATGGCATGTTATCTACGTTTTGTGCTTTAATAAAATATAATAAAATCATATATCACGTATATTTCTGCAAATAATAAAAAAATGTAATTCGGTTAATTACCAAACGCCGGATATTTCTTAAAAAAAAAGACAAATAAATAATAATAATAAAAGTAATGTGTTATCATTTATTTTGTTTATCTAATTACTCATGCCTTTACTAAAATTATAAATTCAAAAATTTTAAGAAACGTTTGGATGTATTTTAATCAATTGCACAAAAACTACTGTATGAATTATAATTAAATTTGGCACAAATGTTACGATCTGTGTACATACTTTATAATGAAAAAAAATATCCCCTCTTAACAGATACTGTCTATGATCTGCAGTTTTATCACGATATTCTCGTGGTTCCATACCGTAATAATTATTAAGTTCTTATTAGTAGCGTATCTAAAATCAGCTAATACATGTCCTACACTCGTTTACTCTCGATCTTTTAATATGATAAAAGTAACTGCGAGTCCATACAGAAAACCCATGTTTGAAGTTACGTAATAAAAACGTATATGTGTGGCTAATTTGAAAAGAACGTAATTTATAAATCTGACTTTATTGTGGGGATGGAGCAAATTACGGATATCAGGCTATTCTCTCTGTGAAATCCCGAACCTTCCTACAGCATTAATTTTTTTTTTTAATAAATTACACTCCTGTTACGATACCTCTTATGAAGCTGTAGTCCTTAACACTCGCGGCGTTGCTTGATGTGACAATAAGAATGGCGTCGAATACAGAGAAATAAGGAACTATATCGACAGCTCCGTGGTTAGGTTCTTTTTTATTTCCTCTCAGAACTCTCAGCATAATTTCATAATTGTATTGATCTGTATCACTGCCTAAAATCAAGATATTGAATGAGGCTAAACGTCAGCCGTCATATTTAAGTACGTCTCGCAATGACAATTAGGCTAATCGCTGGGCCGCCACAAAACGGAACTGCCCTGTTCTTAAAAAAGGATAGCTCGAATGTGATATGGCGATTTGCATAATACGACTACGGCTAGATTATGGGACGTTGTTTCAACGCTTTCATTTTGTATCGGCCCCTTCTCAACTTTAAAAAAGTGTATTGATTTCTAGCCTTCTACCTTATTCCTGCGACATGTTATTTCGACTTTTCTTTCCTATTTCGGTATTCTGTTTCGAAGTGTGTGTGAGGTTTTTTTTGCTTCTTTGTTCTTGTCAGAATATACAGGTATGACACGATAATGTAAAATTTCCCTACAACCATCGACGTGATCGAATGTAATATTTCCCTGCAACCATCGAAGTGATCGAATGTAATATTTCCCTGCAACCATCGACGTGATCGAATGTAATATTTCCCTGCAACCATCGACGTGATCGAATGTAATATTTCCCTGCAATCATCGACGTGATCGAATGTAATATTTCCCTGCAACCCATGACATTGTACTATATTAGACATCGAGATGCCTACAATTTCCTTTTAAATATTATAAAGGTTCTTATCCCTAATATATTGTGAGGTATATGCCTCTATAGTAGTAAATACACCTTTAAATTTTAACTGAGGGGAAATATGAAAATTATAGAATTACATAAAAACTTGAAGCGAAAATTTATTTGAGCAAAATCATTCTGGTACTTACAGAGATAAGACTTCTTTTATTACTTTCTATTTTACTATGTTCTGCCTTATAAACTATTATATCTTTCATTGAAATTACTGCGTACAAACAAAATGACGGGCAGTGATGCAGAAATTAAAAAAAAGTTTGTTAAGGTATCGCTCATCAGGCATTACTATCGAAAAATTAACACGCTAGTCTTGTCACTGGCCGTATTCCGTATGGAGCTTATCTAAAAAATTTATTTCTACTAGCCAAACCCGCAGATAGATTATTGGAAACGGCCGTTAGAGATCACCTCGTTTTTATTCATATGCATAGGTTATTACATATATACACGAGTACTAAGTATAATGTAAACCAGGTCATCACAAATATCAATATTGTTAGTCTTGGCGCTCGTTAAAAGAGATTTCTGTGTGTGTGTGTGGAACAGTGGACGAATCCACTTACGATAACAATGTTGAAGAAGTGGACGGTAGTGTAGCTTAAAATAGAAATATACAAGATGGGCAACACGGGAGCTCCACTTTATGAAATATGCATCAGATTTTTTTATGGGAGGTACATTTTGAATTGAATTTAAAATAAATTTAATGAAATTCTGTTTACAATTTTTTAAAGAAATTGTTGAATAGATAAAGAATATAAACATTTAGATGTTGAAATCTGTTATGATATAATACTTCTACATTAGTTTATGGAACACTTAGCGTTGTTTTATATCAATATGAATTTTGAACTGAAATATCACTACTGAATTACAACTAGAACCCGAGGCAGTTAGTGAGAACCACCTTGTGATCTAGTGGTGAGCATGTTCAGCCACAAATATGAGGACCCGGGTTCGAAGCCCGGGTCGGACCAAACAAAAGTATTCTAAGGATGAATAGAGAATGCACTTGTCAATAGAGATGGCCGCTTTATTATTATATTTCAAGTATAAACGTAGATATATGTTAAGAACAACAACACAACTTCATGTCAGCTCCCCAATGGGTACGCAGAGGGAACAGTGTACCAACAGTATACCACCATACATCACAATACTTAAGTACCTGCCTTGTCTCCTTATATAAAGGTCTAATGTGTACAATTGTCACATTCCAGGGCTCAGCTGATTCAAATTACTCGCAGCCATCCTCGGAGCTGTCGCTCGACGACGAGAAGGAGTCTGAGCGCCGCAAGGCGGAAGCGCAGGCTCTCCTACAACTAGACAAGGCGAGGGTAGGAGATTTTTTAAATGTCGTAACCAGAAATCGTAATTTTTGGATGATTACCGACGCCCATAGACATTCGCACTATTGTTGCTAGGTAGATGCGCTGCGCTCCATTCCTCCTCCAATCCAATTGGCCACCGGCCACTCGCAATCCGCAAGAAACGCGAGTGCATGTTTGTCACTTTATGGTGGGGTCAGGTATGGGAGAGCTACTTCCCCAGCCATGACGTACCCAATTCACCTGCTTTGCAGCATGGCACTAACTCCTATTTTTGCTAAAAAAACCATGGGATCCGAACTTATCAGCCAACCAATCGTCTATATTTAAATAACGGAACTCACCATCTGTGCGTTTTCCACATTCTCTTTATTTGCTACCGTTCAAAGCCCATAAACTTCCACACAACTCTCTGTTAGGCACACGATTTGGCCTTTTTTACTCCATCCCCCAATGGACCATTCAACACTGATAATGAAGCCCTTCGGCAAACTGGATTTCGGCAACTGCTAAACTTCCTACAAGACACGAACAGTATATAAGCTACTATAAACGTAAGGACACACTATATTCATGTTTCAGTCGAAGCCGGTGGCGTTCGCAGTTCGCACGAACGTAGCGTACGATGCCGCGGACGACGACTCGCCAGTACACGGCACTGCCATCTCCTTCAACATTAGGGACTTCCTTCATATCAAGGTAATAATAATAATATCTGGCGGAGTTTCGAAGTCGGCATCATGATGGAGACTAGCCAACAACACGGCATGAGTTATAGTTCACAAATTACAAACGCGCCGATACAAGGGTAGTCTCGTTTTCCTCGTTCTTCTATTCCGGTTGGGTAGCAGTTCGTCACCACCTGAGATAAATCATGCGTAGCACTGACAGTTTACCGTATCCGCTGAGACACGGGGCTGTAAGATTCCAATTTCCCGACTTGTTGTTAGGAAATAAAAAATCGAGAATAATTTTTGGTGCTCTCGGAATTTTAACTGGACACCACATAATCTGCGTTCGGAGATGCTTACAACTAGACTTACGAGGTGCTCGATTGAAGGTAATAAAAAGGAAACAGCCTGTAATAATCCTCTACCGAACAAAAGCTTCTGTGAATAAACGCCACTATGCTTGAACCTATCTCTCGTCAAAATTGAACCTGCAGCTAATACACATATATGCAACGCCCGCGGCCTGAAAATAATATGAAGTGTAAAATCTTGTGACACATTTCACGCTCAGCGTAGACTACATCAGATTTATAATATAGAAGGACAAACTAGTAATCGGCGCCTTTCAACGACTACCGACGCCCATGAGCACAATTATACCGATGCGTCGCCCTCATTTTAGCCTCCCTCAATGGACCACCGGAAACTTACAAACAGCACGGAACGCAACGCCTAAGTACAGTTTTCAAAATTAAGTACACCCTATATGTTTGATTGGCTATACAACAAAAAAGTTCCATTCAAGTCCTTTCATTACTTCTGGGAATACCGTGTACAAACATACAAACAAACTTTTTCTTCAAATTTTTTTCTCTACTACTGATTCCTTATCAATATCAGCCCAATATCATTATTTTTGAAAAATATGTTTTGTGGACTCACTTTTTTATTGTTTTATTATTTATAGACGATAGATGATATTCTTAACAAGAAAGTAGCCATAATGGCGTTTGGCCTATCATTGTTCATTCCGACATGAAATAAGCCTTAAACTTTTCACGTTGCGTAGATATACCAACATTCGCTTGTAGCTCCAACTCTAACTGGGTCAAATATAGCTTATGTGCATTACAACTTCGTTGTATTTTTATGGCTTCTAAAAGCAGACGAGGTAATGGAACTATACAATAACTTACCGTCGATAATCATCCGCATAAAGATTATAATATTAATAGTAATATTATTCCGGTTATGAAAATTCGTTGCTCTTCCTTTCCCATGCTGTGTCTTGCGAACCGCACCAATGCAACAAGTTTATGTTATAAGGTCACGGTGTTAATAGTACTTACACGTAACAACGTGTAACATCTGACAAGCAAATACATCAACATATACCACGTTGACGCAACAGTAACGATACACAGTCAGCGTCTCATGTCAAATTCTGCACTTTGTGAACAACTTAAAATCATGCGCGTAAGGTTGACTTTGCAAAAAATATGTTTAAATTATACACATTTTTCAAATAGAATCTGCTTAGTGAAATCGACTCAACATCATTATCGTAAGGTTGGCTTTGCAAAATTATATGTTTATGTACAATCACGGATGCTTTAGAATGACAGTTCGGTATGAAATCGTGTATCTTGTACTTTTGCAAGTCAATTGTAGCAGTCGCCAGCGTGCGTAATAATATACCAAAAAAATATTAACTTCAGTAAAACGACGTTTCAGGAGAAGTACGATAACCACTGGTGGATCGGAAGAAAGGTGGATGAGGGGAGTGACGTGGGCTTCATTCCGTCGCCGATGAAGTTGGAGGCGGTGCGGTCGGGGATGACGGTGCGTGGCCGCTACCCGCGCCCGCCGTCCGCCGCCATGCCGCACGCGCCGCCGCAGCCGCTCCCCAGCCGAGGTAGCACTCCCCCCTCGCCCGGTACGTTGCGATCAGCAGAGCGCTACACGCTTCACACCATGCTACATCTTTCACGCTGTACACTTCCAGCTAACTTGCTACGCGTTATGAGTGACATGCTACATGTTATAAGTAACATTCTGCATGTTATAAGTAACGCGTTACGGACTAAAAGTAACACGCTACGTGCTATAAGTTACACACTACCTGTTACAACTAACATGCTACGTGATATAAGTAACACGCTGCATCAGGAGTAGCCAACCAGTCCATCTTATGGTCAACCATTGCACCTTATAGTCAAATCGAAAAAACCGCGACAAGGGAAACGTACAATTGCTACTTAATAAATTAGTACTTTAGAAGTACATTTATTAATTTCCCAAAGGTTTTGTCGATAAAAATTAGATCTCGACTTCATTTAGAGAAGTTGGTCACCCCTGCGCTACGTGTTATTTGCGATTGACTACATGATATATGTATATATTTATACGTGCCGCGTATCATAAGTAACAAGTTGTGTTATTATAACACGCTACGTGTAAGCGATACGACACCGACTTGTAATACATGGATCTGTAATTCTACGCGTTGGCGCTACTTTAATTGGAAGTTAAGCTATTTTTATTTCGATCTCGTTGAAACTAAAATATGTCAAAAAAAATGTTCACCCAAGGTTTAGATAGCATTCAGGCTATTTTACAGATCAATGTATTTAAATACTACTTTACTCGCTTGTCTATTTTGACTCATAACACGCCAACATACCATTCAAAACATGCAGTATTTACATAGTTTGCCTCATCGAGAACACCAACTTTAAATTCATGTTT
The DNA here is from genome assembly GCA_017140195.1 of Eumaeus atala. NCBI lineage: Eukaryota > Metazoa > Arthropoda > Insecta > Lepidoptera > Lycaenidae > Eumaeus > Eumaeus atala. The sequence continues at coordinate 968,255 of JAFELO010000120.1, forward strand.
ATAAATAGTATGCCCTTTAGAAACCGTTAGTGTAGAAATATTTGTGTATACCCATAGTACCAGATTAGATATACCAGTTTGAATAACGACATTTCACATTGCGCAAAACGGAATAGCTTTTATGAAGCTATTTCATTTGGCGTAATGTGAAAAAAATCTAAATATCGATTTTTTGCTATGAAAGTCGTAACTTAATAACATTTGTACAGTCGGTTCCATTAATGTCGACAGAATCCTGCACAACAGCGAGTACAAATAGCTTATGATAATAACACACGGCTTCCAAATTTATAGAAAAAGTTGGTGTTCTTTGTGATGTGATAATTTTTAGATAACATTTCAAAAAAGACGTTTCGAATTATTTTTTGTATTAACAGATATCTTCGATCTTATAAAAACTGGTTCATTTTAAAGTTATCCTATAATTTACATGTTAAAGTATATCTATCTCTACACGGGTATCTCTACACACGCCTGCAAAACGCATTCAGTAACAAATTGGTATAAATCTATAAGCGCCTCATAATGTAATGAGGCCATTTTGTAATTGAGATATCTATGTCTGAGTTATTGAGGCAAGTGAACTTGACTTACCGACTGGGTAGAGTCCACCGTGGCCCGTATAGACTCTCGTTGGTCCTAAAACACTCGAGTAGCGACGGTAGCGGGACGTGCCTATAAGGTTCACACTATCAAGCAAACTTAAAAAATAAAAGTAACAATGAATCAACTTTGAAAAACAAAGTAAACAATAAAATATAGTTATCAAACTAAAAGTAAATCAAGATTCGATTTTAATTCTGATCTTTGTAGATCATAATTAAAATCGAACTCGTCCAGAATCATCGAGTAAAATAACAATTTTTAAATTATAATGTACCATCAACATTAATCAAAATTATCAAAATCAAAAGTTACGATGCATCACTTGACATTATTACAACTAAAACAATAAATACGTACTATATCTTTTCTTGAAGACAAAACGCTATCAACGTACTGGTCGATCAAGCCAACAAGAGAAATATCAAGCGTGACGAAATTCGTATGCTCAGCGAGTACCAAAGGTATTGCGAATAATAGTATAATGAAAAAGCCTGGGCGTCGGACAGGATGACTTAAGAAGCAAAAATATCTTGGAAGTGATGAAATTTTATTGGCAAAAAGATTTTTTAAAGGCGCCATATCATACAGGGCCTAGAATAGCATCCACGTTTAAACCGCCATTAAACTAAATCCTCCACTGAGTTTGACGCGGGGATGATGTATTCGATCTATTCGTCTAGTTGTCTTGGTCAACTTTCGTTATGATTGACGCTTTTCATATCATCTCATTTTCTTGAAACGGTGAAAGTTGTCTATTTCCTCGGTCTGTACTCGCACTCATGTTTGACGTGTTTTCAGATGTGCCTACGATCGAACGAGGTAAGATGGCATTTCATTCATCGACCAGGAAATGTGTTCAATTTTCACCCGAAGCTAATTTGGTCTTGTAAAGTACTTTTCTTTATGTAATTAAATAAATTATTTAATTTTCTATAATTTACCCTTCGCCTGTTTCATTGTCATTCTCCATTTATCCTTCTAATTTCCAAAGCAAGACTTATCTACAAGTTTTACGTATAATACGTAATAACGTATATAAGTAAAAGTCCCATTTATGATTTATTAAAAGTTCTTTTAGAAGGAAATCTTTGATATATTCCTTCAGTGGTTCCAGTATATTGTGATATTTGGCCCTGGTAATTTTATTATTTATTTATTTATTTGATTAATAGTTATATCTGTTTTGTATGAATCTATTTGGTGTTGTCAGTCGTATCTGCATCTGAATGTTGTATATGTAAGTGTTCCAATCTAACAAAGTATTATTTCAATATTTTGGATTGTACTCTTTTTAATTTGCTTCTAAATATTGTAATCCCTATTGCAATGTAAAAGCATGACATAGGCTGTTCAGTTCAAAATTGTTGATAAAGTTCTCTAATGTTTAAATTTTAGATAAAAGGTATTGAATCATCTTTCTCTGTCTTCTATCCCGGTTATTGACGAAGAATATGCTTAATATATACAAGCGTATAATATATTACTCTGAGACTTTTTTAGTCAATAAATTTCAAAAGTTTACTCTGTTCGTGGATTTAATAAATTAGTAAATTCTTCAAAGCTTTTGCAGTGATTTTAAAAAAGGAAAGCAGCTGAGTTCGTTTCAATGCTTCTGTGTCTGGGTTATGTGGTTGTAATTGCCTCATTAAAGTTTAAAAAGCGTTTCAAGAATTCTCTTCTGGGATAAATTATTTGTCAATTTGAGATTGGAAAAAATGAAAATTAGCAAGCATGCAATAAAAAAACAACTCTTTAAAAATTTATATGGATATCTTATGTTCCTTACAGGCGAAGACGAGGCGCGAGGGGGTGCGGCACTAGCAGCAAACAAGGAAAAGAGAAAATTCTTTAAAAAGAATGAGCCTTGTACGCCCTATGACGTGGTGCCTTCTATGCGACCAGTTGTCTTGGTCGGTCCCTCTCTTAAGGGCTACGAGGTAACAGATATGATGCAAAAAGCCCTCTTTGATTTCCTCAAAAGGCGGTTTGAGGGCAGGTAAGTTAAAATTCTAGTAGGTACATAGCAATATTATTTGAAACTTGTTCATTATAAGAACTTCATTCACACCTTTTGCATTGGGCCTGAGCAGTAACGCTGTCTAATGTGAACTCTCATAGATTATTTTAGGATGGCTATTAAAAACTGTTAATTTTTTTGCTCAATTCTGAAAACTTTTGTCTTTATTGATACTATAAAGCTTAAGAATTTGTTTGTTTCGTTGAACATATATTTTAGGAATTATTTGTCAGATTTGTATTATTCTTTCGGTGTTAGGTTAGACTATCTATTTATTTGCCGACAAAGGCCATAAACCATCACGCTACGACAAATAGGAGCGGTGTTACGCAAAAGGAAACTGCGGGGCGTTTCTAGTTATTTGTCTAGTTTCTAGTAGTCTATATAGGTTACCAGATCTTTGTAGAAGATAAATTACTTTTGTAAGATATAGGCTCTAGTGTGAATGACATTTCAGGATAATAATAACGCGTGTGATGGCCGATATATCGCTCGCGAAGCGCTCTCTGTTCAACAACGCATCGAAACGTGCTATCGTGGAGCGTTCCAACGCTCGCACTTGCATCGTTGAAGTTCAGGTACTAAACACGTCGCTCCACTGTTTGCAGGATCATCATCACGAGGGTGATGGCCGATATATCCCTGGCGAAGCGCTCCTTGCTCAATAATCCATCTAAGAAACCCATAATGGACAGAGCGAATTCGAGAACAAATGACTTGGCTGTAGTGCAGGTTCGGTGCTTGGGTGTACAGACTAGGCCATTATTTTCTATGTTCATTAACCGCATGCGATACCAAAGCACCTTGACGCTTATGCATTGGGCCTTTATCGAATCGGCTAATTGTTTTGAGTGTACAAGTTTTACCATGTGACGCCTTACGCGACTTCTTGTCCCATACATATTTCGTACGGTGACGGTGAATTTGTTTGTTGGAAACTCAAATAACTAATATTTCCTAAAAACTCCGTAACTTCCGTTCCATACATACACTATTCCAGCTTAATTACAGCACAATCCATCCCTCCAGATTGCATACAATACAACATACTCATGACTACTGACAGTAGAATGCATGACATTTTAGTTAACTGTTTGAACACACACATACAGCCAGAGTGTGTTTTACTGCTAACTTGACCATTAATAAATCCTGCTTTTGTGTAATTATTGAAAATTTCTCATTATCTTCATTTTATTTTTTGTTTTCCGAAAATCAAAATGACACATATCAATTAAGACAAATAAAAACTATACACCAAACATACACAAAGTTTTCATATATTATGTATTAACTAGCTCGTCATAATTGACTCCCATAAAAGATAAATTAAAATTGATGAACAGAATTACTATTGGTTATTGATGTCCTAAGTTTACTACTGGTTATGTTAAAAAGAGCAAATATATGAGCTTGAAGCTATATTAGAATTTATTTGAGAGCCGACAAACCACGAGTTGCGGAGGTCGGTCTTGTAGAGGGAGATAAGTCGAAATGCCAAGAGACAACTACATTATTGAAGCTTTTGTGAGCATGAATAAGATTTTTTTTTCTGTGGTTAGTTAAAGTTTATGTAATATCTTAACATATTGACCGCCTAATAGTTATACCCAGGCACATCATCTGTCTCTGCCTGTGTGTTATGTGATGTGCTTGACTATCTCGAATACCAATAACTTGGTTTCATAGCTATTTCAATGGCTGCCAGCAACGCATAAAAGTAAATGATACTGTTTCAGACTGGTGTGATAATTACCACTGTCGTGCCACAAGGTGGTATCTTGTCGCCCTTAATTTTTGTTGTGTTTATTAATTCTATTACTAATAGCCTACCTTCTCTCTATCATGTTTAGGAATAATAAATACCCGGTCTCGTATAGATGAATTAAGCTCAGCAATTTGTCAAATTATCAAAACTCTTATAGCCATTTCAAATTGGTGTCGCAACCGTGGCATCACCCTAAATCATACTAAAACGTAGACTATATTTATTCGTAGTCAAGGTATATTGCAAAGAAAATTATATTTCTGACATCATTTTGGATGAAGTACACATGAAATATAGTACCAAAGTAAAAATCGAGGTGTAACATTTCCAAGACTCTTCCATAATACAATAAGCACATCAAATTGACATGGTATGTAGAAGAGTCCATATCACTTCTGCATTATTAAGGCGTTTAAGAAACTTTTTGCATAGGCCTACCTATCTACTTACACTAGGACTACACTTACACAGGCAATAGACACTTCTGTTTTAGGTTTATGTCGAGCCTTCGTAGGTTTGATCAAGTCTTTGAATACCGAGAATTTTTCAAATTTCTTTAATCTACATGGCAGGAAGACACATAGACTAAATTTACTGTACAGCGTCCTTTCTGATCCCAGAACTTAACTTACCGTAGAGAGAGGTTATTATCCTATAACGGAGCTAGTGACTAGCCATCTTGATAAGAAGTTAAGCGTATACACTCAAATTACCAAATTTACAAACTATGAACAAAGACAGTAAAACTATGGAATTATTTGCCAAGCGAGATAAAGCAAGCTAGAAGTCTTAAGGTATACACAGCACTAACTATAATGCTAACAAGCATTATTTGCTACCATAATATTTCACTTTTTATCCAATTCATAATATACTATACCTTTAGATAAATTTAACAGCTATTATCATCTTGTAAGAAATTGTTGATTCGTTAAGATCAAAATTTATTTGTTCCTTTATTTTTATATCTTTGACTTTTTATTATATATACATACATACATACCTATATTCACAAATATCACCGTTAGGCATGGGGTGCTCCATACTAGGTTATGTATCACAAAAGTGTAATTTTAAAAGAATATAGATCCTAAAGTCGTCACATATGTTTGAGGGCGATCTAACATTTCATTATAATATTATGTAGATAGCAGTACTGACGTCATATTTCAAATAACATGCTGTGTCTGGTAACAAGTGCTTTCAAAGTACTGCTAGTAGTACAGACCAAATGGTCTGTAATATGTATTACAAGGCTCTAAGAACATTTTCAGACTGAGATCGAGAGGATTTTCGACCTGGCAAGAACTCTACAGCTGGTAGTTCTCGACTGCGACACTATCAACCATCCTTCACAACTTGCGAAGACATCTTTAGCCCCTACCATTGTTTATTTGAAGATTTCTAGTCCTAAGGTTTGTTAAGTTTGGATACTTTTGTATAAATAATAATTACAGTGAAACTATTTTTTATGTGCGATCTACTATATTCAATGTTGCGGTGCATGAAATAAAATATCTATGGGAAGAGATTGTACCGGCATTAATTAATATGAAATTGAAAACAGAAGATATCTATTATATTCCTATATCTTATTTAGAGAGGTGAAAATGTGAAATCGGAAATTTCGATTTCATTTCCTTTTCAAAGGTTTCGATAGTGTAAATCAATCGAATCAATTTCCTTAAGATACATCACTATAATTGTCGGTTAAGAAGCACTTAATCACTACGTACAACTAATAGAATATAATAAAAAATGCCTCGTATTTTAGTATAACTCTGAAAATATGTCGATAACTAATAAAGTTTACGTAGGGGACGTGTGCGATATCTAAATAGGAAATAGTCTCTCATCCAAGTCCGTGCAGGCAAGGTGACGCAAAGCCCGACAAAGTCCCTTCCAGGACCTATCTTTAATTGGCGAAAAAGGAGCCTCGTTAATGTGACACACCTCATATGATGCTTAGACCGTACTATGCCTCACTGACAAGTAATTACAATTTGCAGGTTTTGCAAAGGCTAATCAAGTCTCGTGGCAAGGGACAAAGTAAAAACCTGTCAGTACAGATGGTAGCAGCTGAGAAACTGGCGCAGTGCCCCACCGAGATGTTTGACCTGATCCTCGACGAAAATCAGCTGGAGGACGCGTGTGATAGCATAGCAACTTACTTAGAGGTAGAAAAACTGACCGCTAATTTGATTTAACGTCATTCGCTTATCACATTGTACCACCAACCCTAGGATTAGATGGAGGTTGGGCCCGGTACTAGAATGGAACTTTCACCCAATAAAATGTTATTGTCCTTTTAATGAAGGTTTTACTTTTAACACGCTTTTATTAGCATAACTTGTATGTTTGTTTGCAATTAAAACTTTAAGTTAACGCAAATTTAAAAAACAATTAAAAAAGAAGTCAATTAAGCCAATTTTCGAAAAACGAGCTTTTAGCATATTATATATTCATATTCCACATATTAATAGAATGTCCCGTAATAAATTTCATCTATTCTATTTTAGAAATATTGGACGGCCACTCACCCGCCCGTGGTGGCGCCTGAGCGCGCGCCGGCCGCGACGCTGCCGCATACGCACGCGCACCCGCACGCCAAGCCTGGTGAGTACCAAACGGTATCAATGCCCATGACACTGACCTACTGTACGGTACTAAAAGACTTTACTACACAGCAAAGTGTTTTAGTATGCATATAACAGAGACTGATGATAGTAGCATGTAACTGATACTGTTGCAAATTTCGATAACAACTCGTCGAATAGCTACGAGAGCACTGCACGCCCGCGCGAGCTTCACGCAACAGGCACGCGCCTTTGTACTCCCTTGATACAGTATCAGTTGTGTTCCATGTTCTCTCTCTCTCTCTCTAAGTCAGTACCCTGTATTCGTATATGTAGAACTAAGCTTAATACTATGTGAATTTTACTCCATAAGGAGGATGCTTAGGAAAATTAACAACAGTCACGGAGGGCCTTTAAAAAAGAGAAACCCAAATTTATACATCAAGTTCTCTCCCTTAAGAGTGATCTTGAAGTCGTTTTCGCAGCGTGTTGCTAGCAAACGAATTGGCTGTGCCTTAGACAAATAAACAAATTATATTTTGTTTAGATTCTTTTATTTCAAATCCCGAATTAATAACGATAAAAACATTGGTTTATAATTGAGTAATAACGGTGAAACAGTTTTCCTGTACATAGTACATCTGTAAATGTTCGATCATATTATCTATACGAAACATTTCTTATCAAGGTTGTAAATCAGAAATATGTGTGAGATATAAACTACACAAATCTAAATTTAATGTGTTCACAAAAAGAAATTAGTGTAGGATACATTAACTAGCCTTTCTAATTAGCACATATTAAGAGCCGATTTCACAGGTAACTATTACAATTACTTACTAATGTACATAAAGTATTTATTTGTGTGATAATTGGGAGACGAGTATCAAATAGCTAGTTGTCACTTTAATAGTAACCCGTGAAAATGGCACTTACACTATTAAATTATTGTTTATTATCGGTACCTATATACTTGACACTATATCGGACGCTTTCTATATTCTATCTATGATACATTTAGATAAAACAAAAATGAGCTAAAACTCTAAGACATTAGCGCCGCCGCAAATTCCCTAAGAACTTAGAACGTTATCATGGATACTTCAAACTTCCGAACATTGGCATTACATTTGAAAACTTTGAATTTTCTTGGAAATATTGGTAGCATTGATGTCTGTCCAAAAAAAAAGAAAATTGTGTTGTGACAAACAATTATAGTTAAATAAACATGTGATGCTTCTGAACTATTTAAATACACAACAAGCTTATAAAGGAATAGCCCTTGCATGACTCATGTGCATACACTAACACAAGTATGAGTATTCCACCGATTCCCTGGTCCATCACTATGTGTAACCGTGTTTGTTTTCCTCTTTTGAACCCCCTACACATTCCGGAGGACACCGAGAGAGGTCTGATTCATACTATGAAAGGGAAAGAGGTAAATAGAGGATTAACTGCAAATTATGGAAATATATCATCAAGATATTTTGTGTCTTTTGCAAAGAAGCTTATAAAGTATTTTGGTAGTATTGTGGTTTAAGACTTTGTTTAATCTTGATATATAATAGCTGTTGACTTCAACAAACTCCTTTGCAAGTTGTACCAGTAAGCTGTAGAGCATTTAGTTGATTGTGTATTTAGTCATTAGTGCATCCTAATTAATACAGTACAGTTTAAGACAATATATATCTATGTATACCTACTTATTATTAACGTGACAGGTTTAATGTTTTTTTAAATATCACATGTTATGAAGTAAAACTTCTTTATACTTGCTTGACTTGGGCAGTAAGCTACTGAAGACGTGACGAGAGCTTTATGAAAACGAGGCCAACGGTTGTCGAAAGGAAGAAAGTTGAGAGAAAGATATTAATTAATTAATGAAGATAGAAAAAGAAAGAGATACGTTTCATATATCCTGTAGGTGCAACTCATAACATAATCTCATCAACCCATAGCCATCGTTCGTATAACTAAAGAAGTTTTACTTCAGTCGTGTGGTCTGAAGCGCATTTTTTTAGTTACTCATTTATATAGAACTTTGTTTATGATAAGATATCATAATTTGTATTATAATAATAAAGATTGTAAATTAAAATTAATGTGAAACTTTCGTAAATACGCAATAAACATATATATATAGATATATATATAGCTACTTATACATAGCCATGTACACCGTAACATTTTGTTTATTACATATATACATGTCAACTGCACCGCATGCGTTAATAAAGCGCTACTCAAGACAAGCCGCTCTCTATCTTGCATATTTTCATTGCCATATGCGATAGAATTGCCAACTGTTAGATGACACACTGGTCCCCTCTCGCAAGCATTTCATCAGCGCTGATAATCATCGTGTTCATTTTCAGTACAAGCGTCGGGACAAGCACATTAGCGCTGAAGACCATAAACCAGATCCATTAATTAGCGGTCATGGGTGAAGCTCTCCTTCAAGGTTGCATTTTTTAGGTTCCCGCCTTACGTACGCTTAACCTCTAATCAAGGGTTGTGCTTTTACTAAACGTTTGGTTATTGTATTTTATTAATAACCACAATTGTATCCACGGTATTAAATCGCATCTCGTTGTTATAATGTCTTGGCTTTAATAACGAACCAATGGTCTATTTATTTATTTCTACATTATGTTATGTATTTGATATATTGAAGATTTAAGCTTATTATTTATCGTATCGTGTTAACAGCATCGTTGTCTAGCTTAAGGGCGGCTTCAATAGCTATGTGATTCTTCACAGCAACTCCGTCACCCACCCCCGCGGCCGAAGTTGTTCCGTGTCCTGGTAAAGTGCGCAATGCCGGGGAGGTCATGCAGATGTCCCTCAGTCTAGTCGCGTAGCCTGCGCACAGTAAGTGCACGCGTGTGAGTGCCGAACGGTCTTTGAAGCCTGTCCCGCCCCGTGTGTCGTGTGAACCAATATATTAATCATTCCTGAATGTTGTTAGTACTAATAAGTAGACGGAGGAATAATGTTGATTGAGCGATTTTTTGAATGTCATTGTTTTTATAATAAAACTGTGAACTTTTCAGGCGTAAGTAGGTCACGAGCACCGCGGCCAGAGAGGCTTGATGAAGAGGAGTACTACCCGCGCGAGCAGTACCAGCGCTACCCCAGGGACTACCCGCGGGACTACCACGAGGGTTACTCCCACGACTACCAGCACGGGGACCTGTACGAGCGGGAGGCGTACGGACACGACTACACGCGCGACTACGGACGGGAGTACTCCCGGGAAGCATATCCTCCCAGGGAGGAGAGGGCCCCCCGAGGGAGGGATCGCGACAGCTCCGAGGAGTACGGGACATCACGCCGCGCCCTCAACGCTGTATAAAGTGCCCTTTCGTCTGCTCCGCTCTATATTCCAATTCGATAGCCTAAAGCTTTATTCTACACGATTTTGCCATATTTTCACTGTCTTTTTAATCTTATTTAGATTTTAACGATGCCAGTGAAACTAGTGAGAGGCCGCGGCTACTTTTGGGAGCGTCTATTTTTGGAGGCACCGGCCACATTAGTTATTTAAATGAGTAACTGGCCTTCTTGAGAGCTCTTGCTTGACTCCTTTCTGTAGGAATGTTTTGCTCCGAACTGAAGTAGAATTTGTGTGAAAGATTTTGAGATAGATTCTTCTGAGCAACACCGAACAATCTAGCGTGGAGCAAGGATATAGCGTGGAGCAGTAGCACGTGGACCGTTGTCGGCGGTTCAAGTTTACGGATTACATATTCATTGTCGCGCACTCCCGTGGGCCAGCCCGGCAGAGGACGCTATTTCGAATTGCTGAGCTTTAGTGACACGCTTTTGCGATTGTGTGTGAAAGTCCTGCTCCGGTGAACTTGTTACCATGTACTATATGTTATTAATGGGTACGATACGCCGTCGGACACGTGGAAATTAAATTTATTATAAGCACCATAGTTAAGTAACTAAATGACACTTTTTCATCTTTGCCTTCGTCAATACAAGACACACACAGTCCGATGAAGGATGTTACTAGACTATATATTTCAAAATATGGCGTTACACGTATCCTATGCCACACAGTCTATCTATGATTGTATTCATTCAAAAACCTTCACCGACTTTCTGAGATAGAACATCTATACACTGTTCATTTTCAAAAATACAATTAAATGACTATTTTTGTCGTAATTTCGATTTTGCTACACAATGTAAAAGACACTTCGGAGTGACATATACACAAATTATATTTGTAAGAAGAAAATTATCTCAGTAGCTAAACAGATCACTTTGAATTGTCCTTTACAACTCGAAGCTTAAGAATTAAAGAGAAATAATTGAATGTAAAATAAGTAAAGTTTAGGACTTTCATTTGTGTGTGTATGTGTACGTATAGAGTAATGGTTCATTGTGGACGTGTAAGTGTTGGGCACAATTTGCGCTGGAATGGTCGAATGTATATTTGGATAAAATGATAATTCTAGTGCCGTTAGATATTATCCGTTTCCCGTTTTTGGAATATACATACTCTTGTAATTGTAATGCATCGTCTGTACTTCATTGTTGCAATCATTTGTAAATAAATACTTTATATCGAGCTCTGTTTTGTTTTCTTTAACACCTTCGGCCCGTTGCATGGATTGGAGGTGATGATGAAAGGAGAGCAGAGCGACAAGAATAATGCGGATGTCTATGGCTGTCAGTAGTTGTCTAAATGCTCCCTCGTTTGCCACCAATATACCTATTAAAAATGAGTTCACTAGGTGCATTTGTATGCTAGCATATGGATGGTTATCGAAGAAATTTGATATTTTATTCATTTTTTTATGTACATACAATTTATTACACCTAATTTATAACCTAAGACAGTACATTAGTGTGCTTATCTCGTAAAGACATTTCTGCCAGCAATCTGAAATAAGGTTCATTGATAAAACTTATAGCGGACATAGCGGATGTACTGAATGTTAAAGGACGTTATTTTTTAGGTCACTTCTGATGGATATTATCTTATCATATGGTGTCCGAAGCTCAACCCTTGTGGAGATATTTAACCATTAAATTTCAAAAATCACCTCATTTTTAAATATTGTAACTTTTTTTTATGTTTGGAGCATCCAGAGCGTGTTTTCTCAATGTAACTATTTAGAAGACATGCCAGTCCATAAAATGATCTCTAAAAGCTTAACCTAACCTTAACAGTTTTAAAAAGATAGCTCGACAAAGTTCAGAGTTGAAGAACTTTCACTAAGCGTTCTTAATTTTAAAGGGCTTTTATTTGAAAAAAATGTATGGTGCTCACTTTTCACGTTATTTTGAAAACATCTGCATTTCCTCAGCTATGCAGAAAGGATTAATACATGCTATTAAGTACACGGAACATTGACCAAAATAACAATTAAAATAAGAAAAGTAGGTTTTGGGTTTAGGTTAAAATTGCTCGAAAGCCTAAATGAATGAAATAATTAAAAATATATATAATTTGTGTTCCACAAGTCCCCCAACACTTCGTATGCAAATTCTCATTATTTTTGAATGAATCCTCACGATAAATTAGCCTTGGGATGAACTTGGACAAGACAAAGGTCATGTTCAACGAACACGTTCTCCCCAGGCCGGTCGACGTCGATGGTGCTATTCTCGAAGTCGTAGATGAATCCGTCTACCTCGGGCAACTATTGCAATTAGGTAGACATAACTTCCAGAAGGAACCCGATAGAAGGATTCGTTGGGTTGGGCTGCACTCCGGAAGCGCATTCTCACGCCGCCTCTACCGCAAAGCTTGAAAACAAAAGTATTCAACCTTTCCGTTTTCCCCCTGATGACCTACGGGGCCGAAGCATGGCCTTTTAATTGAGGACTGGTCTGTAAGTTTGCGGTAGCTCAATGGGATATATGATAGATTTGTGTTCCTTTGTCCGACAGAATTCGTAGCGGAGTCATAAGGCAGAGAACTAAGGTATCCGATATCAGACGAATAATATGCTCGCTGAAGTGACAATGGGCTGGTCACACACTCAGAAGAATAGATGGCAGATGGGCCCGTAAGTTTCTTGAGCGCGTTTAGAAAAACGAAATGTTGGTCGATCGTTCACCAGATGGGAGCGAAGTAGCAGGAGATCGTTCGTCTTGGCGTGGATTGAAAGAGGTCTATGTCCGGCCGTGGACCAATAAGGGCTGATAATGATGATATGGTAAAGAAATATGCCGTATTCCGGTCAACGACTATATAGATTAAGAATGGGTTAAAGTGTTGTGACACAAAAAGCTACTAGCCAATTGCATCAAGAGTCGTCTTAAATAAAATGAAAGATTATTAAAACAGTTAAAATTTTGTAAAAAGTCAGCCTAATGTTAATTATTGTCAACGTACATTTTGAGTATATCACCTTCTTGTAACACTTTAAGTAAAAAGATAGCCTCCCCCGTTTCAGTCGCATCATAACGTATTTTTATTTTATATTGAAATGTTTTAGAAGAGTATTTCTATTTGTTTCATAAAGGCACATCTTAAATCATTATTATATGTCTCTTCTTAATCAACTTCACAACGTTTGCTATTCCTTGTAATTATCAATGTGTTTGTATAACTTCTACATTAATACATCGAGCGTTAGGATAAAAAGTTTTCTCTAGAAGTAGGCGATGTTACGAATAAAATAATAGCCTGTAAAAATGTATCATATTTATTACATAAAATGACAATTAAACTTTTAGTAGAACAGCGTGACCGTTGCTTGCAGTTCATAAATAAATTAAACATCACAATACATAACAGATAAATATCTAATTTCATATACTTCTTTACCTCTTTGGCGTCTACTAGCTAAGTTACATGTGCTATATACAATATGGGCAAAGACAAGGTTCGCTTTGAAAGTACACAAGAATCGTCTCTAACACATTACAATACTGTTTAATATATCGTGCACATTACAATTTACCACGTTCCGTATAACTTTTGCTGACGACCATCAAACTCAACGATATGACAATTTGCATTCCAAAACCGCTCACACGGAGAGATTTATGATTCACTGAGGATAGCTGTTTATTTTGAATTATAGATTTATATCATTTTATGACAAAGCACTATTTAAGGACTAGACTGTACTAGGTTGAAATACAAAAAACTGTATGAAATAGCCGTTCCTAAATGAAGTCCAACGTGAAACGTTTTACCGAAACTAGGTCCTTTATTTTTACATACATTCGATCGCAATCAAAATTAACATTCCAAGACCTGACACATTTAATATCTTTGGTTTCGCACATTCCATATTTACACTTTAAACCGTATTTACAAACACTATAGTCACACAACCGTCCATAACGCGATCAGATGTAAAGGTAGTCGTTTTTCGTTTCTTTACAATAACTTATACTTGGAAACTTATACACTGGGCTGTATCTCTTCTCTCCGTCGGATTCTAGGGACAGGGCTGACAATGACTTGGAAGGTTCGTCGTCGTCTGCGGCTTCGACGGGTGGCAGGGCGGGGAGGGTGCGCGGCGGGAGTGGAGGGGCGCGCGGGTTCCTCCGCACACGGAAGTGCGAGTCGCTGTCTCGGGGCCATGAGCGCTGCACCAGGAGCGGCAGATCGTCCGGGTGGAGTTTCCTCTCGTACTCTTGAGATGGACAGACCTGTAACGTCAATATAACTTATAAAAAAGTGGAAATGGGAGGCTTCCCTCATAACATAAGTAAGACTGGGAATAGTGGAATTCATAGTATAAGGTGGCAAATGATCACCTGGAGTCTTTAGATGGCTACCGAACCCCATAAACATCATGTTACTCGTCATACAACCGTTTGGCCTTCCTTCTCTCTTAATTCACAAACTGCACGAAACGCGACAGTATTTCTGTCTTTTTGTGTCGGTATACTAAGTATCTTCTCTAGGGTGGGGGTATATGACTAGCCATATGCATGTGCAGACACAAGTGCACTCACTATACCCTCATTCTCTATTCCGATCAGACGAAAATCCGACACGATCGTAGAGAAATCAGACCAACCATCTTAACGTGATCTCCATGGCACAGTGAAATTCTCAACTTCGGACCTTTATTAGATATTGAAAAATCCGATCAGGGACTCGAACCCAGGATCTCACGTCTATGGTTGAACGTGCTTGAGTACCGCAGGACCACAAAGTGGGTTACCAAGTTAGCATACGTGTAAGCACGTACCTCATATAGCGAGAACCTCTCGACGCCCTCGGTGGAGTCGTAGCAGAGCAGCAGTATGGCGAGCAGCTCGTCCGCCGTGGTGCGCTCGCTGGTCAGCAGGCACTTGTACTGCGAGGACGACATCAGCGCGGAGTCGTAGATCTTCACCAGGCCGCCGGGGCGCATTTGCAGAGAAAACCTGAAAGGACAACTCATTTTGGTTAAAAAAATACATCAAAACCAAAAATGTTCAAAATTCAAAGTAACGTAAAATAATTTAATTTTCAGACAAGTCTTGTTCCCGTAATCATCGTTGATTGTTCACTGATAAAATATTACGTTTTTTTTTTTTTTTTGAGTTTAATTAAAGGAAACTTAAGAATCTTTTTAATTTCAATACAGGTGTCTTATTATACTAATTTAATTAAGTACTTTTTGCTGCACAGACATTTATAGGAACGTCAAAATGAATCGCGGGGATGAGCATTATCAGTATGTTTTATAATCCACCGGTGTCCCGCAGGTGCATTTGCATAAAATCAGTCCCAAGTGAAGCATTAATAGCATTAGGGATACAAATCTGCGAAAATTTCAGCCGAACCCGGTAAATAGCTTTTGCGTGAGAGAATAACAAACAGACATATTACATTGCGCATTTGTGATGTTAGTAAAGTCTAAAGACACCAACACCTGATCAGCTTCCAGGCATTACGCACTGAATCATATTATTGATATAAAAATTAACTAAAACAGTACTTCTTTTCGCGTTTTCAGTAATAAATAATTAACTAGTGACTCATTATATAATACAACACAATCCATCTGGTCAGTAATAGACCTTCGGTTCTCTTTAAAGTTTTTATTACTTCAGACTGCTAGTGTGTTTGTGTGCCAGGAATAGACCGGCCGGAAAGGGGACGAAAAAAGGGACAAAAGTGGTTCTTTTTTCAGAGCGACCGACGGTGGTCCGGCGGCCGGCTGGAACTCGAAGATACGATTTATTGTTCCCGTTAGTAAATATTTACGTAATGCACGAGAGCTGTTGTATTGTGAATAAGTTCGCTTGCGTTCGGGATACATTATTAGGTATTGCACTTCAACGTTATCAGCTATTAATAGTAACTAAAAGCTTTTAAGTTTTATTTTTTGGGAGATTACTTTAGAGCGCGCTTAGCTCCAAAATTATACCTAAAGATTTATCAGAGTAAAAATTGTAAATAGCAGCTTTTGATAATCTTTATCAATTCCTTAAATTGAACCTACATGACATAGTGCCACGATTTGTAAAAATCTAAAACGAATGATAAAAAAATGAAATAAATTCTGATAAATTACTAAAAATATTGTCTATGACTATATTAACAATCATAATCTGAATATAAATCCGCCTAAAATATAATTAATAAAGCAAACAAAAACAGAAAGTGTAATTAATAACAATCGTAGAGTGATATTTGTTCACGTTTTAAACGAGTTACAACCTGACCGTACTTCAACTACTATCTAAATGATAACGACTGGTTTCATCAAACTAACATTACAAATTACTAAGTTCGTATGCTTGTAAGTTTTTATTGTATGAAAGAATACAAATATGAATGACCATCACCCCTTCCGCATCCCTTAGTAAATCAGCTGTAATCGATAGGATTGTAACTCGTAACACCTAGTAGCCTAGTTCGTATTACGCTGTACATGCAACGATAATTAATTTACAAGGCGATCGTAGAATAAGTTGTTTTCAAATAAGACAATGTTGTATAATTATGAGAATTTTCTTAATCAAACATAGCGTGTTCTTCATGCCCATGACATTGTAACCATTAAATTAGGTAAACGCATGTCTATACAGGTTAATAGTAAGCCATCCAGCAGAGCCCGTCTAATCCGGTCCTATTAATAGTAGCGTCATATTAGTTTCAATTCAGGCCAGTAGTTCCTGAGATTAGCGCCTTAAACCAACAAGCTAACTTTTCAGCGTTATATTATTAATACTAGTAGTAGGTGTAGTCTATATATAATATAACGCGAAGCTTTAGAAATTCTGTATCTCGCGGAAATGGCCTTATTTGTAGTGGTACCACCGAAGAATTATATCTATATCTGTTACTTCTTGAGTAGTATTGAAAATAAGTGTATTACTTACTTTGAATATCCTTTCGGATGGCAGGCTTGTAGGGCCGCGGGACGGGCGTCGTCGTCGAGCACCAGAGTGGTCCTGAGCCCGGCGGCGCGGACGCGCACTTCCATGCTCAGGTAGAAGAGGCGAGGGTCACGATGCCGCATCCGGAATTTGCTCAGCAGCGTCGCTACCACCTCCTTGGCGCGTGTCCCCCAAGTCACCGACAGCGTCTTGTATTCAATTTCCGTACGCAGGCAGCGCGCGTACACCTTTATCGTTGTCTGGAAATAAAAGAGATAACTCATTCAGTAATAATACGAGTATGAAAAATACCTACAATTTTGAACTTTTGTCAATCTATTTTAAAAGATAACCAAAATATTTTATTTCAACAATGACAAATCAGAAAACCATAATAAATGGTACAATACATTCACTTCTTTGTTATAGTTGTCCTTGTAAGTTGTGGTAGCTTTCTTGTAAGCTTGGTGCGGATCTCCTGAAGCCCTATAAGAAATAAGGATGTTCCTATAACAAACCTACACGATCATGGGTAGAGAAAACCTTCCATAATTACGAGATTATACCTAAGTAAGTAAGGTATATGTTATTAGGTACCTAATACCTAGGAATAATTGGTGAACACCGTTAAAAAGGTCTTGATCGAAAGATAACCTTTTGGTAATTTGGTAAACACTAAATCTACACGCATAGATATTTTGAACCCTTTTCAAATATGTTTTAGTTTCAGAAATGGTACCGTGTGAAAAAACAAAGTTGTATATATGACTATTATGCTCAGTACTTGACTTATTCGAAAGAACACAGGCTACTTCATATTACCATCGCACTCTCCACCAACACGTCACAATTGCACCACACCCCACAACCACAACCCTAAAACTACCAATGACCTCATATATATGGAAAAATTAATAATATAATTACACCTTTTTTACATTATAATGGGACAACTGATTTTTTTTATATCAAAAGGGGTCAACCGAGAAATTGGAGCCTTATGATGACTACCAACGCCCATGGACATTCGCATGATTGTTACGCAGCTGCGTTGCCCTCCTATCATCGCCCCCCCCCCCCATCCAATAGACCACTGGCTGCTCACAAATCGCACGAAACGTAACCACGACGCTGACACTTTACACCTGTATCAAGTGAGCGAGAGGTACTTCCCCCATCGCGATGACCCAATTCCGTTGCATAGGTGGATGCAGTGTCATGCACCTTGCATAGCACTATATCCTCCCATGGTGTCCATAAACGTCCATAGAAATGTTGTTCGGATGCGTTGTCTCTTTTCCTTCTCCTCTAATGGGCCAACCATCCAAATATTTGGAGAAAATCAAATCAATGCGAGTACCGGTTATACATAATTTTTTACACAGTTCTTTTAGTACGTCCGTTTCGTTTCAAGTTGCTTGCTATCTTTAGTCGTAGGAAAAGTTTATATTTTGTAGTCTAGAATAAACCTCAGTGTAACATTGGCCGCTTGGCATCGAACATTTTAACAAAAACAACAAACCAAAATTTGCATAAAACGAATTCGCTTTTTAACTTGAATGCCAGTTTCCATACTATGCTCGTATATAATATTTAAAATAAAAGGAGGTCAATTAAAAAGACCACATAATAACACTTCATAAATACTTACGCAAAGGTTACATTTAACCTAGAAATTTCATAAATTAATCTGTCACTAGCTGTATGAGTAATGAAATAGCTGGATTAGAATCTCGCTGGTGGCATCGCCGAGTACCGAGTGTATATTTTTTTCAACCATACCACGAGACCTTACACCTTCCTTATTCCTTGACTTAACATTTTATTCACCTTCTATTGAATGGGGTCCTCATTGTCATAAAAGAAGTGAAATCTTGGGAAACAGTGAAGATCGGTAGTATCATCTGCCTATACTTATTATAAAACAATATCACCAAAAACTGTCTGCCTGTTTGTGATCGCTTTGGTCAAAATCTCCAAACCGGTTTTTACCAATGGACAGATCTATTTCAAGGAAGGTTTTAATCTATCATATTTTAAGGTCCAGCCACTATTATTCACAGGCGAAGCCTGGGCAGATCGCTAGTTGGAATGAATATAAATATAAATAAATAAAAATGTGAGGATTACATAATATGGAAATTGGTACATTTTTATGAAGAGGCGTACAAATCAGAGAGAGAGTTGGCAGCACAGGATCACTGAATATGAATCATACAAATAAAAACGGGAAGTTTAAAATGCAATATTGCACATATAGAAATCTTGTACCATAGCGGATATTCCATTAACATTAGAACCTAACGGATACTAAGCAACATTCCTGTATATGGGACATTTAAGGTAAGCTACCATATAAAATTATTACTCAATGTATCTGAATGCAAAGATTGCAGAAAATCAAGTTCCCACGCTTGCAAGCGAACTTGAACAGAGAATGCAGTTGAGAAAAAAAATACAAAAGTACATGAAATAAATTATATATTTTAGTCCCCTGACTGATAAGGAAGACTAGGAAAATGTAAGTTAAAGGTGAAACTTACGTGAATGTTATGAGGATGAAATGCCAAGCGCATGCGCGGAGCGGGCACGGGAGGCGACATAGCACGTGCGTACGAGTGGGCGCGCAAACTGCACTGAGTCAGGGACTGGGGCCAGCGAGGGAACTGCGGTCGCTAAGCACGGAAGTACTCAGCCCCGTACTGGGGTAAGTTGATACAACCACCTGCTGTTTCCCATGACAGTGACAGGAAGCCATACGTGATTATTTACAATCGGACGATCAATTGTGATTGGAAACAATAAATGCAGATTAATGTTTGTAACATCACTGATTGTGTAGTACCTAGAATTAAAATTATTGGTTCTATGAATGTAATGCTATTTTTTGCAGTATAAGGTGTTAACGAGCAGTCGGATTATTACTCACATGTGTGGCGAAGTGTGTAAAGGAAGTAAAAGACTCCTCCCTTCTTCCCCTTCAATGTGCCACCGTAGAATAGTTACAAAGTGTGCGTGTTGCTAAATTATTTTTCGTGCTGACAACGGATCACTAATTCGCGAGTTTTTACGGAATAGAGTATTGTGGTTATATTAGTACAAAAATGGTACAAAAATACTAACAAAACTGTGTTTAAAATTCAAGAAGCCACATATATTATACATACAAAGTAATGTTTGCCTATATTACGAGTCATCCATACCAAATATTATTCTAATTATTTAAAAAATAAAATTTAACATTATCCCTGCCTTTAACTAATTAGTCCGCATTATTTTAATTCTTAAAGATTCCGTTCTCTAGCTGTCCCATATTGGGAGAAATTCGTTAATAAACGCATTCGTTTTTAAATAGAATATACTGGAATTTATATTGCACTGAGCCTGTATTACATTGGAATTAAGACAAAATATGCTACTAGATGGCACCAATTTATATTTATGCCTTGGGCATTGCAGAAAAGAGCACATTTAAAAAAGCAGTTTTAGAAGTTACAATACAAACACACACACACACACACACACACACACACACACACACACACACACACACACACACATACACAAACACATCTTCACGCCAGCTCCCTAATGGGGTAGGCAGAGAGAACGGAATGTCACACATCTCGATCTTTATTTTTTTAAAAGGGGTTTTGACTGAGTATTTCATAGACTTGCTCTGAAATACCCTATCAATCCGATAGTTAAATCGTCGACTTAGCCTCGCTAAACGCGAACCGAATCGATAGAGCCACTTACGATAGGCGCTAACCTAATACGAAAACCCTATTTTCTTATGCTATTGTAACTATGTATTTTATATTGCTATTGCAGCTTAAACATTCATGTTTTTGTAAAAATAGAAAGAATTCATGCGCGGAAAAGAGATAAACATAAGGTAACCTTATCATACACAGGTGAAATTGGAGACAAATAGCAGAAGCTGCCACCAACACGAAAAATCAGACAATCCGTTAGCACGACCACTCCGTCACATATATTACACTGTATATTACAGTTGGGAAAGCTCCTCAGAAGTAGTTAACCTTGTTCAAAAAGGTTCCCACATCGAAAGACTGTCACAATCAATAAGTTACGTTTTCATTTGGGTAAGATTTCTATACGGTGTCCCTGAAAATAAGCTTAACCAAAAAGGGGGTTTGTCCGGTCTCTGGTTTTTAAATTTAGTAAAAGGTAAAGCTATTCTGCAATGCGGCGGAGTTGGGCCTGCACCACCCGATAGGTACCTCCCGCTGTCGTGAAGTGACAGCTATGTTGAGGCATTATGTGCTGTTTATGAGTTTCCGGTGGCCCATTGGAGCATGAAATTAAATTACCGAAGTTGTTACGCATATAGTATAACAATTATGGTCAGGTCTGCAGGCGTCCACACTCATAATATTAAGACCGCTTTTTTGCCTACTTAAAGAATAATGTTACCTATTCGTGATTTGTTAAAATGATTATGAATGGACTCAACGTGGATTCACTGGTCCACCACAATAAAACAGGTATCATTGACAATTTTTAAGTCACCTGTATGTGTGGAGTCAGCAAAGTTGACCAGAAGTCTGACAAAGGCTCTGAAAGTTAATAAATGATAGAAGCCTATAGAGGTTTGTTAGTTGAAAACTAGATCAAACCATCCTACCAGGTTTGATGGTTTAACAACAACAATAATTACTTTTTAAATAGTTTCTATCATCATACATCATCATTATCAACATCTCCTCGTGTATGTACTATTGAACATAAACAAAAATAAAAAATTAGAAAACGTGAATAATTTTAGAAACGTTAGTGTTCAAGTGGTACAAGAACTGCTCATTTGTTGCTAGAATATCACTTTTCGTACAGCTTTTACGAATTTTAGGAAAAAGATCCTGATTTCCACGGTAAAAGAATTCCAGTAGACCAAGGAAACAACACATCAATATGGATGTTCTGGCGATGTACATATGTATAGATTTAAGTGGTTACCAATCAGAACGAAAGGCTCTACATTGGAAAAACGTGACGTATATACTTCTCGAATCCTAAGGTCAATTTTACGGGTCAGATGTTAGAGCATTATAAATTGATTATCATTCGAGTAATGACGGAAGATGCGCTTGCAACAGGCGCCGCGTCGGTCACGCATTTGTGCATTTCAATTTGAGTCGTAACTATATACAATTGTGGTACTATTTACAAGAACTACTATTATTTGATTAGATAAAATTACAATGTTAAATGTCAGTGGATAGACTTACTATCGTGTTATATAATCAACCGTAAATGCAATCGTAGAAAAATCGTAACAATGAACGCACAAAACCTGTAGATAACAGTATCAATTAATAGTGAAGTAGTGTAGTCCATGGATGTGAACGCGGGTAAGGCGCTACGCCCAACTTATGTCGCCTCCCTAGCGTTTAGGGGTCAAGTTGGGAACTTGACCCCATTGAAAAATCTCGACGTCCGAAGGGGTTGATCTAGGTTGTCGTATAACCTCACCATAGTTCAAGCCTTGTCGTGGCTCATTAGTCTGGGTTGTAACCAAACACCCTGGGCGACGCCAATTGGACCGAGGGGCCGCTCTTTGTACCCTCCTATAAGAGGAGGGAAACAAAGAGCAGAAGGAGAAGGCCCTCTTGGTACCCCTTTTATAAGAAGAGGGGACTGTGTGTGGATAGGAATCCACATACAGTCCCCTCTTTCACACAGGTTCCTAACCTCACCCCATTGAAAGGGCTCAAAGGTAGCTCGTCATTTCAATGTGCCGCGCGCCTCACACAACACTGGACCCCACCCAGGGCCGGTGAAGGTGCGCAGGACTTTTCCCGCGACAACAAAAAAAGTTTGTCGTATCAGCCTCCTTTTTTAGGAGCCTGGCCCCTTAAGAGGGACTGTCAAGTGGAAAAAGGGCTCACTGGATTAACTAGACTTACATTTTATAACAAACAAACGGCCTCTTACAAAACGTTGTTTATGTGGACAGATATCGTGACACAAGATTTTTATGTATTACGATTGATGATAATTGTGTAAGATCTGTGGAGAGCATCATTTGGCAGTGAATATGACCTTCAAAAGGTCAAATTAAATAGATTATTAAATGACAAATTAATAAACCAACTCTCGTAGCTGGCAGCTGAATCACTTTCCCCTCCGAACTTCTTGCAAAGCCGAAAAATCTTCGCTGGCTGATGTTTGTTGCACACGCTATGTTAAGTGAGAGAATGTCTCTTTCCCGGACGAGGACAATCCAGTCAACAAACTACTACATATGGAGACGTTCTGGCCACGAAGTACGGTTATAAATAGCTTGGCGACATCAAACGTCCAAGAAGCATGAATCTTCGTGTTGCCTTAATGAAAAAGCACGGTTACGGACGCCGTTGAACATCAACAATATATGTAAAAACAGAGGCTACGCAGGTGAGTGGCCACCATTTATCCCATCTCCGCAAAAACTGCCCGGTTACTTCTACTTACAATTCGATAGAGGTCGCTCTTACTTAATACTGAAGAGTATTATAAGTCAATTAATTGAGTAAATGTGCAATTTCCATTCATGGCGTATTAGCTGGTACACGCACGCTGATGCATTAGCGCTGGTTTATTTATATAGAGTTTGAAACGCGGAGACAGGACGCCCTAAATTGGGTGAATGAGGTGTGACGCGAGCCAGGAAATTAGGAAATGGGAAGTGAGCGTGACGCGTGAAAAAAATTAATTCTCGACCTTACATTGTACACAATAAGGGTGACGTGGATTAGCGCCAGTTTCTAATAGTCCTAAAAGAGTTGGTTTAATTTGTGCATCCGCCAGAATTCCGATCCGCGGCCAATTTTTTTGTGATTAGTTGTTCAAAAGAAACACCATTCGGTTTACATTTCCTATTTAATCCTTTTCATCTAAATCCGAAGATAAATTTATTGGTTCCATACACATTTTCGTACGACCACTTCGCCTATGTTCACAATTTAATTATAAAATTATTATTTAAAATTATTATTTAAAAACCACATAACAATTAGTTCCAGAAGGAGTAGGACTTTTTGTTAATTTCTTTACTTATAGAAACTTTATAGTGGGTTAGAACTACACAAGAGTAATTTTTAAGAGTGGCCTTTACTAAATTTAAGCAAAAGCAGAAGTCAGAAGAGAACTGCCTGGATTTCTTGCGGTCGAATTATCACTTCCAAGTGCATTCATGACACAGATAATACATAGGACCTCATGAGGTGTAAATAGTACACAATATACTCATAAACGACCAAATGAAAATAACAATAAAATTAGAGACAATATTACATTGAGCACTTGAGCAGAAAACGTTAAAGATTCACAAAGTTCTAAAACGTTCATCCATTCGAGTTTGCTTTATGACCGAACTGAAATGGGCCGCAACTGACAAAACAGTGAGGTGCTTGTTGAGCCCGGTGGCCTTTTGTCGAAGACATGTGTTCGACGGTGGTACATCCAAGAAGTTTATCCAGTATCAATTTTTTTATTTTTGCATGTTGGTGTAACATTTTAGCCATGATAAGTAATTTTGGAATGGTTGTTAACTGTTTTAGAAGACAAAATTAAAAAGTCCATAATAATTGAAAGCCCAAGACTTATGAATGAGGATGATGCGATTTATGAAACTGTTGGATTATGGACTAAGCGATTCCTACCGAATTGACATTGGTTAGAATAGTCTTGGGGCCATTCATATCACACTGCAAGCGCTTAATTCGAATAACACGTAATGTACGACAATGTAAAATGAGATGTAAAGAGATAAGTCATGAATTGTTGGTATAAAAATCAGTTATTCTTCATCCTTTTTTATATTACCGATCCCTGCCCTATCCACAGACCACGGCATTCCAGTTTTATAACTGTAGCAACTGATAGGTTTTATTAATTTACCTACAAAAGTAGTTAAATCGATGAAATGTTTGCTTATCATATAGCTAAAACTAATATTTAATAATATATAAATGAAGTCTTTATTTCAAATATAGTCTGCATTATGTGTTGGATTACACCAGTTTGTGATTAGACAAAGCGTTGAAAATTAAAAAAGAGTGTTAGAAGACTCAAAAAGTAAAATAAATAATAACATCACAGCTTAGAGAACCATATGGCGGTCGGGGCGTCACAAATAGCCGGGCCGGGGTTTTAAAGGGTTGGGAAAAAAACGTCATAAAATACGGGGTGTGCACAGGCCGCACGTGCTCAAGATGCCAGGTGAACAGGATGCAGAGCTTAACATCAAGATGCTGTTTTGTCTTATTACACAATGACTAGTATTCATATCGCGGTACCGAGGCATTTTAAATTTAGAATGCCTAAAATTAGAATTAGATCGACTTAACTTTTTTTTCACAAAATACTTATTACAACGAATGAATCAATCGTTTTTTATTTGCTAACATACCTACTGTATCTATAAAAAGCAAAGTAAGAAATTATGATAAAAATTTTAAGGACTCGCCGATTTGCGAAAATGTATTTGTAGCAATGTTCGGAGTTTTCGCAACCGGTGTGTTTGTATGGAGGAGACAAGGTAGGTATGTAAGGATCGTGACATGTGGCGCTCTGTTCCGTCTGCCTACCCCGTTAGGGAACTGGCGTGATGATGTGTTGTTGTTGTCGTTATTTGTAGCAATTATTTGTAAAGTCATTAATTAAATTCTGATAAATATATAAATGGAAATCTAATGAGGATACCTATACCTCAAAGTGGGTGAGAATCGGTTGAGGAAGAAGAAATGTCTATCTTTTATAACAAATATAAAATATGGATTACAGAAATTAGTTTCTTATATAAAAAGTCAGTCTACAAAAACACAAACCCTTATTTTCAGGTCATCTTCTCTTTTTGTCGGAATCCTTTAAGATTTTTTGTTAATATTTTAAGCCAAATAAGAAGTACCAACGATATTTGATCAAGCAGCATCTATTTGTAGAGGGCCACTAGCAAATACGGCTATAGTTGCTTGACTTGATCGCCCTCGTGACGGGGCGTTTAACATAGTGGCCTATGTTACGTGTGTCTACTGAGCCTAGGTTTATGTTAACATTCAAATAGATTTTAGCTCATTCGAACTGTTAAGGATGGACAAGCGCCGCCAATCAGTAGTAGGTCCCTCCGAAAAAAAAAAGATTTTAGATTTTATGAAAACAATAAATGAGAATTATTAGCACACTAAAATGCCACTCACGTATCCTAAAACAGCTACAATATGTTTCTGTAATAAAAATCTTAAATATATTCAATTGTTAAATTTATAAAAAAATATTAAATATACTTCCGTTGTATAGTACGTGTAACACAAGTCCTTACGGTACGTAACACAGGACCACGATAAAGTAAGTCCACAGATATTATTATCATTATTGCTTGAGCCTTTTATAGCTTTCATTTAACAAAATGTTACTGTTGTTATAATTAGTTAATTTCAAATTCTTAATAGCAGCTAAATTTATATGTTCAGTTTATATTAGGTTAAGTACTGTATTTTTTACCATAAAATACACTTATATTATATGTAATTTTTAATAGTGTGGAGGGATAAACGACCATTCGGAGCCATTTGGTGACTACAGGCACCCATGTCATAACATGTGCAGATACTTTGCTTTCCTTCTCCCACTGGCTTACAAACTTCCACTAAACACGAAAGTTAGCTATCACTTTCAAGATGGTATCTCCCTGGTCGCGTCGGCCGAATCGCAATGCAGCATAGCCCTATCTCTGACTAAAAATTTCGAATATCGTGTAATCTGACACGGAACTTCTGGATTCGAAAAACAGAAGAATCATTGTACAAACCAACTTGCTTCACTTACCTTAGCGTTGCACTCCAAATAATATTCACAGAGTTCGATATGTATTGCAATGCTTGTAAACGTGAGCTGGCTGTAAAAAATATTGTAGCTTTTGATTTGAAGGAGCTTAAAGTTTAAATTACATACCATGCGTTTCTTGTTACGTATTCTAATGAGCGTAAAGGTTGATCTTTCAAGATACTACGTAGTATAAAAATATAATTAGCAATTTTACAACACTGGAGACATATTTTTATAATAAAATGGTACAAATGAGCAGACGTAGCCGCAGCGCACATTTGCATAATTGTTATGTGTTAAATGTGTTGACCTCCTTTCCTGCTCTCCTCCTGTGGGCCAACGGAAACTCGGCATAGCTCTCTATGCGCCCGTATCCTGTGAGCGAGTAATGCCTCCTCAGTCGTGCCGGGCCAATGTAGCTGTAACGTGGCATGTCCCTGCCTCTTACTGTTTGACAAATAACCAGATGGAAAGTGACCGGTACATAAGTGCCCCATTCTTTATCGCACATCCTATGTCGGGGCTATCTTGTGAGCGCTTCTACGAAATGTTGGCCACTGGATATGAACAAAACACTGTGAGCAACAAGGTACTCGCGAATTCTTACACTTCCTGTCATATCACTTATATAACAATCATTCTTTATCTAACATTAGCAATGGCCGCCAAAGTCGCTCGTTGTTTTTGTTATTGTATGTTGAAGAAACAGTATAGAAATCTTTATACGCTTCTGAAATATACTGCTGATATCTAAGTTGGTCATGAAATATTGTTTAAATGTGAAAATTATCTCCCGGTTCATATTTCATCAACTATTAGTACCTAAATACTACATAGGTAAATATATCTTACATATAAAATTCTTCTGTCACAATGCTATTTACCTTTCTCCTCCGAAATGGCTTTACTGTTTTTTTATCAATTTCTATATTCATATTCAGTAGGTCTGAGCATATATAATTATCTATTCTTCATACCCCTAAGTGATTATGTTCGTTTACCCTTAACATTTATTTTAATGTTCACACGTCACAATGACAAGAAAGTTAATTTATGATAGAACAACGTCTGTCGGGACAACTATTCTTATGTATAAAATTCTCGTGTCACAATGTTAGTTACCCTACTCCTCCGAAACGGCTTTACAGATTTCTATCAAATTTCATATGCATATTCATTAAGTCTGATAACCGGTTACTATATATTTTTCGCAGCCTTAAGTGTTTTGCACCCAAACCGGCAACACAACGTTTGCCGTTGTTTTCAAATAGAATAGACATATGCAACATTGTTCTGCTTTTAAAATATTTTTTCATAAAGAACTGAACTCGTAATGCCATTTTGTAAAGCTTCTGAACAGGTAAGTAAGCGCTAAAGAAATAATGTAGAGTACATTAGCTTTGTGACGTAGTGCTACAATTCGACAGCTGTCATACCCATATATATGTAGGTACTGTGGATGTAGTTAACTTTAGCCTGTAGCTAATATCTCTAGGTGTATTTACTGAATAGTTAAAGTGGTTGCACTGTATCAAATATGACTTCAGCATCATCATCATTATCAGCCCCCTATCGGTTCACTGCTGGACATAGGCCTGTTTCAAAGAACGCCAAGTCGGCCGTTCTCCTGCGAAACCATCCATATATAAGAAATACAAATGTTACTTAAAACAATACAATTAGTATGAAATGACACGAAGATGATAACGTCATTTGAGTTAAGGCGCCGCATGACGAATATAATGTTACGCAATTCGATACGATCGTAAAAATCACGTATTAATTTAAAATACGGGCCACGGGGCTCTCCTTCGAAACGCAACTGTCTTTAAATTGTGCGCTCTTCATTTTTACAACTTACAGGGTTGCCAATTTCAGCAGAATATTGCTGTTTTGCTGTGGTAAGTAAAATAATGGAGTTTCTTGCAATGGTAAAATGTTAAAATGCAGTATACGTCACAGTTAATATTTTTATATGACAAAGGCAAACAAGCGGGTGGTAGTTTACTACCAGCCTCAGAGACGTGAATAGACACGTTTCTTGAAAAACCGCAGATTGTGTCGGTTCGGAAATACTGAGACAGGAGTGCTCTATAATTAAGATGAAGCAAAATTTTACTATCCGCTGCCTCAGTTGGTTCAGGCGTTCGGTACGCGATTTACGCCAGAGGTCGCGATTTCGGATGTCGCCTAAGTCATGGATATTTATATAATAAAAATCTTAAATGTATAAAATTTCTTCAATTTTCAGAAACACTAAATATATTTCTGGGTTCTAGTACCTGTAATCAAGTTCTTGCGGTGCTTAACACAGGACTAGGCTAACTTCCCCAACAAGATTCAACCCTTGTCGTGGCGGTGGGGCTCAGTAGCCTGGGGTGAAACCAGGCGAAGTCAATTGAACCGAGGGGGACCTTTGCACTCCTCTCATAAGAAGAGGGGGCTAAAGATCAGGAGGAGGAATCGCTCTCGGTACCCCTCTCATAAGAAGAGGGGGACCAAAAGAACTACAGGAGGAGGCGCTTTTACGCACGGGGCAAGGGGCGGGAATGGGAACCTCACCCCATTTCACTGTCCCGAAGTCGGGTTGTCCAGAGTTGCGGGACAATCCTATCTTGGCGGTGGCGTCGGTCCCATAGGGGGCTGTCTAGCCGTCAAGATGCCCTGATGTTACGTTATTCCGGGGCACCGTACCAACGGCGGCAATGATGGCACACGCGTTGGTTTTTATTGGTATTCGGCACTATAATGTGCCGCGAGCCCCACACACCACTAGACACCACCCAGAGACTGGAAGGCGTGTATATGCCTTTCCCCGCGTCAACAAAGAAAGTCTAGCTAACATGGTATGAAAAATC
Organism: Eumaeus atala; assembly: GCA_017140195.1. Classification (NCBI taxonomy): domain Eukaryota; kingdom Metazoa; phylum Arthropoda; class Insecta; order Lepidoptera; family Lycaenidae; genus Eumaeus; species Eumaeus atala. The sequence continues at coordinate 998,213 of JAFELO010000120.1, forward strand.
CACAGATATTATTATTAAATAAATAAGTAATTTTTATATTTTTTCTTTAACATGCTACGATGTGCTATATATATATATATATATATATATATATATATATATATATATACCTGGAAGCATACACAAAGAACATTCGCTGCAACGTGTGTACACGTTATTATAATTATAATTCAAATTGCATGCAATTAATCATATACGAATGTACCTACATAACAGTCTACCTATCTATATCATATACGAATGTACCTACATAACAGTCTACCCATCTATATCATATACGAATGTACCTACATAACAGTCTACCTATCTATATCATATACGAATGTACCTACATAACAGTCTACCTATCTATATCATATACGAATGTACCTACATAACAGTCTACCTATCTATATCATATACGAATGTACCTACATAACAGTCTACCTATCTATATCTTAATGTCATGCACTGTATAGATAAATTATCAAATATAGGAATTATATATTTATAAATTTTGAAATATTTTAACTAAAATCGTAATAATTCCACTACACTTTTTCAAAACATCTGGCGTTTCTTAAGATTTTTTTTTTTATTTTATAACATTGGATTGCCAACCCTAGGGTTACAAAGGGGCCGAAGTTAGTCGGGTGCAGTATGTGGCTCAAACGGAGCGCACAGACGACTGGTGGCTGCCGGGGGTTCCGAGAACTCGACAGAGCTCATTAGGCCTATATTGATTTAAATTATCTTTGTACATGTGTTACATAAAATTATAATTCTCTTCTATCCATTCCTTGAACTAATTATTATTAGTTAATTTTGAACTATGGCACTTACTTTTAAGTAAAACTATTTAGTCCGAGTTGAAAGTAAGTACCATTACACTGTTCTAACCACACGTTAATATGGGAATGTCTAAGGAAATTTGCACTAAATAATCGCAAATATTGTCTTGAAATATAATTTGAACCGAAATGTGATTGTACCATAATGTATATTATAATTACTGAAAAATTGTGTCATTAGCACTAATGTCTATCTTCTTGCGAACATGGACGCTGAATTACAGCGAGTATGCTAATGCATTTAAATACTATAAACTGAAGAACCTTGTTGAATTATGTCATCCATTGCTATTCTTTAAAAGTCAACTGTAAAAGCTGGGTGTGAATTGGGTAACAGTAAAGAAATCATGTATTTTGTTTACAATACTAATAACCGGTCGTAATGTTTGCGGAAGTCGTCAGCGCTTCTTTGTCGTTCCAGCCGGCTAATAACTGTTACGAGTATATGTAGACAAATTAACAACTATTCCACGGTATTACAGGTTTCAATTCAAAGTGTAGTTTATAATAAAATTTGTATATTAACACTAATTTAAACGAAACTGTCTGTAACATAATGTATTGTACTTTCGTTACATTTTTATTGCCTGGAAGACAAACTGAGGGTTGATGGCAACACATAGACATCCGCTAAACCAGTAATTACACAGATTCATTACTTTCAATAATTGAGGCGGATAGAGGTCTGGCTTTTCGAAGTCTCAGTCGCACAGTCATAACCCTAACCTCGCACCAGTATTACGTGTTCGCAAAATACTTTACCGGTCTTTCCAGACGGATTGAATATAAAGTAACGTTAAATTGAAGAATAAAAAACTGCTGCTGCTTAAAACAAATTCTAGTGCACCGCGCCAGTTTTATTCACGTTATAATGACGAATCTTACAATACCTTATACGTTAAAATCCGTCCAACATTTCAGGGTGTAGCAGGGAACAACAAATCTACATACTCACATACATACATAAAGCATGAAAGGCATTGCCCTCCATATGACGTAGTTATCATGCGAATGCGTTGCCCTCTTTCCTCCTCCCCTCCAATGGGCCACCCACTACTCAAAGGCCGCACGAAACGCGACAGCATAGCACTTTAAGGCAGTACGCAATAGTCAGGTTAGCTAGCCCTATATGTACTAGATATAACATTCTCTGCGTACTGTATTTCGAAGCTTGACCTTGGTGAACCTTATTTGTGACGCAGACTCCGCTTGGTTTAATATCCGGCTATGATTTATGACGTGAAGTGCTGTACGATTTGCTCAGTAGGTTTAAATACGTACCGGTAAAGAGATCCTGCTCAGCGTTGGTTTTGTTCTTTTTTTTTTAGTAGAGACAAACGATCTTTTACTTTGAACATAAACCAAAGTCACCAATAACCAATGACCTAACCGAAAGTTAAGTTCAAATGTAGATTTATGATGTGACTTGTAATGTTATGGCGTTTCGGAACTTCGATTCAATGCGTGGGTCGGACACCTCCCGCCATGCATAGTTCCTTTGAACATTCAGAACTTCCAAAGAAAATTTGATCGGAGTAGTACACAATTCTGTATGGATTTACTGGGTTCGGTGTACCGTGAAACGATATACCAAACGTATGTGGCCGGTCTTACCCTTTGAAGTATGTATTCGCATCAACTTTATTTGACTGTAGTCCGCTCAATTTGTAAAGTTACTAAGAATTATTGAATGACTTAAATGATGGTAAAATTTGGGATAAAATATTTCGATAACAGCCTTGTTTCAGTCGTAGGCGGTCCATGGGCAAAGCGTAGGCTGAACATTTGAGCACCTTGTTTATATTCGTACTGAAGGCGACATCACACCTGCAAAAGGCTAGTTTCGCTTACGTAAGTATTTTTTCCTACAATAAAAATATGCATTTATTTGACCGATCGGGGGGACCTCCTGGGTGTGGTAGCGTCAGTCAGAGTTTTAAAATGCAACAGAACTTACCAGAATTATATAGTTATTCATAGTATTCGCACTTTGTTCTGTTGTTGCTATTTGCTAATATAACCAAATACTACTTTATACTATGTAACTGTTTCTAATATGCTTGATGTCTGTGGTGGGTGGTAGAGGTTACCGGCCGCCTACGAATTTTCTAAAACATTGCTTGCTTTGTGTTTTCTCGATACAACATATTGTAACCATACTTTGTTTCAAAAAAACAACCCTGAGCCTTTTTTTTATGAATTTATTCAAAGTAATATTGCTGAGAGAATTTATATGTGATATATTTTTAACATTAAATAATATGTTTTGGTAACAGTAATTTTCTTGTATGACATGTTATCCGAACGGTTAAATTGGGATAATTGAACTAGAAATGTATCTACTTTAGCGGCACATCTACTACGGGACACGAAATTGTCGTTTACTTTAAAATATAATTGTAATTCCACAAGAACAATGTCGCACATACACTTCCCAAAAAGGAATTATGAGGTTCGTGTTTAAATACTAGGTAATGTAAATGTTTATGTTTTAAATAATATAGGTACATTTTATACGGTAATTGCGGTATAAATTTCCACGATATATTATAGGGTTTATCCTGTTCAACACCTAAGATCTGGTAACCGTTTAAATCAAATATTATTAATTATAATTATAACTTCAGCAAGACCCGATGTATAACGAATATTGTAAGACAATACATGTACTTAACGCACATTTTTCAAACTACTAATGGTTCCCGTACGTTTCAAAGGAATAAAAACAAATCGTGAAACGGTAGGCTTTCTTCAAGAAACGGCAAGGAATTCGTAAAAGTTCTCCTAAGATGGTAGTTATAATTTAGAGTTGTTGTCACGGTAACGCTCGAGCGCCGCCTTAACCGCGCCCTTCCAGGGACATTCCTTGAAGCCTCTGGACCGTGTCATATCCAAACCTGAACGTGGCATCGGGTTTTTATACATCTTAACCATAGATGCCGATGAATCATATTACACAAAAAATTACGATTTCACATCACGCAACATAAATGTTTGGTACATTTTATCGTTTTTTTCTTCTATGGATGTGCTTGGAATTTCATAATACTGCTGGGTCTTTTGTTTGTACTTACAACTTTCTAAAGTTTGAGAAGATAATAATTTCAAAATCAAAAGAAATAATAGGTCTGCCACCTGTCCAGGTTAAATGTAAGTCAGATTCGACTAGGTTTTCTTAGGTTGTCGATTTAAGCCTTGTCGTGGCGGTAGGGCTTAGTAGCTTGGGGAGAACCCTGACACCTTGGACGAAGCCAATTGAACTGAGGGTGCTACACTTTGTACCCCACTTATAAGAAGATGGGACTAAAGAGCAGGAGGAGATGGGACTAAAGAGCACGGGGCAATGCACCGGAGGGGGACCTCACCCCATTGCACTATCCCGAAGTTGTTGTTGTAGAAAGGTTTATCCTTTAGGGGGCTGACAATCCGTCGAGGTGCTCTGATGATTTGTAGTTCCGGGGCTCCTCACGGAAGGTTACAGTTGGCATTGCCGGTTGTTTTTGGTGTTTGTCGGTATTCGACACTATTATGTGCCGCGAGCCCCACACGTGGACCCCACACAGGGCCGTCTTTATACAAGACAGATATACACTCCACACTCACCCGTACAGCACTTGGGAAATTGTAAAGTAACACGTAACGCAATATAGCAAGTAACACGACATGAGCCATAATTTTCCTTAAGCAGCAAGTGTTGTCGTAATTCGTACGTACTTCGACAATGCTTGTGTTATGAAAGCCTTTTTTGTTGGAAGGAGTTTACATTGTGTCTACACTATTTCACAGTAAAACGTAGCTACTTCATCATCATCATCTTCGGCTTTTATTGAAACAAACATTTTGGAAGATCTTCTTGACAACTCTCTCAAGCAAACGGTACGAGGTTGGCTCATTGTTTGTATATCAGAAAAAAAAACCAGATTGCTGTTATACTTTAATAAGAGACATAAGACGCATTTTTAATATTTAGATAATTTAACCTGTGTTTTTTGATTGATTTAGTACGTATGTTTAAAAAAAAGAATATATGAAGTATAAAACAATTATTATTTATTTTATGAAACCTGCATTTTTTTACTCGTGTCAACTGTCCATTGAAATGTATTTGTATTTGTCGCAGTCGCTGTATGTCATTAAGGCCAGCCATTTTTCAACCACTGCTGGTCATCTCCACAAAAATCTGTGGGGGGTTACGGGCATCGAGCCGGACCTCATAACCCGGGTAGGGTCGCAAGGGGACGACTATCCCCTCGGTAACGGGGCCGTCATTTTCCAAAATTGAATAATAGCCACATTGAATAGGAATTGCGCCAGAAAGAGTACGGCGTTATACGATAATCAATAAAGCTAACCTAATTGAAATAAAGTGAACCATTATCAGTCTTCAGTTCATCATTATCAGTCTTTCTGACACGTTTTAGTTCCAAATTTTAACACTCGCGACGTTGCTTGACATGAGAACAACAATAGCGCCGATTGTAGAATACAGAGAAATAAAAAACTATACCCCCATAGGTCTGACTAGCCTTTGTGGTTAGGTTTTTTTTTTAAATAGCTAGACGTAATGTAATACGGCGATTTGTACAAAACGATGACTACCAATTAAAAAAAGGGCAAGGAAAACTATGTGTTTGTATGATCATCAGCACCACCGTCATGACCGAGACGACATCCACTACTGGACATGGGCCGCCCCATACAGCACCACGTCACGTCCACCGACACCGAGGGTCACGACGACTTAAAAGTTCTAACATTGTACTGTTCACATACTTATTTTAAATATAGTTCTTGATCTAAAAAATAATGAACGATCTAAACGCAACATTTCCAGATTAAACATTATACTATTTTCGCATGTGCGTGTGCTACGTCTCGCTAAAAGGCAAGTTATTTGCACTCTAACTTTGATTAACATACTATCTGCTGCTGTGGCAAAATGTACTTTACTGCCTTATCTTATGCACTATAATCACATGAGGTGCAAGTTGGTGTGCAGCGGACGATAGCAAGGTCGAACGCTGACTTTGAATCGCATGGCAGCACCAGCTAATGCCCGATTTTCATCTTAATCTTAAACGTAACTAAAAAACATTATTACATAGTGTATTTTAATAATTACCTTAAGCATTTTACCAAACGTCTTAAAATAAATTATACTTAGTATTAATTTTAAGATTTTTTTCTTACCCTGTGATCTAGATTATAGATCAATAAATGGGAAGAAATCACTTTTCGAGATACTTGTATTCTTACTATAATCCATAGATATCAGAAAGAAAAGACCTCCATGATAAAACCGTCACTAATCGCTGTCTGTACATCTATATTATATATACAAATAATATAAACCTGAAGAGTTTGTTTGATTGCCTGTTTATTTGATCGCGCTAATCTCAGAAAGTACTGGTCCGAAATATTGTTGTGTTAATAGCAATTTTATGGAGGAAGGCATTCCATAGCGTTACGACGACGACCAATAGGACCGGAATTTCGCGGGTGGAACTGTTGGGTGATGATGGTAGTGGAAGATAAATGAGTAGAACTATTTTAGAGGATCGCCCATTGGAGGGAGATGAAAAAGCGGGCAACGCAGCGGCATAATTACGCTGATGTTCAAGGGCGTTGGTAGTCGTTGAAAGGCTCCGATTGTTCGTTTATATACTATAAAAAGAGGAACCTTATTAACACAATAGAATATAAAACAATGAAATATAATTGAATGAACTATAAAGAGATTTTTTGATTACCTTGAACGTATCTATTGTGATAGCTTTTTTATTTTTCTTAGACCTGAATATTCTCGGGTGTGAATCATGTCAAAGCGACGTCAGCGCTTTAGAACATATAAATGACGTTGTGGTCAAGTAACAGCATTTACATCCTTAATCCTTAACTAAAAGTGCTTCGAGTAACTTTGTGAGATTAGAACGTTACAGCAGTCATTTGAGACCAGCTCTTCAGGGCCGAAGTAAAGTTGAAGCGCACACTATTGACACAGCGGAAAACGAGCGGTGGAAAGACACATATTTCCATGCGAGTTTATATGTACCTTCGCAAATATTATCACCAATAATCTTTGATATTACACATATTTAAATTAAAATGTAAACTTTACACGTGACTAGAAAACGTAACGATAAACGTAAACGTCTTAATTCTATTAATTAAGAATATAGTTTACACGTATCCGGCACAATAAACATGTATTAATCGCATACTGGGAAAACCGAGACATTACGAAGATATACGGCATTTTAAAAATAGATATTTAACTGCAAAGCATTACACAATATTTATGAAGTTTAATAAAAAATACCTCAATGACAAATAATCATGCAATTTGTTAGCATACCCATTACAATTAATTTCCTTTGAATGCGTTTGAGTAATATTCGATTTGCTGACGGTGTTAGAGTTATGCCTTTAATTTCATATGCAAATATTGGCAGCGTGTAGCAGGTAAACCCCACAGTAAGGTGATGCAAGTGTCGTGCCTCGCGACTGTCGGTTCTGGGAATGACGAGGTCACGGCGCGGCGCGTGCCACTTCACTTACGAGTTCCTACTGAATACTCGAGTGGCCAATTACTTGATGGTTAACCACTGGTATCGTGTATTTAAACCGTGTCTTCAAATAGCTGGTATGAGATGAGATTTTTAGAATTATACAAAATCACGTTACACTTTAAATTATTAAATACATAGGTAGGAATATGTCGGTTAATGTTCATGATTTTTTTATAGTATAGGAACAAACGAAAGCGTTTTCATGACTACCGACGTCAGTGGACATGAACATCCGCACAATTATTATAACGATGCGTTACCCTTCGTCCTCTCCTCCAATGGGCCACCGGTAACTCACAAGCCGCACGAAACACGACATCGAAGATTTCACATTAAGGCGGTATTAAGTGAGCGAGAGGTACCGCTCCGATCGTACCAGCCCAATTTCGATGCAATGTAGCATGGAACTACCGCTTACTCTAACTGTATTTGGAAATTTCAATGTTTAGATAGTACATAACATAGTCCATTGTCTCTACCTTTGATTAGGTTTCTTTTTCGTTGTCGGCCACAGTCACTGGCATGGAAATACCTACGTAGTTTTCTGACCCTTTTTTCAATAATTTTAAATAAATATAATACATCTGGATGTCCGATGCTACAATGACACTTCCGGTGTAATATGGACCCGTGCGCTTTATTTAAATAAATTGGTCGACAACGCAAAGGGCTCGGCGCCCTAGGTCCGTCATCCGGGGTAGGGATGTCACCTCGCTTATTCAATTTAAACTATCGATAAATATTCATACCATGTACACCGTATCATACCGTAACGATTCAATGTTACTTATTTATTTACTCGTGTGTAAACATTTTTAAAATAGCCTTATATGCGAACCTACTGCAGGCTTAGAATGTAACATGCACTGCTCTAAATCATTTATATAGAATATTTTATTATACAAAGTAAAATATTGTAAAGACAATTTTACACGAAATCCATTCGCTAATCTATTTATTACTAAGTACTTTGTAACTTAGAATCGTAATAACTAAATAGAGAAACAAGATTTATTAGATAAATTACGATTTATTAGCTCTTGTAATTACTGCAAGGCCTTGAGGTTGCCAGGTGAAAGTAAAAGCCGGAAGATATACGCGCAGGACAACTTTATAGCTCCGGAATATAGTTATATAATTGCTCTATATTCTGTGCGGTTTTATAACGGATGGTAATTTAACTGTATCAATATTTAAAATAGTTAAGATCAAAATTGAGAAGCCTCTGCCTTAAACGAAGACAAATTGCAACAAACACAATTTATTCTACTCGGTTGATTATTTGGTTACTTAACTTCTTTGCGCTTTCTTAACGATAAAAATATGCTTACAATCATAATACCAAGCTGCTATTGTGATACATATTTTTGTGATTGTAATAATAGAAAACATTTACATTTTATGATTAAATGTCTACAAACCTTTAAAGGGATAAAGGCCTGTAGTAGTGTACAAATCATGTATCCTAGAGCTTACATTTTTTGATCGATAACCTGCGATATTCCATCCCCCTCTCTACGTATAGTTAAGTTAATTGAACGTACGTAATAGACTTCCGATAGCCTCAAACAAACAACGCGCGCGCATGCGGCTCCGTTATCACAACGTCAAAGGTCAACTGCGGCCGTGAAACGCAATTACATGCATTACACCATTAATTACTTAATGATTATTATGTAATTCACCAATTATACGCTAATATAACACTTTTGGGTAATACTAGAACTATTACGTGTGTAGTTTGCGTAGGATTGCAGCCAACTTCGCAAATGGTTTCATTGGCGAATTTGGTAAATGCTCGTGTTTTTTTATGGCATAAGGCGAACGAGAAATCAGAGCCTTTTGATGACTACCGACACCCAGGGATATTCGCTTGATTGTCACGCAGATGCGTTGCCCCCCTCAATGGGCCAGCGGCTACTCCCAAACCCCACGAAACGCGACAGCGACGCTGTTACCTTACGCCGGTATTAGGCAAGCGAGAGGTACTTGCACGGTCGTGCCGGCACAATTCCGTTGCATAGAAGGATATAGTGTACATCATGCATGGCACTAGCTCTTCCTAAAATTATATAACATACAAGTGAATACTTACGTCAACATTTGCAAGTTTATATTCCATCAGCTTGTTCACTGTATGCGAAGTTCAGATGCAGTAGTAATTTCAACTGATAGAGGAAGACATATGATAGAGGAAGACATATGATAGAGGAAGACATATGATAGAGGAAGACATATGATAGAGGAAGACATGTGATAGAGGAAGACATATGATAGAGGAAGACATATGATAGAGGAAGACATATGATAGAGGAAGACATATGATAGAGGAAGACATATGATAGAGCAAGACATATGATAGAGGAAGACATATGATAGAGGAAGACATGTGATAGAGGAAGACATATGATAGAGGAAGACATATGATAGAGGAAGACATATGATAGAGGAAGACATATGATAGAGGAAGACATATGATAGAGGAAGACATATGAGCTTTTACCCTTATTATAGATTCTAGAAGGCCCTCATAAATTATACCATTTACCGTACTGTAGATAACATTTCACGTGATCAGATTGAGGATACGTACCCGTTTACTATACATATGACATTGCAATAAGGTCTCGATGCTCCCGTGCGCATGACATCACGTCTGCAGGGCGCGTGACGCAATCTTTGACGCACTACTGTTCGACGGGTTGAATAATGTACCGCTTCGCGCCACACTGCCGTCGGGTCGGTTTGTTATATTGTAATGATATAGATCCAATTACAGTCACTATTACTATTGAATTTATGGCACTCGATATAAACAAATCCCATTACTACTGATGTATATGCCGCCAGCACTCAAGACAATAACACAATTCCCTTTTTTATAAAGAATAAAAACATATATCCTAGCGTAAATGTGTAAAATAACAATATAATGTGTAAAAAATTTTAGGAAAAGTGCATGACATTACATCCTCCCATGCAGCGGAATTGAGCCCGCACGACCGGGGAAGTACCACTCGCTCACATAATACCGCTGTAAAGTGACATCTTCAACGCAACGGCATAGTAACTGTGTGGATGTTAATGGGCGTCGGTAGTCGTTAAACGGCTCCGATTACTCGTTTGCCCTGCTATTCTATACAAAAGACTGGTTTAACTTTTATAAATAATGAGTCCTAATGTTCACAGATTTGAGACAAATAATCCTAAGTTACGTTAGCAATGGCTGTAGTGACTGCGTTCTAAGTCAATAAAGTATAAAATATGACATTTTCTGCTACGTTTTCATACAGTCAGGTTAATCATGAAAAGATAACATAGAATGCTCCACATCCATGTTCTAGAAAAATAATATGACAGAGAGAAGACTCTCTGTGACTAATAAGATGATTACCATTCATCGGTAAAGACCTAATGAGTTAGCACAACCATGAGCTATGGTGGAACTTTTCTCATCATTATAAATGCGTGCCAAGGAACTAATCCAGGATACTGCAGGTGCTCACATGCAAGCTTATTGAAGTATCGACTTGAATATCATTTAAATGCTTAAAAGGAATCACCGAAGGACATTAGGCAATGCAGGATGAATAATGATATTTTTTTAGAAGAAACAAAAATAAAATTATATTTAATGACAGTAATTGAATCATACTTACAATGGAGATTGGCGGTGGCTGTCTTTTTATTTTAATCTGTATGTGCCATTTAAACATAATAATACATTTTTCAATTAATTAAAAGATTAAAGCTATTAAAATCAAAAAGTACAATAGGCGACACAGTTAACGTTGTTAAGAAAATAATGAGAATGTAAAACAAATTGAAAATAAGTGGTTTATTTTATTTTAATGGTAAGGCTCTATTTTGCTAAGCTTTATTATAAAATCGTTATTACTGCAAATCAATGGCTAAGTTGCTAATACAACGTTATACAATGCGAGTAATTAGTTCATAATCCCACCGACAGGTACCTTGATGATAGTAGATTGTAAATGTGCTTATTGCTTTATGAAATGGGATAATCTCTGGGTAGCATATTCGCTTATTTAAGCTATGCCGTGAGAGCTGTAACGTGCACCTACTGGCAGGTGCAGGCGGTTGTTCCGTGTATCCCGCGGTGGGTCGCGGCACGTGTAATGGCGGAAGCCTGGCATCACTTCCGCTCATTATTGCCCAGCACCGTACTTTCACACGGTGAAAAGCCAGGGCAGTGCGCTACTGTTGCCGTAGGCGGCTGAACTCTCGCCCGCTTCGTATAGTTTTGGTTAGTCAATTTAAACTATCGAAACTATGAAGAAGAAAGATGGTTCGTGCAATCAGCATTATTACAATCCCAATGAGTTTATACTTTTTAAAAAATATAATATTTATAAACTCTATTATAGTATCCACACTTGATCCAACTCGTTTGCCCCGTATGCTATACGGAATCAAATGATGGTAAGCGATTATCAACGGCCACAGACATCTCTCACTAACAGCATGAATAACGACAGCGAA